>JAABNY020000018.1:195286-217097 GCA_015164015.2 Brevimyrus niger
CTTCCGGGATAGGCTCCGGACCCCCCGCGACCCAGTAGGATAAGCGGTTTGGAAAATGGATGGATGGATGGATATATTATCGTAAATTGACCTTAATTACAATTACAGGAGGCAGCATCAGAAGAAAAATCATACACATGTGTCCAGCGCTATGCTAGTTTGGAAACAGGAAAAGTCCCACCTGCGCATGTGGCCTTAGTAGGGGAATGATCTCTATTGAGGGGAACTATTAATGACCTTCTCAATGCAGCAGCTGTGCTGTGAGCTCACCGGAGCCTCCCACTCCTACTCCCCGATCTGGGCCACTCCAGCGGTGCCTGGGGGCCGGCACGCACATGGAGACGCCGCATTCCCGCTCGCCTCCACTGCAAAACAACAAAGAGAACGGGAGATGTAAACACCAACTTTTGTTTTCGCAGTTCCTTGGGCTCTGTTTACAGCCAGTGACTCCGAACATCACTGCATGGATAAATCCCTCACTGGAGGATGTTCCTTCATGTGGCTGTCAGTGATGGCCCAAGTGCAGACAAGTCGGAGAAATGATTTACTTGACTGGAGACGACAAGTAAATTTCCCTTACTCAGATGATACTACTATACTGTGCTGTAAGCCAGCGCCAGTCAACCCATTAGGTGACACAGGGGGCCACCAAGGGCCCCACCCTCAGTAAGCATCACCGCTGGTGCCCCTGGAGGGGTTAGTGGGAGCGCAGCACTTACGGATCCACATGGACTTTGACAGCACTGCTGTAAGCACCGGTAATTGTCTACCTGGTCCATTTTTAAGCAGAAAGCAAACACATTTTGTCTGCCTTGTTTTTCCTGTGTGGAGATGAATTCACACCCTTTTTCTTCATTTTTGCTAGACAAAAAAGTAAAGATGAGCACTGACGTTAAAAGCAGTTTAAATGGTCGGAAAAGCGAAATACAGAGAGAAAAGCAGAGTGTCATGGAAGTACCATTATTATAGAAAATAAACACATTTATTATAAATTTTCTCACAATATTTGTGCTTTTTTGTCTCTGTACATGAAAATGTGTTTTACGAACCCTGCTGCACACAGGACTACGTTGATGTCAGTATAGTAAAGGGATCCCGAGCTTCTGAAGTCCACGGACCAGTTTAAGTCATACAAAAAAATTCAAGGACCAATGTAGTCAAATAGGACACACAAACATGAGAGGTCATAAAAAACTAAAAATACATTTACTTTTGGAAATTAACCAACCCCACCACACTACAACCTAAACATGTCCACTATTGGCAATTGCCATAGATTATAGGTACCATAACTTTCACAGAATCAACACAGACATTTTTAGATACTCAATGGCAGATTTTGAATTGATAAATTACAAAGGTTTTTCTGAATGTGGCCTGAAGGATTCAGCGCTGTCATGGTGTCTTGCTTTTTAAGTTACAAGTGCAGTCTAGTCATAGTATTGTTTTTATTTGCATACTTTAAATTATAGACAGATTCTTTGAACACTCCTTCATAATGTATGTAATATGCATTGCTCATAGTGACTTGTAATGCCTGATTAATTCAGTAAAAACATTCAAATTTGTAGGTTTTATAACAGAAATCATTAATTTATAAAATATATATGTATTATTGTAAAAATTATATTTATATATACATATCACATTATATCACATTAAAAACAACCAGCATAACTCTTCAAGGTTTATTGACAAGCAGTCTCATTGGGTGCTTTTTAATTAATAACACCTTTGCAATAGCATAAAACACCAAATGTTTAGTGTTTAGTATCACTTTGGGAGCCAGAATTGCAATGAATAGCATGAGCAGAACTGAATGAATTAGGAAAAAAAAAACCTGACACTTAATAAAGAAGAAAATGAGACAATTGCAGAAAATAAATGCAGATATAGTAAACATTGCTTGTCAATGGTCTTGCCATGAAACGAATAAGTTTGCAACCTTTTTACAGAACTAGGCAAACATTCCAATATTTATGTGAGTACTTTAGATAGCCGAGTAAATTTTGCATTCTAAAAATGTAACTTCCTTTGGCTCCAAAAGAGTGATCTCAGTAAATTAGAGATAGGGGCGATTATGGAAGCATGCTTCTTGAGAGATTTAACAAGGCAGATACGTGGAAAGGGATCCTCAGCTTTGGGCTGCTGTAGATGAAACCACATATCCGCAAATATGAATCCGAGGTGTGACTAGACAGCTTCATGAAGTACCCAGAAAGTCTTTGTCTTTAAAATATATCCTTCGTCGAAGACTTTATTTTATCAGACATTTGAACTAAAGGACAGCATGTTAAGTTTCCTTCTTAACACACCACATGCACGTTGGCTCTGCCTGCAGGGTAAGGGGTTGAAATCCCTTTTCAGCTGGTGTGTGTAGAGTTTGCAGGTTCACCTTGTGTTGTGTGCATTTCCTGCAGCTACTCCAGTTTCCTACTATAGTCCAAAGCCACACATGTTAGGCTAATCTGTCACCCGAAAATTCTGATGAGTGTCTGAAATCTGCAATGACCTGGCAACCAATCAAGGGCGACTCCCTGCCTTGTGCGCTGTGCAGACAGACCGCAGGCCCCTCTGTCACCCTGACCAGGGTGAGCTCTTAGGATGAATAAAGATGTGCTTTACATTGTTATAAGGTAAGAGAAATCTATTATGTACATAAATAAAATAAGCCAGTACTGTAATGCAAAATATGCATATTTTAGGAATGATTGCAAATTAGAAAGGGCCCAGAAATTACTAAGCAGCTGCTGCATTACCTTTAATGTAATAACTGTGTTTTATGCAATGATTCGGTTCCAAAGAATATATAAGAACACTTAATATGCAGATGAGGTCACACATGACCGCTGTGGCAAACACCAGAATAATCTGTGTCAAGAGGGGTTAAATCTCATTTAAGGTACTGTACCTGCAAGATGAATCCTTGAAGAGGTATAAGACTAAAGCCAGTGAATTGGCTCTCCTAGTTAAACATCCCCTGCAGTCTTTTGTTAGTTCCCTCTAATAGGACACCTTCTGTCATGACAGTAATGTGTTGCTTTTATGGATTAGGAAACTCCAGATTTTCAAACAGCTTGGGGTTCGGTGCATGTCAACGGAAAAGCCTATCAAGGACTGACATGCCGAAGGAATAAATATATGGAATATGAAAGCAATTCCTGATAAAATGCTTATGAAATATGCAGGCGCTGTGTGAATTATACAGCAAATGCTTCTGAATGTATGGGGGAGATGAGCTAATTTTATGCTCTGTTAACATTTCTAATATAGATGAAGACCATGTTGAAGCTTGTTCCAATTCCTGTATTTTCTACATAGGGTATATAGTACATGGTTTGATCCTCTAGATCTACCTCTATTCCGTTGGCTGTGGGTTTCAATCTCTTCAGATTGTACATTCACTCACGCACCACTCACTCACGCACCATTCACTCACACACCATTCATTCATGCACCATTCACTCACACATGAACACCTACGAGTAATTTGGTAACTCCAATTGACCTCAGCATGTTTTTGGACTGTGGGGGCGACCCGGAGAACCCGCAGGAAACCCCACGACAGCACAGGGAGAACATGCACACACTGCACACATATGGAGCCTCGCAATGGGTGTGAGGCAGCAGTGCTAACCACTGCACCACTGCGCCAGTGTGCCTCCCCGGGCCACGATCACATAAGCAATAAAATCAACCGAAGAAAAACTCAGGAAATCAGTTTGCATCTTAAAATCTTGATGTCACAAGATTGCATGTTTTCACATTAATAGGCAAATGTTTTTTTTTGCCATTACTACTGCACTGCAGTTTAGTTCAACCTATTCCATTGTCTTAAGCCGAATTATTTAATAAGCCAGTAATATCCGTTCATTCATTTGTTGATTTATTCATTCATTTTCCTTACTTGCTTGTCCTGTGCAGAGTCACAAGGGTCTGGAGCCTGTTCTAGAAACAAATCAGGAAATAGCCCAGCATGGGGGGCAAGCCTTCACAGGGAGAGCCAGTAACATTTGAGGCAAAAAAAAAAATCATGTGCATTAATAGGGTTTTGAGCGAGCGACAAGCAATGACACTGGTCGTACATACAAACATAGTTGCTGAAAAGAGGGGAATGGTACTGGAGATCACATTTTTTTACTAGTCATTTCGCAGGTTTATGCCTGTGTTTGAATAACAAACAACTGTTTTAGATACAGGTATTAGCATTCTGATACAATGTAGGTGTTTTACCATTTTAGCAAGGCATTGGACTTTGTAAGGTATGTATGGAAGTTTCAGATGCAAATGCTTTGGAAGCCATTGTTCTGTCCAGTGATAATGATGATTTCAGTGATAATGATGAACATGATGCATCTGGAATATGGAGTGAAGTCACAGCCGATTTTTAAAAAATACTGTAAGAAATGACAACTTCAGAAAAGAATAGGTTCAAGGCTGTACACTTCTGATACACAATTTAACAGTGCAAAAACAAGCTTAAATGTTATGATTCTCAGGAAAACCCAATATTGATTTGTCCAAAGCCCTGTCTGAGGACACACGTAGCGTCTGAGGCAAAATGTTAAACTCTTGACATATAAAATTCTAAATTTGCCATTTGAAATGATATGTATCCTTCCCAGTAACTTTTGCAACTATGTTAATAATGATTTAAAAATATTATGTACAGTATCCCTGAAACAGAGTAGCATTTCATTTATGGTTGTGTAGGGTTGTGTCCTGTGCTGCCTCACATAGGTTCCAGACCTGTATGTGACCCAGAATAATGGATGGATGGATGGGTGTATGGATATAATACCCATAATCTATAGCTCGATAGTTTTTAGCTCCTCATGGTATCTGAATCAAAGGGAATGGCTGATTGCTGAGAGGGCTGTTCCTTGCACCTACAATAAACTACAATAACAAGGGTCAGAGGTAGTAACATCCTTTTTCATCTGTTCATTTTTGTTTGACACCTCTGCTGCAACAAATTTTTATGAGGCAGCGTGTCTGTCAAGAAAGCTGTTGGGGAGGGTATGCAGGGGCTCTCAAGAGACAGAGGAGGTTGAAGAGATGTGAAACACAGCGAGGAACACAGAAGCCCACAGCCGCTCTGCGCTCGGCGCATGCTAATGCTGTCGACTCGCATGCGTCACGCGCCAGAGCTGAAGGTTCGCCAGGGTGTCCAATGCCTGTCATGCTGATAAATACTCCCTGGGTCACTATTTTTAAAAGAGCATATTCAGTGTATTAGACATAACACAAAAATAATATTTGTAATTTATTCTTCTTAATGGGGTTACAAAATTAGTGACTGCGCACAAAATTAGCACCATAGAAATTCCCATCGTGTACCTCCTGTGCCTTATTTTCTTCATAATCAATTTCTTCATCTTTTTCATGTCTTGTTATCTTATACCTAGCGACAATACACCATGCACCGAATTCTCAATCAGTCTTGGAACTTGCTTGGCAAACTACATCTTAGCTTGATTGATAGGAAACACCTTACAGCAGCTGACTCAATAACGATCCTCCCGAGTTCCTATTTCCCACTGTCTCTTCTGGGTGTTTTGCCTAAATGTCTTTGAGGTGAGTGAGTATCAATTGTGTATAGCAGACTGACACTGGCCTCAGACAGCTTCACATTACCAAGCCTCTCATCTTGAATGACCAAATAGTGATTAAAGCAGACAGTAGCATTGCTGGATGAAATTGTGCCATCCGACCTGAAAGTGAACTTCTGTTTCTGGGTTCCTTCTATCCTAACAGTGCTTTTCATTGCAATCTGTACTGTGAAGCTGTGGACTAATGTGTGCTTACTTAGTACTCCTGAGCTGAGCATAAATAAATTCATGGAAGCATATATTGGAATTTTTCCCACAATGAACGCTTACACAGCAAGAGGTTTTCAGTGTTGTACCACTTATCATGCTCACGGAATTCTTCTTTTTCTGCTTCATTATTACTATTATTACTATTGGTCACAAGAACATGGCATCCGAGGGCATCACACTTTGCTTTTGGGGGCTCTTCAAAAGGCTACAACATACGCCCTTCATGACAGCCTACATATATGTCTATAAAGGATTGTTCCAACTTTTGTAGACCCGTTGACTGTCATGGGTTTATGCTGATATAGTTTTGTTATGACACCTTTTTAATTCAAGTGGCATAAAAGGTTATGCGACTGACTCCACACTTCAGTGTTTCAGTGACATAAAGTGACATAATTTGTCATGTAAAGCCAGCTGTAAAACAGAAGGTTAATACTTTTTAAAGGAGTGTTACAGTACCCATGGAGACAATGAACAGCGGCATCCCCTAACATCTCCAGAGGCTGGTGGTTTTCATTTGTCTTATATCCCTGGTTCTGTTTGAATTTAGTGATCAGTGGTCATTGTTGACACACCACAGAACAATGAAATGTATCCTCTGAATTTAACACAAATGTAACATAGGAGAGGGAAGCTAATTCAGCGCCCAGGCAGCAGTGCTTGAAGGCACTACCTTGCTCAGAGTACCTAAGTGGTGCCTTGCTGGTCAGGGATTTAAACCTGCACTTTTTCCAATTACAAGTGCGCTTCCCTATTCATTAAGCCACCACTGACCACATTGCACAAGCTCCTCCTGTATCTGTTATGGGTTTGTATCTTGCTTCTGGTTCTTTGTGCAGAGCTTTCATATTCTTCCCGTATCTGTGTTGGGTTTCCTCTCATGGACATGATTATGAAGAATCGATGATGATAAATTATTCAAGTTCGAGTTTATTAGTTGCAGTGTGCAATAACTGAGAACTATTCCCAGACTAACTTTATACATGCATGCATCAAAAGGATACCCCAGAATTTCCCCATACATGGAAACTGGGTGTAAGATACAACATTGACTTGTGGTGAATACTTTGATACTAACAGTCGTCGTTTCCTAGGTAGGTTTCATTTTTGATTGCAGTTTGAATTAACGCCTAAAAATTCCCATGGAACCCTGGTAGAGACTTGATCAGTGGTCCCAGAGGTGTGAGGCAGCAGAACTGCCCCTAAGTAATGTCATGACCCAGTAATCACAACATCATGGCAGGTTTTTTTTTTACTCTATGTTTATAAGATTAACATAAATATCCTACACCTTGCAGTTTATAAGATTATTATAAAAGTCTATGTAATGTCATGACATAGTAATAACTATATCATAACAGTTTCTATGACCCTTAACTGAGATACACATAGTGTACATAAAAGTCCATGTAATCTCATACTTTCTCTTTGTCCATCTTTTTGACTGACAGTCATAAAAATTCTATCATAGTCCATTATTAGCTGTCATTTTAATTTTGATTTATTAATAATTGTCATGATTTTGGGCGGCTCGGGTACGAGAGCGAGGCATCAGGCACAAAAATGGACGGACGACCCACTGGCAGGTCCGAGGATTAAAAAAGGGGATTTATTAAACAAAAAAGAGAAAACAGTACAAACACAACAAAACCGAAAAAGACCATGAGGGGTCAAAAACTAAAAAAGGATTAATGAAGACTAAATAACAAAAACCTGCTACACATCTAACATCAATTATGAACCGTGATCAACAACAACACACAATGAACCACTGAGGAATTGAACAGAAGCAGGAACTAAATTACTAAGGGGTAACAAGACTAACACAGGACAGGTGAGGCTAATTAACAAAGACCAGGGAAATGAGGCACAGGTGAAACTAATAAACTCAAAGGAACAAAACAGGGAAACTAAGAACTAACCAAGGAAACTGGGAAATAGAAACCAACACTAGGGAACTATAAACAGTTAAAGACAAGCAGGGGCTCAAGGAACAAAACAAAAACCAACTACAAAATTAGACAACAGAACTAGAGAAACTCAACTGGAACACTAGGGAACAAAAGTGCAAAAGTAAAGAAGGTGGGATTTAAACACCGGACAGGATCACAAGCAACCACATGCTCAACTGATAGAGCCATGTAACCAGACAGGTAACAGGGGAAACTCCAAGACAAACATGAAGGACGGGATGACCAGCAATGCCTGCTGGCCAAACGGGGAAGCAACACAGGTTAAGACAACAGGGGCTGACCCTGACAATAATAAGATGTATATACAGTGTAAGACAGATTTATAAGACATATTTATAAGACAGAATAATGACATATTTAACTACATTTAATTTTCAATCATTCACTTCATTTTTGAAATGCGGTCACTTTTCATGTCAACACCACAAGAAGCAGATGAATGATTTTTTATTTTATTTTATTTTTTATTGTCCATGTGGGTCAACTAATAGGATGGTTTGATATTTTTTTAGAAAGTCTTTTTTTTTTTTTTTTTTTTTTACTGTGTTGGTGTTGTATAGACCTAGATATCAACAGAAATTGCATATGGCATCTCACAGTGAGTCTGTTTGTTAAAGGCTCAGTTGGAATGCCTCACCACTAACAATCAGTCATTAAGGCTTGATCATCTACTGTGGGCTGCTTCTCCTGCAACTTCTCACTTGATATGCATTTGGGGTATAATCACATCACATGGAATGTGACTGGGCGATTAAAGGCTTGCCTACACATCACTGGAGTTTATCTATTTACCATCTTCTATTAACTATCTATTAACGATCTTCTATAATATTCTCCATTTCATTCATAAAGAGAAACACCATAGAGATACTGCTTTTAAAATAAGTCTTTAATTTCACTGCTTATTGACCAAGTCCTGCTGGGTTTACAGACTTTCCTGGATTGTAGCAGCACCTTTGCCCTTAGATCAATTATAGATCTGCTTGCTGGTAATGCAGACCATACATTTCAGTGCATAGGACTTGACTTTCTTGCATCAAGAGGAGGGCAGTCATACTGTGTGTGCACTGGAACATCCACTGGAGCAATAAGACGGGTTAAAGTGGAATCATGTATTAGATAGGGAATGAACACAGTCGCATGCACTGTATGCTGGTTGTAGCCGTGAGGGTCACTTCTGCCCAGTTACTTACGGACATTATTGGCTAAGGTGGCGGCGAGAAACACTTGCTTATGCAGATGGGTGTTGTGAACATGGGTCACTCATAGAATATCCTGCAGAAGGAAGACCTGCGGTCAGGTCTGGCAGATCTCTGTACCTTTGATTGTTCCTCTTCATTTACTCCCTTGAGAAACCTGCTGTGTTTGGTGTCATGGCAGTTCTGGGTGGAAAATGCTACCAGTACAGAGGTTTACCTCTTTGCTCTTTCTTTAATCCCACATTTTGCCTCCAGGGAATGTTGGGCGCTGCAGACAGCTTTGTTTGGTGCCTTTGCACACTTTTTGGTGGATTATCAACGTAATTTAAAATCATCGCCGCATTATTTCACTGTGTAATATCACCTTTGCAAGTTCATGGCAGGACAAAGGGACATCGCTGTTTCAGATGCTCGCTGGTGGATGCCACTCTTGTTGCCGCTCCACAGTTATAAATATTAGGTAGAACATTCAAGAACTAGAACTAATTCTAAAGAACCTCTACATTGCCTTGTACTGAAAGTGGTTGCTGCGTCTTTTTTAAATATTCCTTTTAATCTCAAGTAAACAGGGTAAGGAAAAAATAAAGATAACAGAAGTCCACGCCGACTGATCCAATTTTGGCATTGTTATTAAATAACATCTTTTTTAACAAATAAAAACTTTTATTTAGTTTAGTTTAGTTGTGAACTAAACTCCAGGTGATGATCCAGTTTGTCAGACACTAATGTGGAATAAACTGCTCTCTTGTGTTTAAAAATGTTTAAGTCAGCACAGGACCAACTGAAGAGGATTTTGCTGATATAATTTCCTGTTCTGGGGCTGTCGGCCTTGTCCTCATTCTAGCGAAGTTGAATGTCCTTTGTATAGCTTTTGCTGTGCTTTTCCTCTCAGATTTAAAGTCTGCACTTTTAGGTATAAAATTACCTATTGATTGAGGCCCATTGGGGACAGAAAACTCCCTCACATTATTGATCAATTGAGTAATTGCTGTTTTTAATGTCTTGTAAGATCACTTTGTCTTGTGAACTGCACTTTGTGGTTGAACAAGGAGCCACCGTTTGGATCATATTGTATAGCAGGAACTGAAAATTAGAAACTCGGGTAGAGCATTAACTCTGTGCTGTTCTATTTGGTTTTATTCTCTAGGTATATTTAATTTCACATATTCCATTTTATTGTCATTACTGCTTACCATCATCCTGTGCAAAGGTTCAACCCTGAGCCCAATCTTTCCTTTCTGTAGCTGAGTATGAGTCTGGCTCAACTAATTGTTTAATTGTTTTTATCCTTTAGCTTTTGTCACCTGGCTCTTTTCATTGTAATCTTCAACTCTGATCAGACCAGCTGTTCTTCTTAATATTACCAGTCCTTTCATTGAATAATCCATCCATCCATCCTTATATCTTTGTCAGAGTTATGGGGTGTTTACAGGTTAGTTTTTTTCCCCCAATAAACCAAATGAAGGCCAGGAAAATTCTAGAAAACTCTCGTTCATAGTGCTGCAGTCACCCTTAAAACTCAGAACGATTTTCTTATTTTGATTTGGAATCACAACCTGCTGGGTTTTTCTGTCAAGTGCCACGCAATTGTAGCAGCGAACAGATGAAAGCAAAAACCTGCCTTTAGAAACGTGAGAAGATGCACTCGTGGGCCACTTCATTAGGTATCCATACGCAGTAGCAGGTAGGAGCCACTTTTGTCTCAAGAACTACTTCAAGGGGTTCAGAGATGTTTTTTTTTTCTGCACACTACTGTGCTGAGCTGTTATTCTTACAACGTCATCTTTTGTGTTGACTTTGAGTCTCTACTAATCTCTTTCATTAAAAATGAAAACTGCTTCTGAGATGCTGGAAACAGCATGTCTGGCACCAAGAATTTCACTACATTTCAGTGACATGAATCTCTTGACCCTGTGTGCTTGCTGTATGTTCTCAGTTGCAGCCACGTAGTTTGCTGTTTGGAGAAACAGGCTGTTTGCGTTAATAAGCAGTTGCAGGTAATACACAGGCTGCTGAGTAGATCCATCCGTTTTCTGAAAACCACTTGCCCTATTCAGGGTCATGGGGGTCTAAGAAGTGTATCCTGGAGGCTATGGGCACAACGCAGGGAACAACGCCTGGTCGGGATAGCAGACCATCACAGACCACACTCACACGCCATTAACTCACACATGCACACCTGTGGGGAAACTCCAATTCACCTGTGCGGGGGGAGCAGAGTACCCTGAAGAAATGCCATGACATCACAGGAAAAACATGCAAACTCCACAGACATGAAGCCATGGTGGAGACTCTAACCCAGGTCCCAGGGGTGTGAGTGGGGCGACAGTTCTAACCACTGCATCACTGTGTGCTAACCACTGCATCACTTTGATATTCCACTGCAGAGTATGCATAATACATTAACTAGGGATTAACTAAGAAGGAAAAACACCAAACACACACTGGTTTATAGTGTGCAATCAGCTTTTTCAATTCTATGTCTAAGAACTGAATCTTTTACATACATCAGCAGTCAAAAATGTATGTTTATACCTCTGTGTTATAAAGCAGTTCTCATTTTGATGGATTTCAGATTAATTTATGGACCTAGTTCTCAGACAGTGGATGACTTTTAAAAATATGCACCTTGTAGCAAAATATAGCAATCGGGGATAGAATGGACAATAATAGGTTAGGAATCATAACTTGAAAACTAGGATTGGTTCCGGAATTGCACTTCATGCAACATACAATAAAATCCATCTGTGCATTTCTCCATTATTCTGACACTAGGGTGAGGAATCGGGCAGCTGTACTTTGATAAAGAAATCTCTACTTTTGAAAAGAGATTACTCTTTGTTGACACCAAACACCGCGGAAAGTGTTTATGCAGCAACAATAAAGATAAGGTGAAATCTTAGCCTGGTTCTTTGATTTTCTTTTTCTCAAGTATAACAGATTGCATTGAATTCATCGCCTCTACATTCACACTTTAAGTGAACCTCAGCTTAATATTATTTTCCCTGGTCTCTCACAGAAAGTATTAGAGTCATATGGAACTGGTCTATCCAGATTTCAGCAGATGGGTGTGTTTTTTGCACTTAGCTGTAAAGACTGCTCTCAGCTGGGAGAGGCACAGAGAAAGCGCTATAGATTAAAGCAGAAGTCCCTCTGGCGATATTCTGACACAGTGGTTTTCTGAAAGGCAAGAATTGTGCCATCCAGCTTTTTGTATCTGTAGGGTGCAGTTCCAATGACAGTACAACTTCATATCGTGTGTGCTGTGAACATGTCTCTCTTCTAGAAAAACAGGACATGGTGAGAAGCAAATTAATCTGGGATGTTGACATCTGAAAAGCACACACATACACCAAACACATACAGACTTAAAGGAAAGGGGTTGTTCATAGCTGAATGGAAGATTTTGCTTCCTAGCTAATGGAGCATTTGAGCATTTTGAACACTGGATATAGGTTATTCTTGGAACTCTAGGTAACCATAGGAACATGGCTGAATAAACTATCATTCTCACGTAATCCTCTACACCATGTGTTCCATGTAGAGACCTCTTGATTAATTAGAATGTTAAAGCTACCATTCCCGGCCCTTGGTAACGAGGATGTCCTTTCATATTTCAGATCCACTGCACTTATTTTCCTCTTTCATATAAAAAACATTGTGATTCCAACAGTTCAGCTCCCAATAAAAATAGACTATCAATCTACTATTATCCAGCTCCTTGTGCAGGTACAGGAGCTTTGGGTAAATGCAGACTATTTACATTTCTATATATTTTAAAGAATAACTTTTTAAAGAAAAAAACTTGGCAGAAAATGTTTCTTTGCGGTATCCAGATTGTCAAAAAAAGAGTCATAAAATATTGCGTTGGGCCAGCGCAGAAAAGCTGGCCAATGGGGTCTTATTACGATGATCTAGTCAGCAGAATCACAAGATGCCCTTATCTTAAAAATACTTTAAATGTGGACGGCATCGATGTGTAAACATTTCCTAGGTTAGTTTTCCATTTAAAAATCAAAACACAAGGTTAAGAAGCACTCTATGCATAATTATTTGGAATAAGTGTATATTTAAAATATGAGCATAATCCATGAAAGCATGCGATTAATTTAAGTCTTAAACCTCACAGTTATCATTTCCCGATAAAACACACATGTGGAAGGAATGGCAATACAATTTTCATGCATGCTTATGGCTCGCCTGTGTTTCAAATTGTATTTATCAGTTAACACTTTTTTCTTCTCTGGTATGACGCATGAGTGTAAGAATTTTCTTAGACAGCAATATTAAGCAGAATATTACATTGGAGCATGGAAAATGGTAGAACCGTTTAAATACCCACAGGTATTCAGAGAGGAAAATCATTCTTTAATATCTTGAAGGGTAGAATAGTTTTGAAGAATGTTGCTGTACTACAGAAAGGCATTGATTATTTGTTTTATTAGTCACAATTTACAGTAATACAGACAATGTATTTTATGACCCAGGAGTTATTAAATGTTTGGTCACGTCTTTGAATGTAAAATAATATCACCAGACCTTGCAAGTTAACATACTACAATTTCCATTAATTACATTAATGTATCATGCAATTTAATTTTTATTAGAGAAATTTCCATTCTAAGACTACATTTCCCATTAAAACACTTCCTAAAATTTTTGTCCATGTACTGTGTTGGTATACAACTATACTGTACAACTTCCAAAATATTACACAGTTTGTTAAAAACCAGCTATTCCTGGGGTGTTTAGAAATATCCTCAATACCTATTTGAACAAATGCATTAAACTACAAAAAAAATGCCTAAAACAATACTTACATTATTCTAATGCTTGTAGCAGCACCCACAGACACACCATAAACATTTTAAAATATTCTTTTCTGTGAAACCTATGCTCTCGGCCACCTTTATTTTCATTTCGATGACAAGTGTTCTTGACTGGAATCACTGCAAGAAAGTAGAAAGGAATCAACTCGTATTCCAATTTTAGTTTTCAGTTCCGCAGATGCCAGACTCATTCTGTTCTAATTAATAAAGCAGCGCTGATGAAAAGTGACAAGACCTGAAACTGAAAAATGAAAGTAATGGATATACAGTAATGTATTCAAATAACATCGCCAGCTTGGTGAATGCTGGTCACTGAAAGTAACCCCCTTTACTGCTATAGGAAGATATCTTGGTGGGTATCATACCAAAGGATAGCAGCTGTTTGTTCAAATTTGATAATGCGGAATCATTGCAAGAAGACAGTCTGCTTCTAGTATCTCTTAACCTCCAGTGTGACTCTCTGTCTGTGTTGAGGGGAAGACCAGCCATAGTGTCTGAAGCTGCTCAAATTAATGAACAGCCAGTCAAGCATTTTCTTGCTTAAGTCCACACATGCTCCATATATATAATGAATGTCTTCTGAGTGGAATTCTACTACAATTTTTTGGCTCAAGAAATGAGAATAATATGTCCTTTCCAGTTTCTTAGGCAATACTGACATCTTTTAGCTAGTACATGTCCTTTTTCTGCATATAGGAGAACGTATTACCCTACAGATTTTTCAAAGATGGAAGGTGGTTAAATACCATCTTAAGACAAGCAACAAACTACAAGGTCAAAAAGCGAAATCAAAATGTTTTCTTCCCTCTTTTCACAGAAAGCATGAAATTATAATTGTGAAGACTTTGTTGTATTTAGATTTGTTTTTCTTTTTATTACCATTCTTTACAGGTTGAAAATTCCACACACACTACTGAGCTGAAAAACTTGCAATGGGAAGTCAGTCATTATCTTGTTTCTTCCAGTTCATTACATCATGCAGTGTAGGTGTTGCTGCTTGAAGAAGGTGCCAGAGAACAAGGGCTGCAGAAGAAAGTTTCAAGGGAGCTAAAAGTTTTCATATAAAGGTGAAAGAAAGGTCTCTTATTTTCTGAACCAAAAGCCCAGTAAATGCAGTTCAGTTATGCATCCATCCAACTATCCACCAAAATTTCCGTAACACCATTTGCCCAGGTCATGTTTAACCTTGAGCCTGTCCCAGTACATGGGCAGTTCCTTTATGCCAATCCATGGCAGGGTACATTCAGACATATTCAATCATACATGAAGGACTATACAGAGACACCAAGACACCTAAAACACAGGCCTTTGAAGTCTGGACAGTATCAGGTCCAAACTTATGTGTAAAGGAAAAGCATCGATCTATCAGACTACCATCTGCTGGCAGAGTTGCAGATCTCCGTCATGCATGTTCCCAGTCTTTATCTGCCCTCCCCTACTCTTCAGCTGGCCCATTAGTACAGTCCTTATACTGCCTACAAAAGAATGTCAGGTTTGCGCTGGATGTGGCATGATGTTCGGAATGATATGGAAAGTCCAGCCAGAAGCCTGAAGATCACACAGAAAAACAGCCCAGATCTTATCTTCACAGGCTTCCTCGCAGCCCACTGTCGTCTTTTTTTCCCACTACCTTACTTTGACTCAAGCTGTGTTCTGCCTCAGTTTGAGTTAAAAAAAAAAAAAAAAAAAAAAAAACATACCTTTTTATTATATATAAAAGACAACCCACAATCTGAAAGAAAAATAAATAAAATGCATCAACTGGTCAAAATAATTGCTCATCTAGCTGTCGTAGGTGACCTCGACAAGATTAGAGGGCAGGATGGATGTCCCACCCCCCAGCCAGTTCAGGCTCACGGTCCCAATGTCCACACACACTGACTCATGGATTTTAAAGCTCAAGTCCTTGAGGGCTTAGGGCTGTACCACTGCCAAATTTTCAAGTGCATAAGGGCTCTCGGACATTTAGAGCCCTTTATGCACACTTTCCATAAGTCTGCATTTCTGCAGACTGTCTGAGGGAATTACTCACAGTTAATGGCATTTTGCGACATGAAACACGGGGTTGCCAGGGGAAGCCCAAAAGCCTAAATGGTAAACAAACCATTTCTTTTAGTTCTTGCTTGATGGTACCGTTTTGAGAAATAAGTGCAAATTGATTATATGACAATTAGCTCTCATCCACTCTGTAATGCAAGAGTCTGGAACACGTTCAAATTAGGCGGTTGGTCCCTTAAGTGCCCTGGCCGTGAAGAAAGTGCAAATTTAAAAATAAAAAGTCCCAAAGCCACGATAGTAAGAAAATTTTTTGGCATTGTCAAGGTAATGTTGCACTGTGCTGTCCCATTCCTATTTATACCATTTCAAGCCCTTGCAGCCTCTGGCACTCAATCACTTACTAGGCGACATTAATTAAGTCTGTGAGGGTTCAGGGCTTACACAGGGGACACTGGGATTGGGCCTTAATCTCAAAAGGTAGGAAAAACTGACACATAAACCAGGACTGATAAGATGCAACTGCTTTCCGAGCTCCCATATAATCCTTATTGTGAGTCACCGGGGCTCCTTCCCAAATGGAGAAATTAAAATATGTGCAGGCGTAACACCTAAAGGGAACAGTAAGGAGAAAATGCTTTTAGAAGAAGAGTTTCCACTGAGCTATTAAAAAGCACAACCGTGCTGCCCACTGTGCTGATTTTGATGCAAACACACTCAACAACTAATGGTAAATCACCCACCCACTCCAGCTTCCCCACACTGACTTTATACATGAAGTGTTGCCTGGTAGCTCTACAAGCTTGTATGGTTCAGTTGAAGCGTTTGCAGGGGCCCTAGACTGAAGCCATAACCTCCTATAGTCTTATCCATCCATCTCCTGTAACCATTTGTCCTATTCAGCATTGCAGGGTTCCAGAGCAAGGCAAGGAACAACCCAGGATGGGGCACCAACCAATCACAGGGCACATTCACACACCTGTCACTCACACATGCACATCTTTGGACATTTTGGTAACTTCAGTTAACCTCAGCATGTGTTTGGACTGTGGGGGAAACCAGAGGACAGTGAGGAAACCCTACCTCAACACGGGGAGAGCATGCAAACTCCACACACATGGAGCCACGGCAGAAACTCGAACCCGGGTCCCAGTGGAGTGAGGCAACAGTGCTAATCACTGCGCCACCGTGCCGCCCCATAGGGAAAATAATCTGCGCTTTATTGGTGACACTGGACTCAGAAGCCACCAATGCCCAAGTACCTTTATTTAACAATCTCCAGACACCAACAGCATGAGTTTTTATCCAACATACAGTGAGACGCTGCTGCAAGAGAGGTGTGCTGACTGACTAACAGACTTCCCAGTATTACTGCACACGGCTCATTTAGCAGTAAAGCGAACCAGTTCATGGTCATTCTAAGGGCCGACACTTCACACCTATTCAGGACATGAACTACAATCTGTAAAATTCTGTGCATTATGGGCTTATACCATTAAACCATTACACTACATCTCTAATGCTTAAACTAAAGTCATCTCACATATTACCTAAAATACATTGTTGCTTAAATGTGGTGTATTGGATATTCAATCATTACACCTTGCCAAATGTCATTTATCTCCTTATTAAAACGCTGAGATATCAAAAATTATGATGGGAGAGGTGTTGTGTTCACTTCATGTCTATTGCATCAAATGCTTTTTTTTTTTTTTTTTTGTCAGGGACACAATGAACTTCAGCTTTGATGAGAGCATAAATAAATTACAATATAATTTGATTTTTGAAGCTTCTGTTGAGGTCTTTGTGAGGGAGGACAATCGAGTTGAGTATAATCACCTCCGACGGAATATTCACGTTACAGCCTGGGAAAAAAAATATTAAAAAAAAAAAAAAGGCAGCATAAAGAAAAATTCAGCTTTCATTCACCTAAATCGGCATGTTATCCTGCAGTTCCAGGTGCCGGAAAATACTTTACCCAGAATGGTTATAGAGGGTGTCAGCTTCCCATCTCTAAAGAGAGTCTCGCTGTCGATCTTGGCATACGGGTCGTTGGGATTGGGGTCGCTGGGGGTTCCCTCCACCCTCGCCCACCTGCCAATCGTGCTGTCCCACCCCACGATGCTGTTCAGCACGCAGCTGTGATCCTACAAAGCGACACGCGAGACATCAGGATGAGGCCGTTCTCAGGAAACTCAATGTACCAAGGATGCCCAACACTTCTGCTTCATTTCCCGGAGACAAAAAAAATATAAGTCACTACTTCAGAGGATGCACTTACGTAAAATTTTCGATTTTGACAGAAACTTTTGAGATCCGGGATTAATAGCGACTTAAGTGTCTGAAACCACAGCAGAGGTGATTTTCTTTCTTGTATTCAATGACGGAACAAATGGTATTTACCCAGAAGCAGTCTGGATAGGCTACACGTTTTCCCAGAGAAGCAATCAGGTTCATGGTCTAGTCGCGCAAATTTTTTTATTCACTCTGCTGTGCTTTGGAAGAAAAACTCTGGCTGAACTGGTTCTGGACCCCTACATGTAAACAATCAGCGACTAGAAGTCACAACAGGATGGAACCTGCCTGCAAAGTAGCTCCATGAAGGATGATGGACTCTCTCACTCGAGCGCCTGCCCCTATTGTCACCCCTGTGCCAATAGAGACATTAGGGCCTAACTGCAGAGGGAGGAAAATGAGAATATCAGCATATGGAAATTATGACAGAGAAATAAATAATAATAATAAAATTAAAAAAATGAAACATATCTGTGCCCCAATCTGCTGTTTGTGATACTTCAACTGAAAAATGTACTTACTACGGCTGTTGGGTCAATCTTAGCAGTTGGGTGAATGTACACATTTCCTACGGAGAGCAAACTACATGTTAATGTACAGAAAAACTATAGCTCATCGTGAGAGAGACAAGCGCAGAGTTAATGCTTACCACTAATATTGGGACCTGCTTCTTCGTTCTTCGCCAGCCTCTCTGGATGAGTCCGGTGGTACTGGTTGAGGTACAGCCGACTGGCGTAAATGGCAGACCTGTCCGGAGACCAGCGGACGGGCAGCTCAGACACACGGAACACCACCGTGCCGCCGACCCTGAGCACGTCATTTCCCGCCTGTGTATAATCCATCTTGCCCTCATTACTCCATGATCCGTCCCCCGCCGAGCGAGCGGTGGGGACTCACCCAGCCGACTTGATCTGGCTCCAGAAGCCTGTGGTTTTGTAGACGTACAGCTTGCCTTGGCCAGCCAACACCGTGAATATGTCCTGTTCCAGCCGGATCACTTCTGCCCGCTGCCAGCCGTTGGTCTGTTCCTCTCTGCGAGAGAAGCACGGCTCTTATAGAGCATCACTACCTGGCTCTATGCAGCCAGCAGGCCCCTTGTTCTCAGTAAGCAACATGTCAGTTTAGCTCACAACGGCACAGACGCCTGAGGGCAAGATGACTTTGGGCTCCTCGCTACAGTAACTGCCCTGCCGTCCAGCCAAAGACAGGAGCTGTGGGCCTCTACAGAGGTAACTTACTAAAGCAATTCAACCTCAACAAAATGCACCTGTCTCTTCCGTCCCAACCAGTACATGGTGCTGCTACATTGACTTTTTAATAGTTTGTATCATTCGGGACAGTGGAGATGAATGAAAAGAACCAGAGAAGGAACAAGGACATGAAAGCATGCTGTGGTCAAAATGTCTGGGAATGTCAGCAAAATGACAGTGAATGACCAGAACAATTCCAAGAAAACCTCAAAGCAAGAAAACCAATAGATGCAGCTGAAATTGTTGACAT
Source organism: Brevimyrus niger (assembly GCA_015164015.2). Lineage (NCBI taxonomy): Eukaryota > Metazoa > Chordata > Actinopteri > Osteoglossiformes > Mormyridae > Brevimyrus > Brevimyrus niger. Next base: position 214,900 of record JAABNY020000018.1, read on the forward strand.
TTGTAGGACATCCCCATGGTGACACTAAACCTGCATGTCGCCAATCGAATAATGCGTCTTAATTTCATTCTCTGAGGCTTTCCCATTTATATTTCCCTCATCCCATTTAAAAGGAATGGAACCCAGGTCATATCAAAGTTTGATATAAAGATGCTCCTAACTTACAAAGATTTGACTAATGATTTTTTTACTTTACTATACTTAGTAATTTACTATTTACAGCAAATATTTTTTATTTACTTATTCAGTGGCAGTAGTTATTTACTTTATCATGTGATATTCAACTTACGATATTTTCAGCTCACGATGGGTTCACTGAAATGTAACCCCATCGTAAGTTGAGGAGTATCTGTATAGGTACTGATTTAGCAGTCAGGCACTGGGAACAACACTGTTACCTGTAGGTAAGCAAAAGCTGCCCCTTTCATTGTATTAAAAATTAATTAAGATGACAGAATCTTTTTTTTATAAAACAAATGCTTAAAGAAAAAGCATACTAACTGCACACAGGCACGATTTACAGAGTACTACACAAACAGGGGGGTTAACTAAAGCTTTCTAACTCTCCCCCCCACAATGGGATCACCTCACAGGCCGACTTACCCCTCATAGGGATATCTGGGGATGTCGAACAGGGAAGAGAATGATGGCAGGAAGGGGAGGGAGGGGAAAAAAATGAACAAAACTGAGGGTAAGAAATGGAAAAATCAATGCAGACGCCCATCAGAGGACCTCAGGGGGAAAGCGGGGTTTCCTCCCACTCACAACAGCATGTCCTGCTGGTTCTTCTGGAAGACGGCCCCGATGTGCTGGAAGATTTCCGGCGTAAACAGATAGATGCCACAGTTGATGATGTCACTCACGAATGTGCTGGGCTTCTCCACGTAGTGCATCACCTACAGCGCAGGGAACAACTCCATCAGTACTGACTCCTTCTCCCTCTGCATCTCACCGGCGTAAACAGACATAGACCAAAGGCATTGGGAACGGGAAGAAGCTATTCCATTACCTCATTTGTTTGCTGATTTTCCACAATACAGCCATAGTTCATGGATTGCTTTCTATTGGCCTAAATTTTCAACAAAAAAAAAAAGGAAAAAAGAAATCTGCCAATTCAGCATCAGGATGTTTAATGGTTTTTAACAGGATTGCACATACCAAGCAACGATCTACCTATGTCTATATCTATATCTATGTCCATCATGGTGGATGTATTCTAAATCCACCACCAAGCATTGCCAGTTAACTTCTCTTTATTACTCAGGTTTGTGAAATACCATGGGTAACTGCACGCTGAAGGAGAGCTGAAATTCACAATTAGCAGACCCCCACCTCCCCCCAAGCGGCATTTATAAACCGTAACCCCTTCCCCTGTAAGCAGATCAATCATATCCTGACCGTCGTCCCCAGGATGACGAAGCCAGGGGTGTCCCCGTGCTCCTTCTGGAAGTCCAACATCTCCAGCAGAGGGAATTCGGAGCACACGTCCGCATTCATGATAAAAAAGGCCTCCGGGCCGCCGGACAGGATCTGATCCCTGAAGTGATAGACGCCGCCGCCTGTCCCCAGGGCTGCGTACTCCTGCAGGTACCTGGGAGTCCGGCAGTGACGCTCAGTTACGGAAAGCCGACCTCCGTTAACATTAACAGTATTCAGAGTAACAAAGGAAAATAAACTGGGCTTATTATGCTCTGAAAAGGTCTCCATTACATTCTTATCTATAAGGATCGCATCACACTTATAGCAGAGACACCTTACCTTCTGCAACAATGTTAGTGATTAAGCAGCAATTAAGACTATGATATCATATGATTTCTAGAGTGGTGCTACAGGATTATCAGCCTCATGTTCCAACTGAAAGTGCCCAAGTTTTGATTGTAGAGCCCTAATCAACACTAAAGTTTATCCCACAGTAAGTTTTACTTGCTAATAGTACTGTAGCTAACGACCTACAGCAATAATTACACTAGATCTAATATTAATAACGAAACAGTGGAACGATTGGAGTGAACATACCTGGTCCCGAAATGGTGAAAATTAGATATTTCATGAATTAAGCACACAAATCCCAGTTGGCATCATTCTCCTCTACTACGCCCCCCCCCCCCCCCCCCCCACAAAAACACAAAAAGAACATAAGAAGTGAAAGAAGAAAGCCGCAGAGGGCCCCCCCCCCCGACCTAATCACCCCCAGAAAA
>JAABNY020000018.1:217107-230325 GCA_015164015.2 Brevimyrus niger
GGTGAAAACACACCGGGCCCCAAAGTGGGAAAATAAAATATTTCATAAAATAAACACACAAATACCAGTTGGCTTCACTCCCCCCCCCCCCCCCCCCCCCCCCCCCAAAAAAAAAAGACTATGGATGTCATGTCAGATGAACATGACGGCAGCCAATGCTGCCCCATCACCGAATCTTACACTGCAGAAAGATCAGGTAGCTAAAGTGTTTCACAGTGTCAGGGACAGGCTGCAGAAAGGTATCAATGTCGACAGAGGACATTTCCAACACCTATGAGACTAAACGTGACCTAATCAGTATATATATACCCTACAAAACTATACATGAGATATACATAAGATTGAAAGATCTGTTACCTTATGGAGATTTTGAACTCCTGCTGGGCACAAGCCAAAAATCGCGTAAGTTCTTCATTTGGTTGATAGAAGCCAATAAGCAATATCTCCTTCATATTTGGAACCTATATAAGAAATACAAATTTAGCAAATTAGTCACCTGTGTACCTTTCCACGTGTGCTCACATACTTTGAACAAATTCAGGCTTCACCCCTCAGTTTCCCTTTCCTGATTAAATATCTACGAATCTTTCAACCACTGCGCCCTCTGCTGGTATACTACATAGAGACCCCACTTAATTTAATCTGAAGCTGACAGGTGCGGCTAATAAAGGTTTACGCGTAAAGTATAATTACCGAATGACAGAAAATAAAACAAAAAAAAAGGCAATGACGAGATAAAAACCCGGACTGTTAACCGCGATGGTCATGTAGGAGTCCGTAAGCTCACCTTCGCGCAGGCCTCGATGTGATGCTGCAGCATCGGGACCCCGGCAACAGGGAACAGGGGCTTCGGGACCTCGAAGGACAGCGGCCGAAACCGGGTACCTGGCAGGAAGGACCATTCAGCACGATGTGCTTTCCCATATCTAGCTAATGGCCAGCAGTGTCCCCTTACGCCGAACTTTACGGTTATTACTGGAGATTTTGGCGTAACAATAACAGGGAGAAACCGTTAACAATCCAAATCAAATTAATCAGATTAACGACGCGTGTAAATCAAATTATAAAAGAGTAGATTAAATAGCTAATAAAGTACCATCAAAGTTAAACTCATTCATATAACATGGCCACGTCATCAAAACCCAACTAAGTACGTCTGTGAAGTATTTACTTGCTGCACGTATATTCATGGGGCGGATAAAGTGTCCTCTTAATTGTCACGCTGTTTTAACTAGCTCCACTTTTACCTTTTTGTGGCCCTCCGATCAGAATGACAGCTTTCAGCATCTTGGATATTCCTGTGTATTCGCTGTATATTCCTGTGAGCTGTGCGGGTGTGTCGGCCGGTCCGCCGTGGGAGTTGCAGCACGAGTTGGCTTCCCGTGATTATAAACTGTACAGTAATAAACTGAGAAATAAGGGAAAATTCGCAGATTTCATTCTAAGAACAACCCAGTATTGCTTTCGGTGACATTTGTGGGAAAAAAACATAAATCTAAAGCCTGCGAACCCAAATCAAAATCAACAGATATCTACAATGACGTAAATCGGTGAGATAAACCGGTTCGTTTAGTCTTCCTTGAACACAAGTCAGCATTCCACATTACAACTAATGTAAAAAAAAAACAAAAAAATACAAGCCACTTTAGCTTCTATCTTGCTTCCTGTCAACTGAACGTGAATTCATCCGGTTCCGGAGGATTATGGGAAACGTAGTTCTTTTTTATTTTTGTTTCCCATGTCTCAGTAGCTAGTTAGTAAATATTGTCTAAAGTCATGTGACAGTTATCCACCATAACTAAGTCATTGCTGATGATACATTTAAAAAAAATTAAACAAACACTCAAGTACATGTACTTTATTAGAACCTCATGCTGTATATATATTATACTTTCTGGGAAATGTATACATTACATTTCGGCTTGTTTTATGTGGGTAATTTTTCATGGTAGTATTATGACTTCACAGAACTGGAGGAGTCCAAGTTACTTCCTGGGACCCTCTGGGAACCAAATGGCGCAAAGTACTCCGCAGCAAATGAGAGAACGTCGTCCGGTTTGCGGAGCAGTAGGAACTGCAGGAAGTCAGCTAGCAAGGCTTTCAATTCGGGATGTTCTCGAACATATGAGGCATGACTGCTTCTCAGGGCTTCCTGTACCACAAACCAAAATGACCCACAAGGAAAAAACCTTTTACTGCAGCACTTTGCACAGATCAGCAGATCCATCCACCTGTTTTCAAAACTACTTATGCAGACAATGGTCCTAATGCCATTCAATCATTATATCAATGACAAACGCATAACATGTCAAATATTAAACAAGTGCACCTTTCTGTCCAGAAATCTGGAGAACATCTGCATGTCTTCTTCCCACACCAGGGGTTTCTTTTCAAAAACAGGTTTCTCCTCTTTTTCTACTGGGGGTGGGGTGGAGGTCAGCGAGGCAACAGCAATGTTTTATCTAATCTTTAACATATATTTTTTCCCTCCAAGTTTAATAACAGCAGAGGAGGGGCAGTGCACATTTACCTGTTACTTTGTCAGCAGGCTTGTGAAGTAGCTTCATTGTTACCGGTGATCCAACTTGCACTCTGCTTGCAAGATGGCTGCAAAACAAAATACAGCTAAATCAAAACACAGGAAACCAAATTACATCTGGCACACAGATTTTCAGTTGACATTTTAGGTTGCCAGTCAATAGACAGTTAAGACCTCCTGTCAGCTCATGGGTTTTATCAAACGCTCCCAAACAGTTTGAGTTCTGTAGCATTCTTCATGTACTTAGAAGTATCTTAAGGGGGAAAAGTCCATTTTGAAACAAGTATGCTGCTCACCTCTTCAAAAGAACAGATTCTCATTAATGAAGCCGTGTTCATATACGGAAGCATTATATTCACATTTACTCATTTATCTGACACTTTTATCCAAAGTGACTAACAGTAGAGGGAAGGGATACAATTTGTGTGTGATCCCTGAGTTACAAAGCTAATGTGGAAGAGATCTGTGACATTCCTGCTTACCCATCTGAAAGATAGTAGCAGTGCCATGTAGCAGAGACATCTGTCACAGACTCCACTGTCCTCTGGATGCCAAAGACATCCATGAACTCTGTTCCCAACAACTGCTTCCTCTCCCCTAGTACTTTCTGTTTTAGGCATAAGAATATTAAAATTACCTGCAGGCCATTTCAGTGGTTGGTCATGCAAACAACATAAATCAAACATGATGGACACTAACATGCCAACACATTTTGAAAAAGGTGAGGAAAAATATACCTTTTCATACGTAATTGACCTGCAAGTCATCCTCTTTAGGTTTGATTGCCCATTATACACAACGTTTTTGACAACAAACTTGGAGCACTTACGTAGGTTGAAAAACAGATCTGAGTCTCAGTGTCAAGAGACAAGAACACCATGTTCTCTGGAAAAATCTTCCTTCGAGCTAGAATTCGCAGAATAAGAAGATTTGAGGCCTCTGACACAAATCCCTCCAAAGAGCTCACTGGAAATGTGAAGGACTGGCTCTTCACCTCCTGAGAGAGAAATAAAATTGAATGATGCACTAGGATGTCATGTTGGGAAAGTAGCAGCATTACTTACAAACTCAAAAAGAAAAATCACAAAAGGGCAAAAAACCTGTGTCCTCTATAGCAGTATCTCTCAAACCGGACCTCAGAGACCCCTGGACAGTCCAGGTTTTTGCTCCCTCCCAAGCTCCTGGTAGAAAAGAATGTGGACTTTCTGGCAGGGAGCTGGGAGGGAGCAAAAATGTGGACTTTCTAGGAGTCGAGAAACAATGCTCTACAACACATTATGGAATACAGCAACAGATGGATCCCTCTTATAAATCAGAGTGAAACAGTGAACAAAGTTTAATTAAAGTGAAGAAAGTGACATGCAAAACTTCATTTGCAGGTGTGTGACTAATGTGACATTTTTAATCTCAATCTATTACAACAAATCTCCATTTAATAATCACATTTAATAATTAATTAGGTTAGGAACACAACTGAGCAGAAATCCTCTAACCTCTCCCTCTGTGATGATTTTATTCACCAGCAGCTGATCACCATGTCGCATGATGTGAGACTTCCTGTCCAAACTGTGGCCCTGAAGCTGAAGTTTCCCATTAAATTATCTGTACATCATTGTCATTGCAAATTCACACACTGAAGTTGATTCATTATGATTTTAATGGATGATTAATTTAAATGAAGAACAGTTACTAATCATAATGTTGGTAATTACAGAAGGGGTAACATCCACGCCTTTTCTTTTTGGTAAGAAAACCTATATGTAGAATATATAATTAAATTTTGTTGCTTTGGCTCTTTTCCCTTTGCAGAAATGCCTTCTTTCCAGGCAACAGAAGTCAAATAAGCTGTCTGACCTTTTCAGCATTATTGCCCAGTTAAACATGTTAGAAAGGTAATCAAAAGGTAATCGGATGTAATAAGGTACATTACTTTGATGAACTAATTAAAATAGATACATTACTAATTACAAATTTTTAACATGACAACTAGTTACAGTTCCAAAGTAACCTTCCCAACACTATTTATATAAATTGACTGAAGTCTGCAAAGCTGCCATAATTGACAGAAGGCACCACTAGGTGGTGCTGTGAGGCTGTTGTGCACAGTACAAAGCCTATTGCCGCAATGGGATGTAGAACAGCAAATCAAATGCATATACAAACTATTTTGCATAATAATGTGAAAGTCTTAGACCATTAAAAATATATTCAAACTATTTCTCTGTTTAGTAAATTTCCCCAGGATAAAATAGAATTGGGCAATTCGCAAATGAATGGTAACATATACAGAAAAACAAGAATTTGTTTCCCCCCAAAAAAATGACAGATTTGTTGGGTGACAAGAACATCACCACTTCAGTTCTCAAATCCCTCCAGAGAGGCACCTCAGTCATTCTATACATTTGTAAAATGTCACCACCAAGTAATTTAATTAACTTAAATAGTTAAATAACCCCTCACAACATAATTAAAGCGGGGTTTTCTTTGGCTGCCTAAGAGTACATCAAATGAACCATGCATTAAAGGGGAATTCCACACAAAAAGTTCATTCAAATGAAGGTTTTGGAATGTTTGGGACCGTGTCCTTACAGGCTGCCATCTGATGAGGTAACAACTTAGCACGAGATCACCAGGAGCACATTGAGGGCCGTGGGGGGTGCACAGCCTGAGACAAAGTGAAACTGGCAGCTGAGTTTGCTGGGGGTTCGGCAATCGTGATGCTCAGGTAAGGTTCCACAAGGCCTATGGCTGGCAGTGAGGGTACTTCACACCCACAGATTAATAACCACCATCTAACAGATGCTTATCCTAGGCAGGACCACAGGAAATTGATTATTCTCTGGACCACAAAACAGGGAATAATCAAAGTTTATATAAAGCACACATAAATAAAATCTATATAATTATGGAGATCCTTACCATAAGACATTGTGAAGCAGGTTAACTGAAGTTCAGTGGAATTCCCCTCGAAAGCCACCACAGACAAATACTACGTATCACTAAGCACATCTATGAATAATAATCAGAAAATACCTGCACATACTCATGGTGGTTTTGTTCTAACGTCTCAAGTGTCCTTGAAATGTAAGCTGTTGGTAAATAATAAACACATAAAACAAAGAAACACATCCATCCATCCATCCATCCATCCATCCATCCATACACGTGTGCAGTGCAGGTGGTGGAGAGCCTAGTCAGTCTCAGGAACAGCCCTGGATAGGCTGCCAGTCAAAAACAGGGTACATGCTCACACACACACAAACACACACCTACATACCTATCTAAATGGGGACAGTCCATTCATTTCTAAGGGAAAAACCCCTAATCCCAATCACAACACCCTTAACCCCAACCCAACCCTAATTTTAACCATAAGTAACCAAACAAAACACAATACTTTTCGCATTTTTGCTTTTTTGATTACATTTACAGATTTTCATAAGACTGACGTCATCTGAATGGGGACCTGAAAATGTCCCCAAAAGTAAGGAAGGTTCAGATCAAGATTTTAGACCCTAAATGTGATCTATGCAAGGCCACACACACACACAATTTAGAGACGCCAACTCCCCAACTGACTGAGGGAGAAACTGGATTCCCTCACATGCAGAGGATATTTAAACTGTACACACAGGCATCGGGAAACAGTGCTACCCACTGTGTCACTGAAAGATAAAAATTCATGAAAGTGATTTTATTGGCTAGAGGAGGAAACCATTATTCCACTGTACCTTGTCTTTTACCACCCAGTGTCATACCTACCCATGATAGATGTTCCACATGGTATATCGTCAATTGAGCCATGGCTGTTAGCATGTACAAGATAGCACAGTTCATTGTTATAAACTGCATTCTGCATAGTTATGGTGAACTCTCCCAATTCCCGTCCAGTATCTGACACTGTAATCAAGGAGTCTGCAAACAAACATCGATCAAGTTCCCTTGACTCTGTAGGGAGAAAAAAAAATATTTGTATATCAATATTGGGTCCATGGGTCATCTCATTTTAATTCAGCCAATGGCCTTTGCAAGTCGCAAAAAGTGCGACACAAGTTTGTGAAGTTTTTCATGCTGTTATATCGTGCTGCAGAGTCATCTGAAGGATAAGCTATTTTGTAAAACCTACAATGATCTGACTTTAGAGCAGGGGTGTCCAATCTTATCCGCAAAGGGCCGGTGTGTATGCAGGTTTTTGGGGTAACCTGTAGGTCAGCTCTTCAAACCCAGGTGTGAGGACTCTTCAGCCATTCAGCTCTACTGGACGTATTAATAGAACTCCAACTCCCTAATTAGTAATCTATTCTGGGAGTTGCAGCAAAACCCGCATACACACCGGCCGTTTGCGGATAAGATTGGACACCCTTGCTTTAGAGGATTTGGTGAGAATCACAGAATGTAGTGGTGATGTGACCAAGACAGTCACTAATGGAGTAGAAACTTGGGTTTGGATCTCTCCTTGTCTATTCCAGTAGACAAAGGTGTAACTTTTGCAAACCTGACTGGACCTGTTATGGCTGGATTTCATCTTGCAAGACAAAGGAAATTCTCAGAAAAATCCCCCAAAACACTTTCCGCACTATGATATGATTAGATTAGATTAGATTTGGATGGATGGATGGATGGATGGATGGATGGATGGATAGATAGATAGATAGATAGATAGATAGATAGATAGATAGATAGATAGATAGATAGATAGATAGATAGATAGATTGATTGATTGATTGATTGATTGATTGGGGTCCAAGTAACACATTCATGTGCATCTCATTTTAAAAATATGAGGTGTCACACTGTTTTTAATAAGCAAAATTAGGAAATAAATGTTTGTGAGATGAACTTTGACCTTTGCAAAGGCAAACCTTAATCAGAAATGGAAAAAATAATTAATTTGGAAACTTGTCAAATTGAAATAGGACAATCCCTATATTCATAGTGTGAAAATACTACAAACATGTATAGATGTTTTGTTATTGAGAAACAGCTTGACTAACAAAATTTGAATCTAACAACCATAATATTCATGTGAAAATAATGAACATCAGTTTCCATAATGTTAAATCATGTTATCTTGTAATATGTCATTACCCCAAACTAAGACATATAAATGCAACACAAATTGATGAAGTGAATAACAGGAATATTCTCTAGATTGTTTGTCATTCTGTTAATCTGTTAATAATAGGCTATGACCACATCACGTGACCCACCAGTAAGGTGGTTCTGCAGAGATTTAACATACAAGCGCTTAGCGACTGCGCTTCACTCTGAGTGCCAATGTAGACTTGCGGGGTTATACCTGTACTCAGATCACCTTTTCGTCCCGATACGCGACACCTGTATTATACGTACCAATACTGGACAAGAAATCTTTAGCTTCTCTGGAGGGCGCGAGCTTCGCATCATCCTCCCGAGTCTCTTCTTCCATTGCACTGATGGATTCAGCACAGTACGTGGACAGAACAAAAAGTTACAGAACATAAATAACATGTTGCTAGTCTGCCCGGCAAGTGTATCTTACAGACTTCATCCAAGTTTTGCATGTCGCGGAAGCCAAGATTAGTAACGTCTGTTTCGAAGGCAACAAACCCCCTGCTAGGGCGGCCCTTTATATGACTAGTAACGTAGAATGTAGTTTTACAATAGCCAACTAAACAACTGAAGTGAGCGGTATCAGAGGTTTAATGACGGTAAAAATTACGCTATACCGCTAATCTCACCTTACTGGACCCAAGGTCTTTGGGGCACCGTAAGTGTTTCTGCTCTCCAAACTCTGCCGGTTTCCATGCCGACGACGCATCTATGTACCGTAAAACTGCAATATAAACGCACTCAGAACACCCAGACACGAAAAGATCCTCACAAACGGTTTATTGTTAATCATGAAAAGTCATATATTTTTAAAACATACTTAACAGTCTTCTGTAAACACAGTACATAATAAAACCACAGTCTGTGCTTTGTCACTGAAAATTACTTATTTAACAGATTGTGACCATTAGAGGTGGAAAGTTCATGTCTAGAAAGTAAAAATCCAGATTTTATTTTAACCAACTAGTTGAGTACTCCGTGACTGTGACTCATTATATTCAATTGGCTGGCTGATACAAAATTTTTCTGGATCTGAACTTTCCACCTCTGGTCACCATTTCATTCGGGGATGGCTGGTGTGTATGCAGGTTTTTTGGTATAACCTTTAGATCAGCTGTTCAAACCCAGGTGTGAGAACTACTCAGCCAGTCAGACCTCTAATTAGCAATCCAATTAGGCAGTCGCAGTGAAAGCCAGCATACACAACGGCCCTATCTGGATAAGATTGGACACCCCTGGATTTATTCATACGCAACTTTATTATGCACAAGGAGGAAAAAGACAAGCTCAGTCAAACATGTTAATGAAATCATACGTGAATCATTATCTCACGTGACTCTTGTACATATCTGTACATCATTGCACCAGTGCATCTAAATTGAGTGAATTACTGCAGTGAGCAAATTCATTTAGTTTGCTTTAAATATCAGCTCACAAAGAACTGATTGTTCATGAGAAACAAGTGAAATATGCATGCCGCATCTGGTCATCAGCATACAAGTCTGTACCTTCTATGGCAACAAAGAATCCCATTTCACGTCAGGCAAATACTTGGTGCGTTTCCGCGATTAATATATTTGTAAAAAGAACCCGTTTGATAAAAATCGCTTTAAAAACAGTCAGCCATAGCAAAGAAAAGTTATCTATGCTTTAAGGTTTGATAACCGGTTTTAATTAAAGAAATGCTCAAGATCTAAGTCCACAAATCACTCCAGTCAATCTCTTGGTGGGTTCAAAAACTTCTACAAAGAAATCATTCATAGCTTTCATTTAGACAGCCAATTATCACTCATATGTATAAAGTGAGATTAACATCCATGGTTAGGATTTAAACATGTTACGACTAGTGCATCTGTCATTCGCTCACTCTGAAGTCAAATGTTATTTCAGAAATGCAAACTTAAGCTGACTCAGTCCACTATAAACCCAAAATAAGGGCAGAACTCTGACACCTCAATTTATGGCAGGACACCGAAAACCATTTGGCATGTGAAGAGTTTCTGTAATTCACCATCTTTTTTTCTTTTCATTTTTTTTTTCCCAAGCAGCATTTCATCCTGGATTCCAGGCATCCAGGGGCACCTGGGTATCTATCTCCCCTTGTAGATGTCCTTGCGCCTGCGCAGCTCCTCCAGGACACGAGCCCTGAAGTGGGCCCAGTCCTCATCCGGCTCCTGCTGGAGACCCAGTGACCGGTGCAGCTCTGGAGAATGGCTCCGCAGGAACGGATTGTACTCCTTCTCCTCTCGGATGGTGGATGGACTCTGGAACCAGAGGCAGGGCGAGGAGTCAGTCCTGGCAGTAGGGCTGCTAACTGCTGTGCCATTAAACACAAACTGATTTGGCAATAGAGTAAATAAAAGGGCAGAAAAATCGCAAGAACTTATTTTTTTTTTATGGTTGAAGCAGAAAAAATACCTGCAAAATTATCAATAATTAAACAAATACAATAACTTAGTACAGAAAGGCTTTTCAGTTAAGATTTGAAAATTAACTACAAAATGCAGAATTAATATTGTTCCATTCAGTTTTGATGGCTTCAAACAGATGCCGAGTGGAGGAAAAATGTTTCCCAACTAGGTCTTATTAAACATCAGACCGAATGTCCTCTACTGGTTCTAAATCTTGATGCTGACCAGGCTGAAAAATGAGACTGATGGATTTCTCATACCACCCATACCGTGGTGCTTGTGCCACTATTAGTGGCGTTTGCCATTTCGTTTTGGAAAACAACTTCTCCGTCGTGAAATAAGCCTTTCTGCAATATTCTCCTGCACTTGATTTTTCACACCGATGCAGCTCATCAGCCCCAGCAGCTGAAAAGACCACCCACCACAGCATCTCTTCCTTCACATTTAACAGTAGTTGATATGCATTCAACTCAAACTGTAAATTCCTTCACTCACCTCTACCAAAACCACTAGCATAACGTTTTTCCATACTCTGCCAAAACAGCAGTGGATTTTTAGTACATTTTCCAGACATCGTACTAAGACGACAACCCTTGATTTGCTAATCGAGAAAGTCTCGTTATCAGAGCTTTTGAACTTTTTGATGTCATCTTGGCACTATTCACAGATTTTTTTATTTATTTTTTTGCTCGCCCCTGCTTTGTGGTCCTTATGGACATTCCAGGTCCTTCACTTCTAACATTACCTGTTGTTCTAAAATGTTGACCTGTTCTCTTAATAGCGGAACTAGTGATTTTCTCTGCCTTTAACACTATGCAAATATTACTTAAGTGTACAAGGAGAACTGAGACCTCAGTTTGCAGATTTTTTTCAAAACTACTACACTATAACAAAGGCTTTCTAGCAAATGCTGGTAGAGATGCCCAAGAAAGTATAGAAGGAGTTTATGAGTACATTTAAGCAGAGTACGCATGGGCCCTTGGCCTGTTTTTTTTGGCCCCAGAGTATATACTGCTCATCTAGCTGCCACTGATGGAAGCAATATGTCACTTTGCACAGGTGTGGTGGATGGTTTTACAAAGACAGACTTCTTGTACACTGGCGAGTGATTCTGTTCTGCATCAATGCACTGAACAACTCCAATTTCTACCCCTAATATTCATTTAATTGCAACCAAGTACATAGCAAAACTGTTTTCTAGAAATCAGTCCCCCTCCTTTATGAAATATTAAATAAGACAAGTTTTCCTGTCCCAGCATAAAGTATGGTACGCGCACGCAAATTTCAACACTGTAGAGATTAAGTGTGTAATTATTCAGAAGTAAAGATCAGCTGTTTCACTCTTTCTTTGGCTCTCACATGCTGTGCCAAGGAAGCACCAGATGGCTTGAGAAAACTTCCTGGCACAGGAAGTCCAGTAAATATCCAATCAGCCTCTTCCACAGGTCATAGAAAGCCTGAAATGCATTTAGGGATTCATTCTGCCACCGTGTGCAGTTTGACATTCATATCGCACTCTTACCGTACATAACTTCTGACGCCTCTGCTGCTGGACCCACTCAAACTTGTTTTCCCTAGCAGAGTTGTGTGGTTCCACCTCTGCAGCAAACATCAGGTTGTCTTCTGCATATTCATGACCTGTACGACACAGATTTAATGCTGAAGAATAGGCCTCATGCATGCATCCATCCATCCATCCAATTATCTACCGCTTATCTGAAGTCGGGTCGCGGGGGCAGCAGTCTCAGCAAGGAAACCCAGACTTTCCTCTCCCCGGCCACTTCATCCAGCTCCTCTAGGGGAATCCCGAGGCGTTCCCAGGCCAGCCGAGAGACATAGTCCCTCCAGCGTGTCCTGGGTTTTCCCTGGGGCCTCCTCTCAGTGGGACATGCCCAGAACACCTCACCAGGGAGGCGTCCAGGAGGCATCCTGACCAGATGCCTGGGCCACCTCATCCGACTCCTCTCAATGCGGAGGATCAGCGGCTCTACTCTCAGTCCCTCCCGAATGACCGAGCTCCTCATCCTCTCTAAGGGAGAGCTCAGCCACCCTGCGGAGAATACTATTGGCCGCTTGTATTCGCGATCTCATTCTTTCGGTCACTACCCACAACCCAAGACCATAGGTGAGGGTAGGAATGTAGATCGACTGGTAAATCGAGAGCTTTGCCTTTGGGCTCAGCTCCTTCTTCACCATGACAGACCGACGCAGCGCCCGCATCACTGCTGGCGCCGTACTGACCCGCCTGTCGATCTCCCGCTCCATCCCTTCCTCACTCGTGAACAAGACCCTGAGAAATTTAAACTCCTCCACTTGCAGTTCTTGATAATTAAATGCGACAAAAGGCCAGCTGTGGGGGGGGGGGGGACCACTTCATTACCAGGCCATAAAAGAGTGTCTTCACCAAGAGTGCCCACGATATCCAGTGATGACAGCATTGTGGATGCACTGCCCTCAAACATTCTTCCTAGAATGACAAAAAGGAAAAACAAACAGGAAAAAACACCTCAGGGAAATAGCAGCATTACTTGGTTCATGCCTCCAAATCCTGCCCTGCCCATTCATATGTTCTCCCCTTGTTGTGCCAATTTCCTCTGGGTTCCCCCTTTCCCACTGCCGCTAGCTTAAGCTGCCCATAGTGTGAGATTGCGCGAGTGGAGATAGTTCCCTTGCCTTGCACCTGACGTTTGTGACCTGTACTGAATACACAGGTAGAAGGAGGATGATATCCTGCGTTTAAATTATGCTGTGGATGTCGGGCTGCCTTATAAGCGGAGAGCACTGCAAAAGGGTTAGGAGTAATACCAGCCGGACCCGTAAGAACTCACCGCACCCTGACAGGAACAGCAGGTCACCCGAGAATAGACTGCAGGATCCGCCAAATGCTCGGCCATCCAGGAGGTAGATCATGTGACCCACGGTGTGTCCAGGAGTGAAAAGGGCCTGAAAGCTCAGGCGTCCCACCTCGATACAGTCCTTGTCTGAGAGAGGGCTGGAATGGCAACACAAAGCAGGTGTAACCAGGTACAGGAACAAAGTTAATACTTAACATGATGCAGGGAAACATTACATTCGGAGCACATTTTGTCTGCCGATCATTTAGGAAAAACGTTTACCTCCCACCCTTCCCAGAAAGACCAACAATGCCTGTACAGCTGCACAGGAATTAGCCCACGA
>JAABNY020000018.1:242259-255720 GCA_015164015.2 Brevimyrus niger
TATGGCTTCACAAGCAGCCTTGTCAAGAGCAGGATCGCCACACGGAACCCTCTCATACACTTGGCATTTGGCCGAAGTGGGAACGGAACCCTTAACGGCAGTGTTCTGTGCGAAAGACACGGCGAGAACAGCGAGCAAGACGCTTGCGTGAACGCAAAGCTGCCGGATACAGCGCAATTTCTCCATGATGAATGTGAGTGAAGTGATGGGCAATAGGCTGAATTAGTTCTATAAATACCTCCTTGTCTCGATTTGCATTTCAGTTTAGTAATCAGGTTAATAGTGAAATCGCACAGGGTTGCTTGGAATCGACTTGGATCCGACTAGAGCCATTTGCACCCAATATTTACTGATTTCACCTTATATATACTTGATATGTACGCAGCCCACTAAGTCCCTAAAAGTGTACATTTTTACGTTTTGTATGCACGGTATAACTACCTATATGTTAAATTGTATGTGAAGCGCACATTATATAATTTTATCAGACATATTATCGTTTGGTTATTATACTGGTCGCACTAGATAATTAATTTGGGGTATTGAGCGCACTTATGTGAACATGGATTGGCGAACACATCTCGTTAAATTATTCTTCAGTCTTGAAATATAACGCCATTCATATTCTGTTTTCCAGCTGTAACATCTTTTATCAATTCAAGCCAGGCGGTTTTGAATCAGAAAATCTTGATGTCTAGTAGACAGACAGTATCACACACCGATTAGACAGATTTAAGCCCTTTTGTGGTTTTAACATTTTAAATAAGAGATTTCAGTTTTAACGAGATACTGCTTCTGCGGTTTCCATTCATGGCAACTATTCCCCACACCCCTTTGGTTGTGAGACAGCTTAGCACGCAAATTATAATTTTTGAATTTTTATGTATTATGCTTACAAGTAGTCTGTACTGGACATGCGATTATTTACACTGTTCGGACTTAAAGATATTTTAATAAAAAGTTCAGTTTTAAAGATAAGTAAAATACTGCCACAGAGTTCAATGAATACATCTTAACATTTCTTTACTGAAAATATCTGTCCATAATCTTCATATCCACAATATTTTAAAGCCACAAATAATTGAATGACACGGTATAAATCAACTTACATGTGCTACCTTTAATTAGGAACACATGAAAAAGGTATAGCATAGTGAAACATGTATTAGAATTACCTTGAGCATAGGAACAACATTATGCTCAACGGCATCCATCCCTATTAATATCTCATTACACAAGAGCTGAGAGATGTCATTTTCACGTCATAAAATATACGTCAGTGTGTACTGCATGACATTATAATATGCTAGCAGGTCTGGAATACTGCGACATTTCATTCTTCTTTTGAGACGCTTCCATATCGTTCGCTCTCGTACTCCCCTTCATTAGACTTCTTCATGCGTTGTCTTATTTTTAATTGCTTGAGGCGGTTCTTGTCAACCTCCCTCTTAGCAAGAAGAAAACCTATTATCCCTGATGGCAGTCCGATCATCCTGAAAATGGGGGAAAAAAGTTTACAATAAAACATATTAACAGACGTGTAAGTTTCCAACTCTGGTAACATACACTTTTGGAAACATACACATAGTATCAAACTATATATAAGAGATACAAAGATGAACTATTTCACAACTATTACCAGGCATATCCAATTTTAACCATTGGGTTTTTGGCTTTCCTCTTTGGAATGTACTCGGGTTCTTCAGGTGGAATATTAAATGATTCGTTCGTTTTCTGTGCATCCGTTTTGGCAGTCATTAACGTGCTCCCCCAGCTCCCCCGCAATGAGCGACTGTGTTGCACACGATGCGCAGCCTCGACGCAAGGGGCATCCAGTGCTGTAAGCGGATGGCTCCATGGAAATCGGTTAGACAGTATATGAAACCCTTTAATAACAATAAAAAAAGCTATTGCACTTATTTTTACATTGGCTACGGAGATCGTCATTCAGTCATAAAAGTCGTCACAACACGCAAAAACAATGGCATAAAGGTTATCGTGAACTGCTGCAGCCGTAATTCCTAAACATGTGACAGTAATTCTAAAGACAAAATGATTAAAATTTTATAATCGCATACGGCATGTTGTTTTAAAAATGACCTCCAGCATTTGAAGGTGTTTAGCAACTTGTGAAATATATGGTTAAAGATGCAAACTGTGAACAGGGCCTTTTCATGAATATAGGGTAACCTGTCATGGTAATATACGGCACTAGGTTGAAACTTGATTACAAGTGTGATTAGTCTTTACCAGGTCAAGCTGCAAAAGAAAATTTCTTACCCTTCTCAACTAAGGATCTCGTATGTTTCCCATACAACGCTGCCATGTTGTTACAGACTTGCATTTGCGCATGTGCAAAAAAAAAAAAAAAAAAACCATCGACGCCCCACGGAACGTGTCTTGCTGTCATAGCAGCGCCATCTGGTGCACTGCAGACGTTATAGCAGGGACCAACACCATCTCATTAAATTACAGTAAGATTTTGTACTCTTACATGTATCAATTTAATTAAGTATCGAAATTGTGAGCATATTACAACTGTGCTTCAGAAATACATTCTCACTCGCATGACACCATACATGGGAAATATATCAAAATAGGAGTGGAGATGGTGTGAGATGCTTACTTCTGTAATGGGGAAATGGGGAGTGATTTTGAGTGACCTGGGCAGGGGGAGTTCCGATTTTTGCTGCTTGTACCCGTGATCGCATTCTTTCAGTCACTATCTGAAGCTCGTGACCAAAGGCAAGGTTAGGGACATACACCGAGCTGTCACTCTCAACTTGGCCTCGCGACACGGCCCCAATCCCATCTTCCCTCACATGTGAACAACACTCCTATTTTAAATGTCACAAATAGGTCAAATATAAAATGTGGAGAGAAAAAAAAAATACTATTTGCTTCTATCGTTCAAGTTTATTCGTTATGTTTTGAAGACACCTATATGAAGGTACAGTTAAATTTACCTATTAAAAGCAATAGGTTTTGTTCCCAAGATCACAAATAAAACATGAAACTGTAATATTACATTTGGGGTAAAAACCATCAGAAAAGTTACAAAACTGAAGTTCTGTATATTAAAATAGCAACAGCATGTAGAAATTAAAAACATATTTACATAAACAAAACCTCAACAAAAAAAAAAAAATCTTCACACCATCTGTCACATTTCAAACACATTGACTTCCAGTCTTTAGTTTCAACAGTTATTTAGCTCTAGACGGCAGCCAAAGTTACCAGTACTAGTTACTAGTCCTCAAGGGCGTAGTTGGGGTTCACGACCAGGACCGCTTCTTCTGCTTGCGACTCTGGAACGGCTGCTTCTGAAGAGCCCTTCAGTCCAGACTGGGCCAGTTCAATGAGAATGTGGTCCTGAAGAGGATCGAATGGTTATGCCGCATTCCAAATGGGAATTAGCCAATAAAACATCCGCTTGTTAGGTCGCATGTTTGCTTACATAGTGAATCAGTCTGTGGATGACTTTTTCAATAATGGTCTTCTTGTTTATAAGCTCTTCTTCCGAGTCGATTTCAGACTCAATTTCCTTCAGGTACCAGTTTATCACCTCGCACTTCTTCAGAGCAGCTTCATTATCATCTGTCATAGGAGAGAAATTAGAAGGGAAAAAAAAAAAGTTTTAAGTTGTCCATCCCCACCCAAATGAAGAAATTGAATCTTCTCCAGACAAAAACTTTCAAAACTTACTAGGGTGGGAAACAACAACAGATGTCAAGTCACCTTGCAGAAGTCTACAATCTGCCCCTCTCCAGGGCTACCAGAAGTCTACAATCTGCCCCTCTCCAGGGCTACCAGAAGTCTACAATCTACCCCTCTCCAGGGCTACCAGAAGTCTACACATTCAGAAAAACCAGCACTTACTTTCCTCCTCTTTGCGCAGATGCAGAACCACCAAGTTGGAGATGCGGCGATACTCAGCAAACGAGAGTCTGAGAGACGGCTTTGCCGCATCACCGTTCTCTGGGGCCTCGGCGTGTCCATTCACGCCATCAGCTTCTCCGTGACCTAGTGAAACCAGGCCATTAGAAACAGACCATTTGCGCCCACAGATTTGACCGGTATAAGCCAAGAGCAAATTGCACTCGTACCATTCACAAGGTCAGCTTCTTCCTCCTCTTCCTGCTGCTCATCCTCTTGCTCCAGGTTGACATCTGGAGTTTCCACACGGATGATGGATTTGTTCAGTAACCTGAAGGCCTCCTTCACATGTTTTGGCTGGACCTACGCAGACCGAGATCATACATCCATCACCACAGAAGTCAAAAATTGCATGCGGTACAATCTGTAGACACACCTGCACATGCTTCACTTCATAAAGGATGCCAAGCTGAGGTACAAAAACAAGCCGGAGGAGAAATTCACCCAAGGAAGCCTCTGCTCAGCTTGGCAGGGGATCAAGAACGTGACCGTCTCCACCATTCACAGGTCCACCCAGGTGACAGGTCACAGCCCAGTGGCCCTCCCCAACAGCCTCAACAAACTACTACTTCACTAGGTTTGACACCGACAACACCTCCCTTCTCAAAGACATGGTCTCCTACCACACGCCTGCAGGAACAGAACTTCCCTTTGACACAGAGAAGGTGGCGAGAGCCCTCAAAAGGACCAAGGTGAGCACAGCACCCGGCCAAGACATCATCAGCGGCCGCATCCTGCAGTGCTGTGCAGAGTGGTTGGGGGGCGTGTTTCAGTGCCTGTTTCAGAGATCAGCGGACAGTGTCACAGTCCCCCAGCTGTGGAAGCACTCCACTGCGGTCCCCATTCTTTAAAAAGTCCTCAGTCAAGGTCCTGAATGATCTCAGGCCTGTGGCTCTCACCTCACTAGCAATGAAGGCCACGGAGATGGTCATTAAGGATCATATCATCAAGGTGACCAACCAACTCATGCACCCTCTCCAGCTTGCGTATCGGGCAGGCAGGGGGATTGACGATGTGAAGATGTCCATCACGGACAGGGTACACAAGCATCTGGAACTCCCAACACCTCAGCTAGACTCCTGTTTGCAGATTTCTCATCTGCATTCAACACTTTGCAACCACACATCTTGCCAGAGACACTCTGCACCCGCTTCCACCAGGATGACCGGCTCACTCTGTGGATCAACCCTCGGACCAACAGGACACAGAGTGCTGGTCAACAACACCCCCTCTGACCTCTCCGCCACCTCCACTGGCTCCTCCCCATGGCTGCATCCTGTCAGCTCCTCTATTCGTCCTGTACACCAACACGCCCTCCCACTCAGACTGTCGTCCAGTGAAGTACGCAGTCGTCCCTGTTCTCCGGCTCCTCACATCAGCACAGCTCAGTCCCCAGTGAGTTTGTGCAGTGGTGCGACAACGCCTCCCTGCAGCTAAACGTGGAGAAGACCGAGGACGTGGTGGTGACCTTCTCTAGAGAACAGAGGGAGCTGCCGACAAGATCCGTCAGCATAATCCACGGGCCGCCAGTGGAGGTGGTGAAGGAGTACAAATATCGGGGCACCATCTTCGACTGCACCCTAAAGTTTGCCTCCAACACTGAGAACATTCCAAGAAGATGTCAACGATATCTCCTAAGGAAGCTCAACAGCTCTGGGGTCAACAAGGTCATACTCAGAACCCGTTACTACTCTGTTTTTCCATCGCCTGCAGGTATCACTCCGCCAGCCTTTAGCCCTAGACCCGCCTGCACCACTCAATGAAAGTCTGCTCTAAAATCATCGGACTCCCGGTCAGAGCACTTTCATCCCTGTGCGAACAGCGTGCAAGATTCTGCAGAACACGCCCGTGCTCTGTACCCGGAGTTTGAGTGGCTCCCCTCATATACGATAACAAATACACGTCATGGTGACCTGCCTTACGAAACAAACGCAGCGTAGCTCTTGATCAGCGGGCTTATTTGGATGCGTGGTTGCTCAGCAGCACAGTATGACCCTGGAGTGGCCGGCCGCAGCTCAGCGATGACGCATGTTTGACATGCTGATGACGACGCTGACGACATGCGGCGGGACGGGTGGCTCACCTCATCGCAGCAGTGCATGCGGGCCATGGCCTCGGACAGGCGAATCATGCTCTCCAGCTGCCTCACGGTGATCCTCCAGGCCGACTTGCTGACTCCGGAGCCGTCCCTCTGCCGCAGACGCTTGTACTGCTCTACGATGAAGTCCTCGGACTCCTTAGAGATCTGAGAACGTTGGGGGGGGGCGGCAGGAGCGCAGGCGGATTAACAAGAGTAGGGGGGGGTAAGTGCCGACGCGCAGCGGCAAAATATTTCACGGTGCGAAAATATGACCACGATGCACGTCGTAAGGGCGTGACACTGCACCACACTTATTAATGTGGCCACAAGAGGGCACAACAGGCAATCTGAGCTTTGCTTTGAGATGTCATTTCTGAATTTTGCACTGGAGTCTGCAGAATACAGAAAACACAAAGTGAAAATTAGATGTTTTTTTCTAATGTAGTAATAACACATTTTCTTTATATAGCACTCTTCATGATGTCAAAGAGTGCTTTGTATGTGTCTAAATCGGAGCAAATAAGAACTGAGATTTCAGTTTAGTTTTCAATCATATTTTGTTACTTTGTTTAATGTATTGTGAGTGCATTGAACCGTAAACCTTGGATCATCAACTGAACCGAATTGGGACTGGACTGCATCACTACACCCTTTAAAGGGGAGGGGGGGGGGCTTTATTGAAAAGCAAGAAATGAATTGCAAGACTGCAACAGAGCCCCTTACCTTTGGCTTAAACTGTCTGGCAAAAAGAAGGTATCGGCGAATCTCCTCCAAGGTATAGAGCCTATCGATAGACTCCTGAATTCTGGAGTGGAGGTCAACTATACGTCTGGCTATGGCGTAATCTGTGACCTTCAAAATCAAAACACCAGACGTCAAACCAACAGAATTCAAGCCATATCTGACAGCTTTAGTCTGTTCCTCAACGTGCACTGGAGGACAGTGGACATCTCACCTCATTGCAGTCATCTACCAAGATGAAGAACAGATCAAATCGGGACATGATGGGTGCAGTCAGATTTACATTCTGCTTCAGAGACTTGGAGCGGTCGTATCGACCGCCGACGGGATTTGCGGCTGCCAGAATGGAGGTCCGGGCATTAAGTGTGGCCTGTAGGAAGACAAACCAACAGCAAAGTCGTCCGAAGCACCTTGGGTTCAGGAGGAATGGCAGCGGCTTTTAGCTCAACTGAACTTATTATCAATTTCTGAAACAATTTGATGTACAACATGCCTGCTGACTGGACAATGAACCTAAAGGTTACAGCGCCTTCTGTTGCCAATGATAGCTGACATACGTCGATCTCCAATTAAACCGTACATGAAGAAGTTTCAGTTTCCGCCATTACCAAGTGAAACGATGATACGGACAACGACAAAGACGGCAGAGGCACTGAAACCGCCGAGATCTCCATGAGGAAGAGCAGCCTGCGATGGCCCCACCTTGACGCCTGCTTTGGTGATGGAGATGGTCTGCTGCTCCATGGCTTCATGGATGGCCACCTGGTCCTTCATCTCCATCTTGTCAAACTCATCTATACAGCAGACACCCTGGAGTGTGAAGGACCAGAGCGCCAAAACGGCGAAGTCAGACTTCGCGCTCAAAATGCAACGAGCGCCGAAGACCTGAGCGGAAGAGACGACCGGCTCACGTTGTCAGCCAGCATGAGGGCCCCGGCCTCGATGACGAACTCGTGCGACTCTTCGTCCCGGACCACAGCTGCAGTCAGACCAGCGGCGCTGGAAGCTTTGCCACTGGTGTAGACGGCACGGGGCGAGAACTCCTCCACGTGCCTGGAGATAGACAGGGAAACTATTCACATCTACCACAGCCGTGCAGGTGGGAAAAGCAGCATAGTGGGCAAACATCTCAAGAAGTTCAGCTAGAACAGGGGTGGACAGGCTTATCTGCAAAGGGGCAGCGTGTATGAAGGTTTCTGGAATAACTTAAAGGTCAGCTGTTCAAACCCAGGTGTGAGGACTATTCAGCTTGTACCTAAAATGTGTTGCATATACCTAAAGCACCCCCCCCCCACTATAAAAACCCATGAACAAAAGTACTTCACCTAGAATCAGTGCAGTAAACAAATCCAACTATACAAGGGCAGACTCCTTTATGTGCAAACCAAAGAGACTAACTGTATTTCACAAGAAGAGGTCTCACTTGAGGAACTGGCTCTTGGCAGTGCTGGGGTCTCCCACAATGCAAACGTTGACGTCCCCTCGGAGAGACGTGCCCTCCATGGTGGTCTTGGGCACGCCGCCAAACAGCATGAGCAGAATCCCTCTCTTCACCTCGTCGTTACCTGAAGGCACACGAGAGCCCCCGAGTTTAACCTTTTCTTGCAGTTTTGTGAGAATTACATAAATACTTTTATCTTGCCACTGTAATGAGGAGTGGATCGCTACGGCGACGGCAGCTGGCTAACCGTGAATGGTGGGGAAGAGGCTGGTACACAGATTATGGTACAGGTTCTTGTCTTGACTCATCTCAAACACCTTCTCCCACTCCTTCACCGTCATCTGGTTCTTAATACCTTCCGCGGTCTGCTCCTCGTCCCGGATCTCCTTCCCACCAAACTGCGACACAGTGACCAACGTCGTAAACCCGAGTGCGGACCAGCGGACAAAAGTATGGCAACTTTCACGACATCCCAATTCATTATTCAAGATTCAAGAAGTTTGTCACGTGCAGCTAAACACGTACAACATGCAGTGAAACCATGAATCACTCCTGCGCTGGTGTAACTAAAAACAGATTTGACAAACTAAACGCTAAAAAAAAAAACTAAGAACTACGCACTAAAAACTATATCTTAAACCTAACAAACAGATAAATACACAGTATGTACTACAACTAAACAGTATGTACTCAAATTATTGAAAGTGGCATTGCGCTGGTTAGAACAAATGTGCAAATGGCATTCTAGTGCAGACACACGTAGGACAGTGATGACAGTGATGATGGCAGCATGTCCGAAATGATGGGCTACACAGTAAAATGTGATGCGTGCAGCCTTTTACCCTGGGGTTGGTAGGAGCCACATGACAGGCCAGGAAGGCCAGCTTGTAGGAAAGGTCTCGCACTCCCAAGGCCTTCAGACCACGGATTCCTTCGTTCTCGTAGCCCTGGGCTCCGGCCGTGCGGGAGCTGGTCTCAGCCCGGACACCTGGGGGAGACGCATAACAGTCCATCCTTATTACTGCTTTGGTCCAAACACAAAATACTTTGTGGCACAAATGTCGCCAGGTGTTCCTGGGGACCTGTTTAACGTCCCGCTGCACGTTGTTAGTGTAACAACTACGCTGTCGGGGAGGGGGGGGGGGGAAATGCAATATTTGCACTGCGCAGCACTGGATCGTACCTGGGTTGGCCAGCATGGCCACGTCCGGAACCACGATCAGCATGCCCACGAAGTCGCACTTGTCCCCGGCCTGCGCGGACTCCACGGCCTCGGCCCGCAGGATGACCTCCACGCTGCGGGGAATGGAGCCCCTTGGCAGCTCAGCCTGCGTCTCCTGGATACGCACCTGCCAGACGGGGAAGGACTGGCTCAGAAAACTGGCTCAGACAGCAGCTCTTCTTCAAGTAGCTGCCAGCCTCAACGCAGAAATACCGTATCACACATAAGTGTTAAACGGCGACGCACTGGAACGCAGTGCTTAAACACGCATCAGGCAAAAATGACCTGCAGGAAGCATATCAGTTATATTTAACATGACTAATCAGTGCATGGCTGTTATGCAGGAACACAACTAATGCATCAGAGTTCAATAAAGTAAGATGCCTTTTCCGAAAGCTCTATTCACTTTTCTCTGAAATTAATCATTCAGGTCCTTAGCAACATTCGCTGAATGACCCTGTAGATGTTCATAGTCATGCTACCGTCCTGCAATTCCATATACATGATGCAGAAATGCATCAGAATGAACACATGTAGAGCACCTTGGGGCAACACTGCCACGAAAGGCATTACATATATATATATACATATATATTTTTTTTACTGAATCAGGCGGCTAATTCGACAAGGAGGAGCAACTATGACGTGGGGGGGGGCGGCACACACCTTCTGGAAGTCGATGAACTTGGACTTGTTGGTGTCCAGCATGAAGCGCCGCCGGTTGCTGCAGACCGGGTTGCGGCAAATGTTGGGCTGCGTGTACTTAAACTGCTGCTCCACGTCGCGCACCAGCATCTGGCAGTCCAGGCACAGGAAGGTGGCGCTGACCAGCTCGGGGTGCACCGGGTGGGTGCGCACCACCTGACCACTGATCCGGATAAGCGTGCCGATCCGGGCGGTCGTCAGCTCACGGATCCTGACGAGGGGACCGTCTGATTACACGGCTGAACCGACACCACAAAATCCCAAATACCAATACCAAATCCAAATGGCTCCTCTAAAGATGAACAACTAGTATGTCTGGTAATGAAGAACATCGTATCATACATACATGTACTATATGCGCAAAGGAATTGGTTTGACCTATAAGCTTCCCAGCGACTCATCTTACTTGTGTCTTGTTGGCAAATCTTGTATTGCCACGTAAAACTCCTTGCTGACAGGAACATTTCCGTGATCACGAGCAAAATTTCGTACAGACCGGCACAAATAAGGATAAACTCTGGAAAAACAGAAAGACGCAACATTAATGTCAAGCACGTGGTATCAGGCATAACACAGTCACGAGATCAGTAATTTTGGCATTTCTCAATCTTGACTTGAAATAAAGGCTAATACAGTTTCTGATGATCCCCATTGGATATTATAGGCCAGAAAAGGACCGGGCCTCACCTGTAAAATTCCTCCTGAATAGTGGTCGCCAGCTCCTGGTTGAACTGCTCCAGGTCCTGAAAGCTCACTAGCAGCGTGTTTCTCTCCGGCCGGATAAGCTCCTCCGCGTCGCGCAAATACTTCACTTCGCCGTCACTGTTCTGAAATCTTATTAAACGAGCACGACCCTGCTTGTCAGCATGACGGAGAAGCAGACCGCAAGTCTGTACGCAGATTAGCTGTCGCTAGCTCACCAAGAAAAGTAAGTGCCAGTGTCGCCATGTTAAAAGAACAATAGACAAGTCCGGAGGTACAGGACCCGGCGGCCACTGATCTACAAAGAACATTCTGGCGAGCTCAAAAAACTCGGAATCGCTCACATTCAAGTAAAACATCCACAGAAACAAATATTCTTATTCGGCCTGGCAAATGATGAAAAGCATGTAAATCGACCAAACATATTCCGTATATCTTGCAAGAAAATTATCAGTTAAATAAACGATCAAGCAAATCTTTAATATTAAATGCCTAATAAACGACTTACTTTTTAAAAAAAACTGGCAGCTAACTAAATAGTGATACACTTACTATAAACACAATACTGTGTGTCCAGTAAACCATACGAGTCCTACTTACTCTTCTAAGAACACTTGGAATAGTTTCTGGCACTTTTCTGCCAAATCATCCTTGATAACTTGTCCTGAAGTATCAGATGTTTGCGTTGTAAGATCCATGTTTTGATGCGTTAAAACAAACCAAACAAAAAATGGACCACAGATCCGGAGAAAAGCCGACTATTCTTTTGCAGCTCACCTCTGACCACTTTCGCGCCAAGAATACACCACGTAATAATTTTCCCGCCACTAGCAACCAATCACTTGCTCCATTTCCGCATTAGACCTCCGGTTACAAAAAATTGGCCAATCAGAGACACATGTAGGTGGAGTCTAAGTGGAATACATTAAAAATGGACGGCATTATATCGTGCTGTCAAGTAGTGTGTTCAGAAGCTTTGCGTCTTATTTAAATATAGCTCGTGGAGTTCAGTCAAAATCAAAATATTTTCTGTTGTAGTATTATAACATGTATTATGCCTATCAAATCGTAAAACTATGAACTGTACCGAACACATACACAATCAAGTAATGTACAAAGTATATATTTTTAAAAATTGTTAAAGCACACACAGGAGGCAGCATTTTTAAATACTTTTATTCCTAAGGATTTCCCCAGATTAGAAAAAAGTTTACCATCGCTAAAATGTTCCAAGAAAAATGTTTGTTCTTAATTGCAGTTATACATTGTTATAGAGAACTAGTTGTCAATAGACGATTAGTGTAGAAAAGGATTAAGATACTAGAAGGATTTGTTTGAATAAATCGTGGATTTCCATCACCTAGCACCTACTTTATATTAATTTTCTTTAGCTTTGGAAAATCATACTATTAATAGGATTTGACATCTTAATTTTGTGAATCGCTGTGGCACTTCATTTAACAGTAATCTTTTTTCCTTCCAGCAGAATCCATGAGTGGTCCACCATGCTTGTCCTTCTCCTCAAGGGGTCAGGCGTTTAGGGTCACGGGGGAACATGGAGGTCTGGCGGATGTTGTGCAGACCCAGGTACAGCATGGTGACTCGCTCCAGTCCTGTGAAGAACAGACGACTGTCAGGACAACCATACACCAGTTAATTTACATTTTAATTATTTAGCGTCCGCTTTTTTCCCCAGTTACATACATTCTATCAGGGTATAGCTCAGGGGCCTAATGGTGAGATCATTCTGACAGTCATGGGAATTGAACCGACAACCTTCTGGTTATAGGAACAAGGGTCTTAACCTGCTGAGCCACACTTAGCAGTTATGTTCTACACTGATACAGGAAAGAAATTTATGGCTATTTTAAAATTAATTTCATTGTAATTCTTAAAATCTGTAATTCTCCTTCTTAAGGAGAAAATCCGTAGAACAAAAAGAATTTCCTTAATTTAAATGGAGAAACTTATAAAGTCTACCAGAACCTCTAAAAGTCTCAGAATCCCACAGTGGGACATCACCAGCAACACAATGTGTCAAATGCAATATTTAGTTTGTTACAGTACCGACAATCAGTTACCAACTCCCTTTAAAAAGTTTTTCATTTCATACCTACTTAGCCATGACAGCAAAATAAACATGGTATTAGCATCAAAAGGCAAATGGGCTGATGAACAGCCTAGCAAACATTGTCTGACTCATGTGATCTTCTGATCACCATCTCCATAATGTAGAAATCAGCATAAATTACTATATATTGAAGTATAAATCTGTACCGCAAACAACCCTGGAGCAAAAAAAGTGTATTACACTGTGGTATCTATGTTAGCCACCTAGACTAAAAGCATTTTCCAAATCAGCTGACATTAATATACCTGCCATGGCTATTCAGATTTAATACCATCAGTGAAGAATTTTGAAAACGATTGTTACATTTTGTAACTGCATTGATGTTCAGCTCCATCTGAATTCTTAACAGGTGTCAGCCTGTGCTTATTTTGCGACCATCTGTGTTCCGGTACTTATTTGCACGAATACACACACACACACA
This sequence comes from Brevimyrus niger, assembly GCA_015164015.2. Lineage (NCBI taxonomy): Eukaryota > Metazoa > Chordata > Actinopteri > Osteoglossiformes > Mormyridae > Brevimyrus > Brevimyrus niger. The sequence goes on from JAABNY020000018.1 coordinate 255,639, forward strand.
CACACACACACACACACACACACACACACACACACACACACGCACATGTAATTAAATAATCAATTTTTTATGCTTGTTAAAC
>JAABNY020000019.1:9891-20163 GCA_015164015.2 Brevimyrus niger
AACTAAAGTGTCGTTAAATTATGGGGGAGCATATGGGGAAAAGACACCCACAGGCCCCCCCCAGCCCTAATTGTCTATATTGGAGTTAAAATAGAGGGGAAGGGAGCTGCGCAGCCCAGCTGCGGGCAGCCGAAGCAGCTGACCCAGGATCTGCACAGCTCCCCTCGCCCTTCAAGGCCCTATGTGAAGGAGTGGTGTGATGCGGATGTATTGTCTAAAATCCAGTTAAAACAATGAGGGGGGGTGAGTGGCTAATCACCCCCCTTCCCTCTGTCTGGTGCAGTGTGATGTCTAGGTGTGGCATCTAAAGTGTAATTAAAAGAGATGGGGGGTGAATAGCTGATCACCCCCCATTACCTATGTGTGGTGTAGGTGGGTGCAGGCGGGGGGGGGCAGGCCAGGCGTACTTATTAACACCCTTATGTTCGAACATGGTGTTTGTTATGGACAAACTGCAGTTAACACAGACCTGTACCTCATTACTTGCTGGCATCCCCGCTAAATCTCTTCACAAATTTCAAATAGTTCAGGACTCTGCTGCCCGCCTCCTCACTCACACCAGGTCCTATCAACACATCACGCCTGTTCTTCAGAGCCTGCACTGGCTGCCCATAAAAGAGCGCATTCATCTCAAAATACTCCTTCTGACATTTAAGGCTCTTAACAATCATGGTCCTTATATCTTACTGAGTTGCTTCTACCCTACCAGCCCCCCCGCAGTCTTAGATCTTCTTCTACTGGCTCTCTCCTCATCTCCCCATCCAAACTACATAGCTGTGGTGACCGTGCATTCTCCCGCCTAGCTCCCCGCCTTTGGAACTCACTACCTACTACCATCCGTCCGTTAACCTCTGTTTCAGATTTTAAAACCAAGCTAAAAACTGCTCTTTTTGCCCAGGCATTCAACCTTCCGTTTGCATAATGTGTTTATGTATTATCTGTTCTCTGTGTACCTACTCTGTAAGGCATCTTTGAGTTCTTAAAAAAGCGCTATTTAAATAAAATGTATTATTATTATTATTGTTGTTGTTGTTATCCATTAAAGTAGAACAGTAGAACTGAAGCCCTTTAACTAAAAACTGAAAAATGAGTGGTGGTATCAGGGAAAGTCTTAAATTTTTTATTCACTTATGCTGCACTATTTAAAATCTTTTTCCATTTCACCCTCCATCCATTTTTCCATAACTTCTCTTTCAGTGCAGCATCAGTAATCACTTTTTGCTGTTATTTCAAAAGTGAAATTTTACTCTTGGCAGCCAATGTATAAATAAATTACAATCTAATTTCACTTGCATTGTTCCTACTAATGACTAGTAGTTCTCCTGTTAGGATGCTAGTGTCCTAAAAATATTTTAATTGTTAGTTCATTATGAGAGACTGGCTATAGTGTAACCTCAATAAAATGTAACATGTCTTACCTTATAAGAACAGAATGTATTGCAAAGGGCCATTCTGTTGTAAGATAAAATAGAACTCCAAGGGCTCAATGGTCATTTCTGGTGGATGTCCTAGGAATTATACCAGCATTCAAACCGTCTTTTTAACTGAAGTTCACTGAAACAAACAAGCCTTTATGCAACCCGAACTGTGGCTTTTGCATTTTTTGTATTAATCTACAAGGATAAACTGCATTCTGACAAGGTGTCACCTTCCTACGCAATTTTTATTTACAATTCATATACAGTCATGTACCACATATTTCAGTCAACAGATGACATTTATCACAATGATCTCATAAGATTATAATGGAGATGATACATCCCTGTCGCCTAGTGTCATCGTAGCTGTTGTAATTTTATAGTGCCATGCATTAGTCATGTATTTCTGGTAATGTTGGTGTAAACAAACCTACTGTGCTGCCAGTTGTACAAAACAATGGCACAATTATGTACAGTACATAGTACTGAATAATAACTGTTAGTCGTTTGTATATTTACTATACTGTACTTTTTAATCGTTATTTCGGCTATCCCCTATAGCCTGGGTGTGCAGTAGGCTATATAATCTAGGTTTGTGTAAGTTTACTCTGACGTACACACAATAACAAAATTGCCTAACAATGCATTTCTCAGAATGTACTGGTTTTGTTAAGCAATGCATGCCTATATAATAGCTACTTAAGCCAGACTCACTCCTGAGTGTACTGTAACGGAGAATGCTCTGCATAGTGGCTTTACGGTACGCCCTCGGGTTCCTCCATTAGGTTGGGTATGAGGGTAAACTGCATCCGCCCCTGTAAGTGGTCCTCCATCTTGCATAGAAAATTTTGGGGGCTGGTTGCAGGTTCGGCACTCAAGCCACCGTAAAAACTTCACCCAGGACACTTTTTTGCTCTCTGTGGGAGTAGCTCTACTGCAGCCACCCACAAGAAAGCCACATGCTTTATGAATGGGATCATCCCTAGAGGTGTCAACTGCCGGAGAGCCAATGGGATCATCCCTAGAGGTGTCAACTGCCGGAGAGCCAATGGGATCATCCCTAGAGGTGTCGAAACTGCCGGAGAGCCAATGGGGTCCAGCCCACTGGGAACTGGAACCGGTGTGGTGCTGAAAACTCCACAGACCGGAGTGACCAGATCTCCCTAGGTGGGAACACCCAGTTTTGGTCTGGTCGCTCTGATGGCTGCCCTACTTAGGGAGTAGCTGTTCCTGGGAATGCTGTCATCCCAACTGACTGGAAAACTGGACTTCTTGTCACTATCTAGAAAGTGAAGTGTACGACTAGTGGGAGGCAACCCTGCTCTCCATGCTGGGTAAGGTCCTTACTAGGGTCGTCCTTAACAGCATCTGTGGTCACTTGCTCACCGACCAGTGACTGGAGCAGGCTGGTTTGACATTTAAAAAGTCTACCATTGATCACTTCCTGACACTGTGGGTTTTAATCAAGCACAATCGCAAATATCACAGTTTCTTTGCAGCCCTTGTCAATTTTTGTAAACCATTCAGCTCAGTTGGCATCACTGCCAGCCTGTACTCTGTTACTGTTAGTATTGTGCAGAGAGGTGATAGAACTTCTGTATTCTTCCCAGTCGATTCTGGGGTTTGTCAGGAGTGAGCAATACAGTACTTTGAAAAGCGTTTGTAATAGTTGTACTATATTTTGAGAGTCAATAAAATTCAGTAAATAGCAATGCTGTCTGTTTTATTACCTCATCCACATAATTACCATGTAATTGACACATATATTTATCTGCCTGAGACATAAAGAACATTTAAAAATCTGTTATATTGACCATGCTCTTATAGTGATCAATTTCACCCAGACAGATGTGATCACTATAAGCATTTCCCACGGTATTACACTCATATAAGAAATGCCTTGCACCCAAAACTGATACTTTTTATTTAAACTTTATCACTTTTAGCAGCATTGCTAAATCAGGTTTGTGGTGTTGCAGTTTCCAAAGCTGCTGCCACCCAGCGAAATACTTCAACTGCATGTTACATTCTGCGGTCTTGCCTTTTTCAACTCACTTAAGTTCAATTCAGTCTCTTTTATTGTTATGTCACAATGGTTGCAGTCAGCAGTACTGAATGCTTACTTGTATTTTGCACGTTAAAATTCCTTTTCAGTCTTTAGTTCACAGATTTAGTTCTACCAGATTTTCTTGGCATTATTTGTATATTTTTTCTGACATTCTAAGCAGTATCCTTACAGGTCCGTTTTCAACACTTTCTTGCACTCATTTCTGGTCGCTCTTTGTAAGCTTAGACTACAACACTTCTACCTGTTGGTTCTTTGATTACTGCATGTTTATTATGAATAAACTGCTTCATCTGTATGTTGCTTTGGAATATATTTTGGGTGTCTGCCAAATTAATAAATGTAAATGTCACACTGCAGGTAACTACAGATAATTATATTGCAGAAGTATGAACTTCAGTTTGAGCTGATACCATTTAGGACCATGTCATAAACAAATGAGTTAGAAGATAAATACAATGTTCACTTCTGATAAACCATGAGGTCTGAGCAATAATTTAGGCTGCAGCACAGCCAACACATTCATAGTTACCATTGAAAGGTCACTGGATCAATTCAAATTAGATGAGTCTGACCTTTCTTCTGAAGCCTATTTCATATTTGATGGTTAACTAGCAATAGCATGTTTACATTATGTGTGGTCATCTGAGGCAACACAACAAAGTCTTCCCTCAATAATTTATAAGGACATAACAGACACCAATAAAGGCTGGTTAAGAGCCCCAATTTCATCTCATTCAAACTGTGTATAAAAAAATGCCCCTCCTGACAATTTGATATTCTTTAGATCCTACTCCCTCAAGGTCCTTCCTAGAACTTCACCACTGTGTGAGAGGTTATGTGTAGACCTGAAGACTATGGGCTATACCTGGTGACTGGTGCACAGTGAGTTCCATTCCATCCACAGTAGGGGTCCCGGGCCATAACACAGTCGTCACACCGTGGTCCATAGGCCTGGCAGCTGCGCAGGTCCACCTCTACAACCTCACTGCTGCAGCTGACATAGAGCATCTTCTGCAAGGCCAACACCAATACTGTCAGGATGCTACTCATGACTGCTAAGGGTAAGAGTACGCCTCTGAAACACTGTGAGTGAAACTGTGACATGCTGCTGGCTACAGGGACGCCCACGCTAACCTACCCACCATGCGTTTGGAATCCTCATTTCCTCCATAAGCGACATAAGAAAGTAAATCTTCACCATCACACTTCTTTACTAGTAATATAATGTTATTATGGTATTTCTGAGGTCAGCCTTTAAAAAGTAAATATTCCTGTCTGATTATATGCAGTGTTTATTGATTAAATGCTTGGTTTAAAATACCCGTTCAGATACGCGGAATGCGATCGTTATCCAGCACACGTTCAGTGAGTGATCTGGTAAAATGCGTCTTTGTGCCCCCACGTTGGGATCGCGGACGTGTGGGGGGGGTGGTGATGCATCTCACCGTATGTTGGTGCAGCAGAACGCTGCGGATATGGCAGCCGTAGGAAAAGGGCTGCAGCTCAGCAATAAGGAAGGTGTGTCCGTCCTGCTCCAGCACTTTGTGTACCCTGCCACTCCCTGCAGAGCAGACAGTCACAGACTCTTGTAACCACACATCCTACTTCTTCAAAATAATATAAGCACGTGCTGTTTTATGGCTGGCGGGCTGCTTTTCAGCATTTTATAGCTCTATTGAGGAAAACAATATAGCCGTAAATGCACTTGTATTTTTACAATCCAAAGCTGTAAAATGACAGTTTAATTATTCACCCCAAAAAAGCTCCTTACCGAAAAGTGAAGAACAAATAAGTAAAATGTTTAATTCTGGTGTGTCACTAGTTTAAATGGGTTTTTTTTTCCCCGCTCTTAAAAACATTTCTATTTTAGAGTCCCCTGTAGACTGTAAGAGAGTCACTAGGGATGCTGGATCGCAGGCATGGAGATGAGGGGGTGACACATGATTTCATAAACTGTCCTGAATGTTTTGCCAGCATTTCATTGTGATCAGATGCCTGTATCCTACATTAGCGATGTTAGCTTTGTCAATAAGTGGTACAATTAAGGTCTTACATCGTTGTACTAATATTTTGCGAGCTTGCATGCTATTTCTTGTACCACCATTGGTGTTGACTGCAATAAGATTCTCACCCAGCGTAAGCAGTATCACGTGGTAGGAGGCCCCCTGGCTGGTGTTCACTCTGTCCACTCGGATGTGTTTGTACTGATGATGACTGACGAAAATGGGGTTGCTGTTATTCACTGGCCTTACCCAGTCCACCATCTCAGGATGGTCTTTTACGAATCGAAGTACATTAGGAGAAAGTTTCCTGCTGTCCTCAACGCACTGCCATCGTCACAATGGATAAAAAATGCACTCGAGATTAGCATTTGGCAGTTTGACCACTCTTCCTCCAAACAGCAGTGAAACATTTAGGCCCTAAGCTCACTAACTTTGTGCTCGACGAGTGTTTAGGATAAAGATGGAACTTTGATACACAAATATGGCAAAAAATATCACTGGAGCCTGGACTATAACATCTGGCTTACATCAGGCTGTAAATTCTGGACATTTGTCTCTAACATGCACCAAAAGGTAAAGCAAGTCAGGGTAATTCTACTTCAAATTCCAAAGTAGCCACAACAAAAGGAAAACAATGGAAGAAAGTCAGTGTTATTTTACCGTTCCGGGCCGCGGGTGTGGAACCGGGCCCGTTTGTCCCTTGAATGGGGAATTTGTGAAGACGTAGTCAATGTCACCCATGGTGAAGATGCATACCGCTGCCATGCCCCTGTGAGGAGCAGTGCAGGTCAGCAGGCTCCAGTTAGTCAGTCCAGGGTTTTGGGTTAATACAGGATGACATCAGGGAACATCCCACAAGAGGCTTATTATTATAAAGTATGGTGTCTTTTTCGGTGAGGTAAATGCAGTTTGTTTTGTATTTCATTACATATTAAGTCTTTCAAAGTGACTTCCTGTCAATACATCTCAGGGGATTATTTATTTAGAATAAATGTAACTGGTATCGCTTTTCTCTCCTGATCTGCAAAGTCCCTCATGACCTTGAAGAAATACCTTAAGACCCATTTCTTGTAGGAACATCTCAGGTAACCTCATCACCATCACCAATTCAATCTTTTTGATTGTTCTGTTACAATGGTTGCAGTCAGCAGTACTGAATGCTTGCTTGTATTTTGCACGTTAAAATTCCTTTTCAGTCCTTAGTTCACCGATTTAGTTGTACCAGATTCACTCACACACATCAGGGCACACTCACACGCCATTCACTCACACACATCAGGACACACTCATACCCAGAGGAAACCCCACAATGACACAGGGAGAACATGCAAAACCCACACATGTGGGACCAGGGTGGGGATTTAAAGGCAACAGTAATGTGCTGTGTTGCTGTTTGTCTTTTTTGCCCGGGGATGCATGGTAAGATACCTTACCAGCCATTGGAGAAGAGGGCATACACCATGCTGTCTTTCCAGTGGTCCTGCTCCAGCACTGTGACATCCAGTAGCTGGTTAAAGTACAGCTTCTTCTCAGCGATGCCACAGGACAGCAGGGCGCTAAGGTGGGACGTCCAGCTCCTTTGCAAATATGATTTGGGCCCACCCAAATCTGCCTGATGGCACAGGGCAAGTTATCATGTCTGGGAATATATTTCGTGTAACCTCTCCAAGGCTGTTTATAAACTCAGTGGATCTAAATCAAGTCAGTATGTTATACCGCACACTCATCATGGTCCTCCACTGATACCGCACACTCATCATGGTCCTCCACTGATACCGTGCACTCATCATGGTCGTCGTGTTGCTTACCTGGCACACTTGGGTAACAAGGGACACCCACAGATCTGCCTCCCTGTGCTGGTCTGCATTCCTCTGGACCAGGAAGGCGTAGATCCGGTCCTGAATCTTGTTCGGTCTGGGGCTCACAACTAGGGCCACATAATTCTGCTCTGAACAATGCAAACAGAAACAAAAAGTTATGAAACCTGCATCAGTCAACTTAGAAAAAAAGCTAGGAAACCACAAGGTAAGTACAGTGGTACCTCAGAACTCAAACTTAATCTGTTCAGAACGCCAGATCGAATCCTAAAAAGTTTGAGTTCAAATCAAATGTTCCCCATGAGAAATAATAGAAAACCAATTCATTGGTTCCCGGCCCCAAAAAAATTACACCTAAATATGTTTTTTTTTAGAATTTAAACGCAGAATGGACAGGATAAAATAAGAATAGCATACACTGTACTAAACACATAGCACTAAGCACATTTATCAATACAGTAGTTTGTAACAGTAAGAAAATAAATGTATCCAAACAATGTGTAAAGTTAAAAAATAATGTGTCATGCCCCAACTGTCCACTCCTTCCGTGTGCCACGCCCCCTCGTTAACCCCCGTGTGGAATCCCCATGTGGTCCGCTGTGTCTGGTTGTTGTCATTAGTCCTGAGTTCGAGAACTGAGGTGCCACCTGTATAGTTTTTTGATGAATTATGTCATTATTACAATCTTAGATGCTGGACTGAGTTAAAAACTCGGGCTTTGCTGATACCAGCACTTCCTTGGCTTCCTTGCATGTCCTATGTCCCCATCCTAAGATGTCATTGCATGTCCTAAGATAACACACTCAGAACCTCCACAGTTTATTATGGTTAAAACTTAAACATCCTTAACTCCTTAAATATAGTGAAGTCAAAATACAGTTTTTTGTTCCATCTTGTTTTTTACAATGAAATATAAACAAGTTCGTAATGGGCAGAGGATGTTTAAAGCTATTTCAGTCCAATTAGATTCAATTTGTTTTTATATAATGCCTTTCACAATAGAAACACCCCAAGCGCTTGACAGGGGTTTTCTCTGAGCAGGTCTGTCAATTTAGCAGATGACCTTTGTTGAAGAAATTGTTTCAGAAATGAGCAGCAAAAAGACTGATGAAGAGAGGAAAAGTGCCCCCCCCCCCCCCCCCCACTCACCCGTCACATTGTCACTTGGCCAAATGTTGTCTCGATGTCCATAATGCCTGCGGATGCCCACTTGGTTGCCCCCGTTGACCCTGTTGGCAGTCGTGTACAACTCCTCCCCTGCAGGTGGTACGAGGCAAAGGTGCTTTGGCGCCTCCCGCCCCATCTCAGGTATGTGTTAATAACGCTCCATTCTTACTGACTTACCAACATACAGAGACGGAGCACGCTCATGTACAGAAACCGGGGACACTGCTATTCCCGGGTGACATTCATCGCAAAAACCCGTCTCTCTGGACTGTGTAAGAGAAAACCCCAAGATAACAGTTCACCTATTGTCAAGTCAAAGTCAAAGTAAACGTTATTGTCATTAGGACCACACAGTTTGATGGTGCATGGTAGAACAAAATTCTGTTTCTTCTGGCTCAATGTACAAAACAAACATAAATACTACAGGCTACGCACAGTACAATACAGAACTACACAGAGAACAGAACTACATGGAGAACTACAATTCCGCACAGAGGTGAATCTCATGCAGAGTAAATAGTGCTCAAAGTTAAAATTTGCAAGTCAAAATATTGTACAGTGTCTCAGTTGCTATATTATAGCAGAGAGTGTAAGTGCAGATTACTAATAGGTAGTAGCAGCAGAGTATAGTAGATATGAAAACCTGTTTTAGTGTGTGTTATGGAAATGTTCCATTATAAGAATATGTAGTGCATTTATTCAAATTTGCTTTTCCATACCACACTGCAACACACTGGAGTAGCCCCATCGGTCCCACAGATGAAGAGTGTACTTCCATTCTTATACTCGTGAAGAAGAGTGATGTCATAGTCACACGACCTCTAGAAATATCCAAACAAACACATTTGTGCTTTCATTTATTCTCTGCTACCTGTAAGAAAACGATCCTGAGTAAAGTGTTTTCTGTTTATTAAACCAAAGCATTTTCATATAACCAGACAGTGTCCTCTGATTTGCAGAAATGTTAGCCGATGAAAGTTGGCTGTAATAAACTCACTGTGCTTCTTGAACAAGAATTGGAGCAGTTATTTCCGAACACCAGCATCTGCAAATATCCATAAAAGAGTACAATGTACTGCATGCTGTCACACGATACATTTATCCTGGTTAAGGAAACCTGCCCCACTCGCCACACAACAACTAACTGTAAAATATTTCCTGTGTCCACTGTTTTACTGGGCACACTTTTAATAAAGTACTCATTTCTAATTTTGCCTCCACTGTGAGCACAGATGACTTCTGCATTCCTAGTAGCTTTGCTGCACCACCACTGTTGTACTACGCTGTTTTTTGGTTTTTTTTTTTGCATTTGTGGTCTTCCTGCTAGCTTCCGGACTGGCACTTTGGCGATCTTCTCACACCACCAAAGTGTTTTCACCACAAGCATAGGGCCACTAGCTTGCCTGAACATAAGAACATAAGAAATTTACAAACAAGAGGGGGCCATTCGGCCCATCGAGCTCATTTGGGGAGAATGTAACTAATAACTCAGATCAGTATCTGCTAGATCAGTACCTGCTACACTACCCACCTTGGTGTCGTCTGCAAATTTAACCAGTTTGCTGTATGTTTTGGTGTCAATATCATTAATGTAAATTAGGAATAATAGTGGTCCTAAAATTGTCCCCCACTATGAACGCGGGTCGACTGTGACTTTGTGCCTCTAATAACTACTCACTGCTTCCTGTCAGTTAACCAGTTTTCGATCCAAGCTGCCACAGATCCTAAAATCCCTGCAGCTTTGAGCTTTAGCAAGAGCCGTTTGTGAGGGACAACATCAAAGGCCTTCTGGAAATCTA
>JAABNY020000019.1:69526-79729 GCA_015164015.2 Brevimyrus niger
CATCACGCCTCGATCCATGGAGCCTCCATTAAAGGGTTAGTGGGTTAGTGGACACGTACAGAGGCAGTGTCCCTCAGAGGTCATCACGCCTCGATCTGTGGAGCCTCCATTAAAGGGTTAGTGGGTTAGTGGACATGTACAGAGGCAGTGTCCCTCAGAGGTCATCACGCCTCAATCCGTGGAGCCTCCAGTAAACAAGGATGCCGGTGTCTTTATCTAATGACGTTTGCATTTTCCTGTTTTGTTTTTCCTACCATAATCTTAATGTGAGCACAGCCAAAATGGAAGTAGACCGTGACCAATGACAGCATCTGCTTATCGAAAATGATAAGCATTGCCAAACTTGTAAATAGCTTCAAATTTGCTAATAAAATGAAGACACTAAATAAATAAAGATGTGGAAGACCATCTGTTTGACTTGGACCAGGGATACAGCTTGTTTATAGATCCAGCCATCTATGTGCCTCCCACCAGCAAATGTATGGATGTACGGATGGCTGAAAATGCTGCGCTTTATAACCCTATCTTAGGAACAGGAACCATCTCAGGAACAGGAACTATCTCAGGAACAGGAACCATCTCAGGAACAGTAACTATCTCAGGAGTGTGTTGCTTATGCCCACAGCAAAAGCGTGTCTGTTTGAACCACATACCAGGGAATCAGTGCCAAAAAATATGATTAAGATAATAAAATCTGAAAATAAATTTTCTGGTTAAGAAACAAATCAGGGATTTTATCAGAGAATCAGTAGTTCATGTTAATTATAAAGTCACCTTTTAAGCCAGGTGCCCATATCAGGCCAGTGGAAGCACATGTTGCACCAGAGTAATTCCTGCCCCATCACTCATCATACCATACTGCCCCACATGTGCCACATTCATTAGTGGCAGGAAGTGAGTAAGGGAGTGATACGTTTCACTCCAGTAAGATGTAACCTCCCCTTTGCTGGTTATACTGGGTCAGTTTTTCCACTTTGCCTGTAGGTGTCAGCACAAAAGTAGTGAAATTTTAGAATAGTCAACATACAATATAAATAGAGAAATGCACAAGAAGCCCAGAATTTCAGCAGCAGGGAGCTATCATGCTAGATATGAGTATGACTGTTCCACTCCAGGCAGGTGTTTGGCTCAGCAAAATGCATACAGCGCTGGGCAAAAAACTTTGGCAGCCGAAGGAAATGTTTAAAGCTATTTATTTAAGGTGCTAAATGTGTATTTCCACAGAAGAAATAACACAATATGACTATACAACATATGCAAATTAAGAGTGACACGAGAAATACTAATAGGAATTTCTTTCAAAATCCCCTGATATCGTGTTGGATGCCTAGATGCGCTGCTTCAGGTGACAAAGCAAACCTCAGGGGCACTTCAGCCATTCAATGTACTTTCATCACATTTCACCCCAGGTAAATTCATTAATTAAATTAGTAAAAACTGTCAAAGACGTATTGATTAGCCACATGACTAACTGGCTATACGAGGTGTGCTTGTGTTCGAGTGAAAAACATACATGGGGGCGTTGGATGGTTGCTGAAAATCCTGGTGTGACCTTAGGAGAGGTTTAGAAATGGCTAAGCTAACACACTCTCACAGACATAATATCTCTGATTTACATCAACATGACGATCATTTAAACATCATATTCTTTGACTGCCTAAGACTTTTGCCCAGTATGATATGTAGGTCACCCAGGGCAGTGTGTTGTGTGCAGATGTGACCCGAACCTCAGACCCTGGCTGAAATAAATGGACAAACAGGTGCCTTCAGAGGGCTGGGACAAAGGTCAAGGCTCTGATAATGCTTCAGCTGGTACCAGCCATGTTGACAGTCACAGAGCCCCGCTGTTGACCCTCCATCATAAAATCAAATCAATCAACAAATAAATGAACCATAATCAAGTTATTTGTATGAATAACTACTTTGTATTAGTTAAAGCATTACAAAATTTTAATCTTAATTGTATAGTGTTTATTTCACAGTCATCCTATGAAAGGTTTACATAAAAAATGTTAATCGGAACATAATTCATGAATTGTAAAAGTCCGTGTCATATAATTGTTCAACAAAACCATTTCATTTTATTAATCAAAAATTTTTACCACAAGCTTGCAAAAGGTTTGTGTTTGAATTAAAACCAAATTTCAGATTTTTTTGCATGTTTTTTTGTTCTGAAGGTTATGTACAACTGCTGTTTAAATGGTTTTACAGACGTTATAACCAAGGGAGTTGGCTATTTGCAGGGTAAAGGTTCAAACATTTAACGCTAATTTAAATCAATCACTGCCAGTAGTCTGGTAGCCATCAGGTAGGTCACCAGATTATCCTTAATGCACTATCCTTCGTAACTCTGCTCTGATGAGAAGCGATTCTCCAGGACCAAGAGCAGGTGTTCACACATCTATGAGGTGGAAAGTTCAGATTCAGAGAGTACAAATTCAGACCAAGATTTGTTTTCAACCAACCAACTGAAGACTCTGTGAAAGTAACACTTTATACTAAACTAGTTGGTTGAAACGAACTCTTGGTCTGGATTTGTACTTCCTGAACCAGAACTTTCCACCTCTGCACCCAAAACTCACTGTAGATACGAAAGAAATCACAACATCTCACACATTACTACAGTATTATAGCACATGCCTCATTATTAGCATTATTGATAAAGTCTTGCACTGTTTTTAGTGGGGAGGGGCAGTCTTTTTGCATCAAAAATATGGGTTGACCCCCGTCTCGCCTTTTCCTGTTACCCCTTTAGGGGTCCCGATTGTCAGGGGCTGTGTAAACTCACCTAGCCTGCGGCACTAAAGTTCCATGCTACGCTCTTTATATGCTGAGTAGTGTGATCCAGCAGTGTGGGACCAGAGAGAGAGAGAGAGAGAGAGTTTGGGGAAGCTGCATCGCCTGCGGTCATCGTGCCACTCCGCTTGCGTGAGGATATCTCCTTCATCTTCATAAATCTCAGCTCTCCATCTGGCCTCTGGCAGGCGGCATATTCAAGAAATCCCTTTTATCTTTATTTGCACCTATCATGTTATGTTCATTTTGAATTTTTTTAATGTTTGTAAGTTTGCAGTCATTTAGTTTTTAGTGCTAACATTATTTTCACTGTCAGTGATTAATCTGAACTTTAGTCTTTCATTTATATGGCAAAAATTAATCACTATTCCTATTAATAAAGGCATATAATAAAACTTAGTATACTACAGAAAATATTTTGCGAGTACTTTCACTTTTTCTATATTTTCCCCTTTAACATTTTCCATTTAACATCAATGTTTATAAGGAAATAAGTAAATTCCATCTAACCAGACATCTGCATTTTTGCACTAAAAGTACGGTACAATGGACTTATTTGGCATGTTCCTCATCCAGTACGCAAATAAGTGTTTAGTATGGCTCATTTTCCCAAGATTAAAGATGCTTTTCACGTAGAATATATGTCACCTGAATGATAAATCATGCAGGATAAATCATGGATTCACGATACAATTAAACAAACGTTACATAAACTAATAATAAAATGTCTCTATAAAATAAGATGCACATATATGCAGGTGTGAGTTTCTGAATTCCACTAACACGCAGAAACGTGTTCTGCAACGGTAGTTAATCCATGACACCAGCAGTCCAATTAACTGTCATGTAAAACTGAAAAACAGGCACTTTTTCTATTTTGGAGACAAGCCACAAGAACAAGCCACCTTAATGTGGGAAGAGGAGGGGGCTGACTGAGAAAGATGACAACATTGGACTGTTCTTGCTTTTCATTTAAGGAGGAGAGAAGGTCCCTCCTTCGACCAGTTATGTGCAGTTGTGCTGCTCTTGGTTGTTTTGACATGTTGAGATGTTACATGAAAAACACGGAGAAGTTCTGAAGAATGCCTTGGAGCCTGGGTTGTTTACTGCCTTTTCAGAAAGTGTGCAGGAATGATGTCTTCAGCTTGGCAAGTGAGATGTTTGCTTGTTGACAGTCACGAGTGGTTAACATCTCTTCGGGTTGAAAGGTTATGTGCTCTGTGCTGATGAGAACGGTTCCTCATTGCACCTTGTTTATCATCCACACATTGTCAGAATAAAGGGTGCAGCCCTAATACGGTGTTGTACTTCAAAGTATAAACAACATAAATGTACCCCTATTTATTCATTCATTCATTCATTCATCCATTCATTTTCTGTAAGTGCTTGTTCTATTTAGGGTTGAGGGGGGTCCAGAGCCTATTCCTGGAGACTAACATACCCTCAAAGCTTCAAATGATCCTCGGAGTGCATTTCTGTAAAAGATACTTTTACCTGCAGATAGCTTACAATTTGCAGACACTTGAGAGTTCAGCCTCAGTAATTGTGCCCTCAAAGGTTAAAATTGGTATTTTTTTTTCTGACAGTGCACCGGGACAAGAATCCTCACTGCGTCCAGTGGCATAAACAGCCCCACCCACCTCTATCCTTCTTTAATCCTCACTGGCAAGATTAGGAGGTGGAGGTAAGTGTCTGATATCATCACAGTCAGAACTACAGCAGGCTGCTGGGCGGGTGGTGTTTAGGGAAATCTACAGCGTCGCTTAAATCATGTGGCAGGGCCAGGCCTAAGTATCTTGGGGGGTGTGCCACTCTGGGTTGGGGGGGGGGGCAACAGCAGCAAAGAAAAAATCGTTTTCAGCTACTAGATTCATATATCATTTACAAAGAGTGTAAAAAAAATATATAATTACATCTTGTATTCCCTCTTGCTCCTGCTTGTAGACCAAACCTAATATTATATTCAAATCAAATCCATATAAGGAAATAGAATCTGCAAAAACTAGAAAAAAGCAGGGAAAAGACTAAAGAAACTCACTGGAAAAAAAAACGTTTAGTTTGATATGAAAAAGCACTGATTGCTCGTTAATCTGCTCAAATATCAGAGACAGTGAAAATCAGATCTCTAGTCCTTCCTTTGTTGTGTGCCAGCTGGCTGCACTGACTGGGCTCTCGGTGTCAGCTTGAATGTACACAACACTAACCAACTGCATATATACAGAAAAAAGAGTTTATAATCCTTAAGAGACATTTGTCAGGCTTGACTACTTGTAAAACACTTTTCGACTTGTTACAACCTGGATCATTCACGCAATGTGTGAAGCTTCCATAGATGTTTTTTAAGTGAATGTGATGTTATCGAAGGTGCAGTATTAAATGCATTTTGCATTCGGAATACCCTGCTACTGGAAGAATGGCATGATCCTGGAATATGGGAAATTTAAATAATGTATAGGTTTACAGATTAAAGAAAATGTGCTGTACCCATAATTTGCCAAACAACTAGTTCACCTGAACATGTAGGATTTATGATTGACGGATGCATTTTTATTAATGTGCTGGTCTGTTATGAGGCATTCATAATATTTGTAGACATTTAGGACTCAGAAATGCCTTGTCTGAAACAAAACAGAGATATTTGTGTATAGCAATACTTTGCTGTTTATTACTATTCAGTCCATTCTGAGTTGAATTTTTTGTGACTTTTCAATAATTTATTAAGCATAAATATGCTAACCTTCGTGTGACTGACGCTGTACGTTGTTACATGCTTTTCTCTACATGTGAATGTAGAAAGCTTGCAGCTTTCTGCAGAAACAGGCAGTAAGTATCCCCCCCCCGCCCTCATGTTCATCTCTCACCACAAACCTCACAGACACACACCCACACTGAGCTACACCCCCCCCCCCCCCTCCGCACTCCTGCTTGGCTCCCGCATGCTCTAACGAAAGGCTGCCGTGTGAAGCTAAAGCTGCTGGGGAGGGGGGCACAGTCACAGCGATTGCTTCCTGTGTGGCGGGTGGGCAGGCGGGTGGATCGGCAGGTGGGCAGGTGGGCAGGTGGGCAGGCAGGGCAGGCGGGCAGGCAGGCCGGCAGGGCAGGCGGGCACTGAATGCGGCGGTGGAGGTGTGTAGCGCAGGTTCCCAGCCACTGGCAGAGAGATAAGACGGCCTGTCTTCTTCCCCCTTCCATAGGTCATGCGAAGAATCACTCAGCAGACACAGCTACTGTCCAACGCCCACTAATACAGAAATTCCAAGAAGGGAGGAAGCTGGGGTGAGACAGAGATACGTTCTCATTCACAAAAAGAAAACACCTTGAAGATTTACCCTCAGGTGACTGGGAGTGTCTTTGAAGCTTCTGTAAATAATATGGATTTCTGACTTATGAGTAATATTTGAAAGTAGGACACAATGTTCACAGGATGGGAAAAAGACAATGTTTTGCCAGTTGTTAAAAAAAATTCACTGTCACTGTGATTAATGAGAATCCCAATTGTAGTATTAGTGATATTTGACGATTTGATGGGACCACACAAAAGAGCAAGAGTGACGCTATCATCAAAAAAACTATCTGGTTCATCTCCTTTATTTCCTTCATTTTATCTGTTTTATTGCTTTCTCTTTGATTCCTAATCAGACATCTAGGCTGATTCTTTAGTTGGTATTTATGTCGCGTAATATCACCTTGGGATATTTGTACCCAGTAGCAGAAATCTCCCCAGGTGATTCCCAGCTAGGCTCTACCTTGTCCTCACACAGAGGAAGTGAGATTGGCACTGCAGCTGAAAAGAAGTTGGGGAGTCTGGTCGGTTTGTTCTAGACCATAACACAAGACCAAGTGTCACCATTTTGGCCTGTGACAGCAATTAAGCACATAGTTACATTATTGCCAATTATTGCTGCAGAACCTTGACCTCTGTTTTTCATACCAGAAAGACAGACCCTGCGACTGCAAAGCCTTGACTGACTTCTTATTTTCATATTTTTCCCAGTGCAATGTGTATAAATGAAAATTTTAAGTGACAAGGTCCAAGAAGGTTACAATATGTCACGAGCACTTGATTCAATTACTTATAGCAAATCTGAAGCTCTGTATATAGATTTTAGATCTCTGATATTACCTATATGGTCCAGCCCTATCACTCTTTTTCTTTCCATCATCGTTCACGCTTTGGCTGAGTCACTTTGAAGACATTTATGTACGATACTAATGTAATGCTTCATGAAATATTTATGGCTACCAGATAGGAGCTGCTTGGAGTGAGCTGATTATTGGTGTGAAAAACAAAGCGCATTAACATGGTGAGACCCCCCCCCCCCCCCCCCCCCCCCCCCAAAGAAAACCCACACGATTCAAAGGAGGCCCCGAGGGGTTAGCCCCGGAACACCCGAGAATTGAGGCGGCCCTGCCTCTTCAGATTGAGGCGGCCCTGCCTCTTCAGTGTCATCCTGGGACAGAGTCAAGGGAACTGGGAAAGTGTCTTGCTCTGCTGATGGTTCCTCCTCTTGTGGAGATGCTTACTGCACCCAGGGTGAGGGCTGCGGAGGGTGCGAGGGGAACAACACTCTCCTCGGGCGACAGCAGTTTATTTAGCACAGGTGCCGTCCAGAAGAGCTGCGGAGCGAGAGGAGCCACACGAACGGCGAGGCCTGCAGGAACATGCGCATGCAGATACAGAAACGGAATCGCATATGTAAACACCCCCCTACACACACATACAAAACACCCTCCTATATTTTTGCACAAACCACAAACACTGGAAGGTGCACATGTACAATAAACACAAATAAATAACTTGTGCATTTATATAAAAACAGGAAAGAATGAGGAGGATAGCTCAAACAGAGGCATACCTGCCACAACCATTTAAATACCTCTTTAGTCTGGGTTAGCCCTAAAGGGACGATTTCCCACTTTTTCTTGTGTATAATGAAAGTTTCTGAGGCTTGTTCCCTGCAGTTCATGGTGCCTCTGCTTTGAACTCCCTTTGCCACAACTTGCCACACTTACACTGTTTTCTAAACCCAAAGGATAAACCAGATTCCGTTGTTGCTCTCCCACGCTGCACAATTTGCCACCTGTCTGATCTGAACATCCTTTTAAAACGTACCACGTGTTATTGTTCAGTTCAGCAAGTACTGCACGCTTGTTGATGGTCAGTCACCGAACCTTTGCCCGTTATACCAAAGCTGCTCACCAGCTGTATGACTATGATGTCATATCTACCTCATTTGTGTGCCATTTGTATGTATTGTATGGGCAGCGTGTGGCTCAGTGCGTGTGATGGGGAGGTTGCCAGTTCTAGCCCAGCCTCAGCACATCTGTGGGTCCCTTAGCCCCCAGCTCCCAGGGTGCTGCTATGGGTGGCTGCCCTTTGTGACTAGCTTGCTCCTGCCTTCAGAGAGTATGTTGGGGGGAGGCGTAAAGAGAATTTCCCCACAGGGATCAATGAAAGTATCGATTCTTAGTATAGAAGCATCTGCCAAATAAATATATTTTGTGTGAGCTTCTTGTTTTTTTGTGAAAATACAAGTCGAAGTTGCAGAGTTTTCTGGTGACGCATCAAAGGTGGTCTCCGTCTGTCCTCTAGGTGAATATGGTTTGCACATGGCACCATGGCGCAGCACAAATCATTAATTTGCTGATCAGCGGTGTCAGGCCGCACAGACCACGTTCAGCCTCTAGAAAATCTAGAACAGTGGTGACAGTGGGAAGGGCGACACGCTACCCTTTTAAAACCTGTCACCCAACACGACTGCTCCATTCCACCCTCTGTGCACACAGATATATTTGCATGATCAATCTTCCTCTGCTCTGTTGCTGTCTGACTCGGCAAAAGGAAGGACCCCAGGTTTCTTTATGCTGGAGCAGCATGAGGTGACAGCAAGATGGTGTGTCAGAAATGAGCTGCCCGCACCCTATTGCTGTTTGCATAAGGAGCGGGACCAAGTTGTTCTGCAGAAAAGAGAGAAAAGGAAACACTGGGCGTTGTGGGCAGGCGTTCAAATCCAGAGCCAAGTCCCTCAGGAGAGATGATGTAATGCTCCCTTGCAGGCTGCTCATAGTTCACCATCCCTCTGATCCCGTTTCCTATTCAAGTTTACTATCTCCTTCCCATAGGTGAATCGAGGAGACATCCATCTTCTTTCTGCCATGGCCATCTCAGTGAATCCACCCTTCTTAGGTTGGAGGTTGTTTTAGAACATCATGTAATGTAATGAGAGCCCTAAACATAGGGGTATAGGATCTGGGGGCATGTACCCCCCCAATATTTAATTTGACTTCATTCCTCTCACTAATAACCTGAACGCATCACCTCATATGCTCTAAAGAAAACAAAGATGCAGAGACAAGTTACACAGTGAAGTACCACAAAATAAATCACCAGTAAAGCTAAGCTGACCATTGTATCAGTAAAAATAATAAAAGATTGAATGCAACATGCTCACAAAGAGTATAAAGTTTAATGTCTCAGGGTCGTGGTGAGCAAAATTTATTTAGAAAGATAACGATCTACAGACACCAGTCAAGTAACCTGCATGATTCTTTTCTTTTTTGGGTGGAACTGGGGTAGCCAGAGGAAAGCCAACGTGGGGGGGGGGGGGGGGGGGGGAACACCCCATAGCATTTTTAATATATTTATTTCTTCCCTTCCCACTTACTGACTTATTTCCCCTGTGATCTAAGCAGAGCTTGGGCGTCTTTTCCAGGGGTCAAGGGTCGTAGCATTACCCATGTCTGCCACCTGCTACGCGGGTCTCTGTGGGGGAGCGGAAGCCTTTGGGGTGGGGGGCGGGAGGTGGGGGCAGGCGCCCCCGTGTCTGTTAGCGCGCCTTCTGCTCCGATGTATTCCCAGAGTGCAGTGCTGCCTTTTCGGCTTCGGCGAATGCCGCTGGTGAATCTGACGCCACGTGTCGCGTCAGCCGTTCTTCTCGGCGTAACCAAATTGCAGCCGGTATTGAAACATTAAATTTTCATTTTAAAAAAGTAAATGTCTCCGCTGCTGCCGATGTTTTAATATCTGAAGGTTTTCCCCTCGACGTGCGTATATATGAAATAAGTGCTATTTGCGATTCGTCCTCATCAATAATTTTGTCACCGGGAATATAAGTGTGGAATTCACCCCCCCCCTGCAGCCCAGTGCGTCGGGATACAGATCGATCAGAGCTGTCGAACTTCTCCCTGGCGTTGGGGGTCTTGTGGAGTGAGTTTTAGTGTGCTGCGTGACAAACACGCACCATAAAGCGTTCGGGTATTTTTAACGCGTGACGCCGTGTGTCTCAGGCGGGAATCGTGCCGACGTTTGTCCCACGGAGTGTGGGGGGGGGGGGTGGCGACCCGCCAAGGGAGCTGCCCTCAGCCCCTCCCCCGGGGGGGGGGGGGCTCTTTTTGCCCCCTGTTTGC
>JAABNY020000019.1:94748-115642 GCA_015164015.2 Brevimyrus niger
TGTTGGAAGAAAACACTGGTTTTTGCAGTCTGGCTAATTGATGACATTGTTACGGTTGTGTCCTTGGATAGTCAGTTTTCCTAGTACATCTGAAGTCATTTGTTTAGTCAGAACTCTACTGCTCCCTTTGGAGACAATGGCTCCCAGCCCCTTGGGAATTTCCAGATTTTTGTGGTGTCCACCTTAAGTCTCCCACTGTGTGTGTCGGTGACATCCTGTCTTTGATTGACAGTGAGAGGATTTGATATCATAACAAACTCCTCAGTAATTCAGAAGCATAACGTCCAGTTTATGAGGTTCTGAAAACCAAGTCATTGTTTTTGGGTGTGTCTGTGTGTAAGGGAGGGGGGGGTTGTTTCTCCTTTGGTAGCTGAGACAGACCATTTCCTTTGTGTGAATCAATCACAGATTAAAGCTTTATGTCTTATGGTAGGTACCGGCAGGTAAGCGCATGGACTCGAGAAATATTTGAAGGCCCAGAATGCTTCAGATTCGAAATGTCATTACCTTAAAGGACATTTGTGAACTTGAGATCTTGTAAAAACTTCAGTAGAAATGAAAGCGATATCCCATGTCAGGTCAGGGGGTACCCCAGTAGCCATATGTCAAAATCTGATAATGTGTCAAATGTCTTGGTATCTTTAGTATTGTCAATATTGTGACTTAGTAAATCTAGCCTGGTACCTACGTAGAGTTGTGGCACAAAGATGTCCGAAAGAAGCAACCTGAATTCGGCTACAAACCTGATGGTTTTTAGTCGGGAAGAGTCCGGTGTTTATGGAGTAGTGTTGCAGATCTGTTTGCATAAATGGTATTGGATGTCCTTAAGTTCTCTCTTAAGCTGTAACCTCTGATAGGGGAGCTCTGTCTCAGTTCTGCCTTCGGCGTGTCATACACACTTTTAGAACAGTCCATCTGCATATTGGCTGTGCAGAGCGTTGCAGTAGCCCTTCATTGGCTCCTGCAGTGACCCTAAGGCAGCTCTGCCCTTGCTAGCCCTGCTCTGATTGCATACTGTTACAGCATTGCTTAGTATCTATTTTCCCTCTTTGATATGACCATAATCCTCCCTTCACACCTTTGCACTAATTTTTGGTGTGTTTTTACATTTTCACGTACAAGTATAAATATAAATGCTAATTTTCATTAATCTCTGCATTTTTAAAGGAGAGACTCATTCAGCAGTGCGTATAATAAAACCACGAAGTGCAAAAACCCTGCTGAATAATATTTTATGGCCACGGATTTCCAGGTTGAATGGCACGGTTCACATAAAGCTACTCTGGTTAGTGCTGACAACAGGCAGGCAATGGTAACATAACTCAGGCCTTTTCCCCCTAGTCTGCTGATCAGTAACTTTCCACTCAGCCCCAGCGCTGTCAGCGTTCTGGCGAAATATGTTAGCAAAACCGACAGGTGGGGCTTCACGCTGTTTTCCCAGGGCAACGTGTGCCTCTTTTATGGGGCCTGGATTCAAAATCATTTTACTTGTAAACAGTGTGTGTATCGGGTGCATGCTGGGAAATAAACCAGTACAGCAAATCTGCTGGAGCTCTGACAGAAGTCTGGCATGCTGAAAGATTTATGGGATGTTCATTTGCTTTTACTGCTAAAGATCTGCTTGCTTGCTCAAAGGGAAATTGTTGTTTGGAGAGAAACTCTTGCCCTTAGGCAGGGATCAGTATTCATATTTTGTGCTGATGTTTGTTTTTAGGAAGACTAAATCCTCCACAACCCCCCCCCCCCCCCTTCTTGTTAGGGTCTTCAAGTTGCAGGGGCCCCAGTCAGGCCACACCCAAGAAGAACGGGATGAAGAGCGGCGGCGGACCGGCGAAGAACAAAGACAGCGAGTGCTTTGGCGACGGCGTGGACGAAGGCCTCGGCACAGACTTTGACTTTGAGGGCAACCTGGCGCTGTTTGACAAAGCGGCCGTCTTCTCCCAGATCGACACGTCGGAGCGCCGTGCTGGCGGGCCTCGTTCCCGCGGGGGCGCTGGCGAGCGGACGCCCTCCCAGTATCGTCACGATGAGAACATCCTGGAGGGAAAGCCTGTCATATACCGGCAGATAACTGTGCCACAGCCGGGGGGAGTAGAGTACTGCACCGGTAAACATCCCATTTGGGGCCCAGGGTGTTTATTTGCTTGGTTCATGCCATAATTATATGCTGTAGTTCCAAATCTGCTTCATTTTAACTTGACGCAGCTGAAGGGATTCAGTTTAAATCCTTGTGCTTGAGTACTACAACAGGGGATTTGAACCAGCAGCTTCACTTCCACTCTGTCCGCTGCCTCAGCTTCCCAGAAGCACATGGAAGCTACTGTAGGTTCCTGTCCTCTTCATTCATACCTGCATCGCTGCATTGCTCCCGTTCAGGTTCATAGGAATTTGGGGGCTGCTTTGATACCGAGTTTTGGGATCACAGCTGTCCAGTAGTTGGCCATAAGATTAATCTTTCCTTGGGTATCTTAAAAGCAGGGTACTGACACAAGGGTACAACAGAGGTTTCTTTTATTGGACCTGAGCTTGCTGCTTTTTGATCCGCCTTCGGCAGGCAAGCTGCTCTTTGTTGCTTCCGCCGTGCTTTCAGACTCAGACTTCAGTGTGATAAAGATTAAATCCTGCGATTTGGTGGTTCACTGAGTATGTTTTGCTGTCTCAATAGACGTGTTCTCGAAGCCCTTGCATTTAAATATGTATTCATGTGCGTCTGATTGCATATGAACCAAAATCAGTGTGTCCTTTGCCAAAGTTTGGTCCCATTTAGGATCCGTCGGCATGATTTATAGCTGATTGACAAAATAAACACGCAGTGTGTGGTTGTTCTTTGTAGTAAGTGAGTTTATAGTAATAAAATAATAAAGCATGGGGTTTGACTCGTCAGGACCTGGCGCGGTGTCCTGTGAAATGGCATCAGCGGTCCCTGTGTGCCGGTCCGGATTAGATATGGCCGTCCCTGCCGTGATTATAGGCCATTCTCCTATGTGGAGGGTGTGGCCTTGGAAGGGGGACCTGTGGCGATCCTCTTCCAGACATACCAGCCGCAATTAGCGCAAGGTTCTCAGTCATGCAACCCTTATCTGCTGCCGGTTGCATGACCGAGAGCAGTCCGTCATCTTATCTGTTGTCGCTGTAGCGGATCTTTGAACAAAGATTAGTCGAGGGATTTTCTCACGCATGCCGTGCCAATGGGGGCGTCTGGAAGTCATGTGACATTCACCCTGTGTCACATGAGCGTGCAGTAGCATGTCGGGTTACACCTGGTACATGTGATCACAAGCACTCAGTCACAAATGGTATAGTTTTGTTTTGCTTAATTTGAGAGATGTGCAAGAACTGCTATGTGCATTGACCCATTTCACCGGGTAGCGGTCGAACACGCTGAACATGCGGTCGTCTGCATGGGTGGTGCAGCGGCGCAGATTGCAAGTGCCTCCATGTCTTTCTCTGTGTCTCTGTTTGCTGGATGCTGTAGACTCCGGGCTGGTGGTGCCCAGCGTGACCTACGACCTGCACAAGCGCCTGCTGTCCGCAGCGGAGAGGAGCGGCCTCGCGCTGGAGCGCCGCTTGGAGATGACGGGCGTGTGCGCCAGCCAGATGGCACTGACGTTGCTGGGTGGGCCCAACCGGTGAGGGAGTGGCCGGGCGGGGAGCGGTGGCCGAGGGCGGCGGCCATCATATGTTCTGGTGGGATGGCTGTGAGACACGGTGGCCGGTGCTGATTGGCTCCCGGTGTTCATTTAAAATGACCTAGTAAATTAGAATCGCTGATCACTGGGACTGAAGTAGAGACATAGACTAGATTTGAAGTCAACCACGGCCAACTGATCAGGAGGATTTTCTTAGGATTTTTGTTCTTTGTGTTGTAGTAAGCAGGTTAATTTGCTCATTTTCTAATACAGGTTTCTGTAGTAGGCTATGACCTGCAATTCAGGTCATGTAGCTTATAGGCAAATAATTTGCACTGCTCAACCGTGTGCAACATAAGGGTTTGAGTTATGGGGGGGGGGGGGGGAGTTCCCCTTTGGATAGACCACGACAATTTAACAAAGTCCGGATACATTTGTGTTGTGTCAGTAGGTCAGTATTGAGAGGGTCTCCTTGTTCCCTGTAGGTTAACCCCCAAAAATGTGCACCAGCGCCCCACGGTGGCACTGCTGTGTGGCCCCCACGTGCAGGGTGCCCAGGGCGTCAGCTGTGGACGACATCTGGCCAACCATGAGGTGGAGGTCATTCTCTTCCTGCCCAACTTTGTCAAGATGATAGAGGCCATCACTAATGAGTTGACCCTCTTTAACAAAACTGGAGGCAAGCAAGTGTCCAGCATCAAAGGTACTGCCAGTAAACACGTCTCACCTGCTCTGATGCAGTATTTAATTGCTGTCTTCCACCGAATATTTACCAAGACTAGACATGTTATTGCTGCCTGGTTCACTTGAGGCCATTGTACTTGGTGGTAGTGTTGTGGCGGATAAGTGATGAGCATGGTTTGGTTGTGAATTGTCGCCCTCTAGAGGTTGTGATTAGTGCTATGCAAGTGCATGTCTTTTCAACCTGTGCTTTCCCCGCAGACCTACCCGAGAGCCCAGTGGACCTGGTCATCAACTGCCTCGACTGTCATGAAAATGCCTTCCTTAGGGACCAGCCATGGTACCGGGCTGCCGCAGACTGGGCCAACCAGAACCGAGCCCCTGTACTGAGTATCGACCCGCCCGTGAGCGGGCAGGACCAAGCGGTGGAGGCTAAGTGGTCCCTCTGTCTGGGCCTGCCCCTGTCACTGGCCGAGGGGGCAGGTCGGGTTTACCTGTGTGACATTGGCCTGCCTCAGCAAATATTCCAGGAAGTGGGCATCAGTTATCACTCGCCGTTTGGCTGCAAGTTCGTCATTCCCCTGCACTCTTCATAGCAGGACCCGTGACCGACCAGGCCCCTGGCCTTCACTTATCCAATTCAGGCATCCTCCCTAGGGTGTGACAACAGTTCATTTTGAGACTGTGGGTATAGATTGCACCAAATGTACTCCATGACACTTGGGTAAAAGAAGCTCTAATGGGTTTTTGCCATTCAGTAGAGTAGAGGTCAGAACCCCCCCCCCCCTCCACGAGATTTGCAGGGGTCTTGAATCCACTTCAGCTTTCTAGACCTCTAGTAGTGTTCTATTTTGCTGGAGACTGAGCTGGACCCAGTGACCAACCTGTTTGGATGTTTTATGTCATGCTGATCATGGTCTACGATTCAATGAAGAAGGCATGGTCCTTTTTGAGGTGGAGCCATCGTTAAAATTTGAGGTCCCTGTTGTGTGAAGCCAGTCACAAAAGCAGATGGGAAGTCTTGTGAAAACTATATGCATGGAAGGAGGATGTTTTTCTGATGTTCTACACAAAACATGTGGCTGTGTTTTTGAGTTTATATTTTGAAATGATGTCATTTTGGCTTTATGGTCTGATTCTGTAAGGCTTTCGGTATTATTCTTCTGTCTGCTATGATTGCATTTTGAGCTGGAACCTGAGGCAGAACCTGCCTTGTAATGACTGCCACCCAGCCTGTGTTTCACTCGTTTGAACTTTGCCTCCCACGTTTTGGAAGAATTCTCTCCCCCGGCCAACATAAAGCAAAATCGAGTCTGGTGATGGAAAGCAGTGTCCTTCCAGGTTCTGCAGAAGTGGACCACAGCACTACTTCAGTTCTGCCTTACAGTAGCTCACATGCAAACTGCACAGTGTGAGTTTCCAGTGAAAACCCTATATCACTATCGTTCATCAGAAGCTGCAGTTTTTGATCGTCAAAGAGTTGGAATAGAGTTATTTTGCAGGAATGCTGAATACATTCCCAAGTTAAATGTGAAATAGGGGCAGTGGTGCCATTTTTAAAATTTAATACTATGTGATTATACTCAGCCTTAAATATTTAAGTATAAAGGTTTTTTTTTTTTTTTTTTTTTTTTTTTAAACAAACATTTGTATCGTTTTGTTTCTGTCCTTTTTCTACACAAGACTGTCATGTCTACTCAGGGAAAGCCACGGATTGCTTCCTCGCTGGAAAGGTTCTACTCCATTAATTATAACTAACATTTGTTTCATTACCACAGTGATTTGCAGGTAAATCTGTCACTTTTGATCTGCGTTCCTTTCAGTTTACTCATTGACCCTTATATTTGTCAAACATTTTATTGTCATCCTACATGTTTGTCCCCCTTTCTGGCTGAACTGAAGTGTTTGCCTTGGAATCATTTGCTTATTTGGGTACACACATTTGGTCTGTCTCTCTGTCCATGTGGAACTGTTTGTCTTCCCTGTTCTCGGTCTCATGTTTGTTCAATTCTAATCTGTGGTCTACAGGGTTAGTTTGTCAGTCAGGAGCAAACTCACAGCTGTTAAGTCATCCTCCAGTCTTCCCTGTTTGCCCACTCAATGACAGTGTCTGAATATTTTCTAAAGGAAATTACCAGTTTTGACTTTTTCTGAAGGCACAGGCTACAGGGCTGATTCATTTCTCTATCTGGTTTACCAGCCTCACTCTCTGATCCAGTCAGGCTCTGATGTTACCATTTGGTTTAAGAGAAATAGACTTTTCCATAGTTTTTCACACTGAGATTTTGAATTGAATGTCCATTTAGCATTTTGAAGCTGTGGACATGTCATTACTAGCTTGTTCTCAGGGCCTAATTATTGTGGATTGAAGTAATGGTGTCATGGCTCTGTGGCCTTGGAAGCATTTATTACTTGTAACGCTCTGGTTTTAAACATGTTTATCAGCAAGACTGGTCTTTCAGGGTCTCTGCTGTTTATGCTCCGGTGAGAGGGCAGCAGCTGTGTATTCTGTGCAGGAACCTTTTTGACAGGTGCTTCCTTTGCAGCACTGAATGTAACAGAGTAAGACGAGCAGACCAGCCACAATTATCACTAACAGCGAGTTGAGCAGAGAAGGTACTACAAAGAACAACCATACACTGCTTGTTTAATATTTTGTAATTGTGGCGGCTTCATAGCTTTCATGCACTGAATAATGTGGTCCTCCAGGGTTTGGTAATATTCAGCTGTTACTTTTTTTTTTTCCCCATTAGTTTTCACTTAAGGGTGATAATGATCAATTCATTTCCATGCTTTATTTGTTAATTTTAGTTTATTTTGTATAATTTGGGAGTCACTTGTGAACTCCAGTGATGGTGTGAGGGATGCTGTTTGCTCCAGGCCTTCCTGTAAGATGGAGGAAACATGTGAACTAAACTGTTACTGAGCAGATGTAGGGGGAGGGTCAACCAGTGTTACCGAACATTACAGAGCCTGTGGTGGAGTTTTGAGTTCCAAATAAAGGAGTTCTGTTTCTGGCAAAGTTGCTATTTGCATTCCTTGCTAGTATCTAACTGCGTGTCTTGAATTGTCACTTTAGCATCCGATCACTCTATGCACACTGACCACCGTCTGTGGTGCTATGCAGTCTAGCGCGACTTTGACAGAGTCTGGCTATTCATACAAGACGGTTACGAAACATATGCATGTGACCTGTAATTGCATGAATTGTATGCAAGTGAGTATTACCCAGATCAGACCATAAAGAACCCAAAGCAATTCCATGGTTTTATAATAGTGGTAGTGGTTAATAACTAAAGCAGTGAAACTAAAGTTCATGCGAGAGAATTGTGTGTGTGTGTACACGTACACTAATCACCCATAACCTTAAAGCCAATGATAGGTAAAGTGATTATCTCATTGCAATGGCATCTGTTACTTGAAGTTGTGTTGGAATCAGGAAAAAATAAGGATCTGAGCGACCGACAACGCCCAAATTCTTGTGGCTAGACAGGTGGGTCAGGGCATCTCCAAAAAGGCAGGCCTTGTGAGGCATTCCTGGCATGCAGTGGTCCTTCCAAAAGTGGCCCATAGAAGGCCAGCCATTGAACCTGCGATGGGCTCAAGGGCACCCAAGGCTCTTGGAGTGTCAACTAGCCCATCTGATCTGCACCCCACAGGAGAGCTACTGTAGCATAAATTCCTGGAAAAAAAGTGAGTGTTCTGTATGGGGCAGTGTAGCTGCAAACCGGACAGTGCCCATGCTGCCCCCTGTCCATTGCTGAAAGTGCTTACAATGGGCAAGTGAGTGTCAGAACTGGACCACAGAGCAATGCAAGAAAGTGGCCCAGCCTGATGAATTATGCTGTCTGTTGCATCATGTGGGCATCCAGGGGTGTGCGTCATTTACCTGGTGAAGAGATGGCACCAGGATGCACAATGGGATGAAGGCAAACTGGCAGAGGCAGTGTGATGCTCAGGGTGGTATTTTGCTGGGAAATCTTGAGTCCTGGCATTCATGTGGATGGTACTTTGACATATACCACCTACCTAAACATCGTTGCAGAGCAAGTAAACCCCTTCACAGCAATAGTACTCCATAATGACAATGGCCTCTTTCAGCAGGATAATGTGACCTGCTACACTGCAAAAACTATGCAGGAATGGCTTGAGGAACGTGAAAAAGAACTGAAGCGGTTTACGTGGCCTCAACATTTCCCAGATCTGAATACAAGCGAGTATCTGTGGGATGTGCTGCAGAAACGTGGCCGATCCATAGAGGCCCCACCTCACGACATGCATGAGGTAAAGGATGCTACTGCTGCTGTCTTATCACTGGACACCTTCACATACCTTGTGGTGTCCATACTAGGCAGGTGGTTTTCATTTTACAGTCTGTTCAAGATGTGTCTGTGCCTGTGTTACATGATTGACTAGGGTGTTCCTCTGACAGTCATGCACATTTTCAGACCACGTGGCTGAAGAAATAAACACTTCTGGCTATTTGATGTATCGGAAAGCGTTTTGTTCTCAAAGTGAACAATAGCGTGTAACCCCCTGAAGTGACATATTTACGTCATGGTAGGACATACTGTACTAGTTGTACTTGGCAGCCTTTTTTTATCGCCTTTACTTTTACATGTTGATGCCTGTTTTCCGATGTACACTGAGGTTGTGTTGAACAATCTTGGTACTCTGCTTGCTTAACTAGAACACTAAAAATCATGTTCATTCTAAGATTGGAATATTTTAATTGAAATTCAGTACTTTGCCATCCTTGACATTGCGTGTCTATTGATGAATGCTTGTATTCACTCAAGGAATTACGGACTTTTATCAATACTTCAGTGTGTCACTGATTCCTTGCAAATTGCAATTTCTATCATTTAGTGGGGGGGGGGGGTGTAATAATCAGATTTATCACAAAAATTAAACAAAAAAACTCATGATACAGGTAATTAATGTATTTGAGCATAAAACAAACAAGTTACAGTAGGTTTACAGTCGCTTTTTGCAGTACCCCCCAAAAAAAGGACTTGGATTGTCTTCCTGCCAAGAAAAGTTAGTAAAGGTTACCCAAGGTTAACCAAAACATCCACGTTGCATCCCCGTTGTAGTGTGTTCTCATCCTCAAAAGAGGGCGCTCGGACCTTGCATTTTCACCTAGCGCACGCCTTCCCGGCTACCATGACGGCGCGCAAGCGCAGTGTGGTCCCCCGATCAAAACGGAGGGGGGAATTTCCTCTTGTAGGGCCTCCGTGAATTTAAGACAATCAGCGGGGGCGAACCGTTCGGGAAGCGTCCGGCTGCTGCCGCACACGCACTGGACCACGTACGTGTAATTGTCCGGCGCCGTCTGCCAGCGTGAAGTCGCGCTGCAGCCGTCCGGCCGTCTGCGGATTCGCGGCGGTTTTTTTTTGTTTTTCGTCGGCGCTACTCGCTGCACACCTACGGTAAGCGAGCCGCCTAGAAATGCGGTAAGAGGACCGAGGCGGGAGGAAAGAAAGACAGAAAAGCAGACGGAAGACGGATACCCAGTCCGACGCATATATTCGCTCCTAAGCGCCGCGTCTTGGACTGCTTTCTTGCCGCGGGTGAAATCGTTTTCACGTCCCTTCAAGGGAGAGGCGGACAGCGCTCCCCACCTTTACCAGCAGCTGAGACGTCGCCGAAAGGCTCGGCCGTTGGATGGAGTGACCGCCGCAGAGGACCGGCCCCAACATCGTGTTTCCTGCTTCGCTTCGCCGAGTCACACCGTCCCCCAGACGACGCCGGCATCGCCGCCCCGCTCAGAGACGAGGTACGGCGGCGGGCTGAGCTCCGCATGTCTTTGTGTGCCTCCATATGAATTCACATTATGTTATTACCTCAAGTTACGTGTGGTACCCAAGGAAAATTGCCTTTTTGTAGGTAACTACTCCCTGACAGCCATTCATGCAGCTGTCTCGCGCTTCAGTACCTGACATGTGCATGTTAAACTGTATTTTAAAGCGGCTGCAGACACGGATGTGTGTCTGTGTGCGCCAACAGCCTCTGCATCATGCCTCTAAAGCAAACGCAAGTAATCTATCTGCAGGTTGTGTTACTGTAAAATTTGGATCGCCTCTTTTCTTGTTAGGTTTGCCTCAGCTAAAAAAATGGCAAAGAGCCACTGTAACCCTGGGTATTTTCCCCTCGTTTGAAAGGTGTGTCACTCTCGGGGAAGCGATGGATAACGTAGTCGCACCGTTGAAATGAGGTGTTTCTTGCGTTTTGGTGTCTTGCAGGCCGCTTTGTGGTTTAATAAACAATTTGGATTGTTGGATTCATTGATGCGTTGTTATCAATGTCTAATAGGCTAGTGCAGTACTATTTGCCGTATAAGAAAAGCTGGCAGTGGATTGATATCCATATTTATATGTGAAGCGTTATTCCATAAATTAATTAAAACGTCAGATTTGATATGTAATGCGGGGTAGGCAGTGGGATTTTTTAGCTTGCTCAGTCATTTGTGGCTTTGTTCTGCTTAGACTTTTTTCGAAGCTGGGGATGAAGAGGAAGTCATGAAACTTGACATTTCACTGGTATTTTCGCTCTACACTGTTAACACTGAAAACCCGATGGAGACGTGGTCGAACTCAAAGCCAGCCATTGAGAATATGCTGCATACAGAATGAGGTCCCATGGTTTACCAGCCCTTAGCTTGGAGCATCTGAATGAAGTGAGCATGTTTTCAGCATTTTTAATTTTTATTTATTTATTAGTGTTTGAGGGCACCTGCAAAAAAGGGATTGTTAGACTAAGCTTTGAGGAGAAAACATACATCTAGTTGTGTCATACATAATGCATGTGAAATGATCACTATAGTAATAGATTAAAATGATTTGCAATCATGCCTTGATCTTGCTGTTGTACTCGGCAGGGCTTCTGATTTGATTTCACTCTTACTCCACAGCGCAATGCATTTTAGCAGGAACATCTTTTAATTGCAGCTACAGTTAAGGAAACTGTGGTCTCTCAATTAGGGCAGCCTTCTGACAATGTTTTGTTCTATTTTTATTCGTCCAACGGCCTTAAAAGGAAGGCTTATTTAACATACATATTAAGGTGGGGGAGTGCAGTGTGTAGCCAGCAGCTCACGAACGTGGGCTTTTCTCCGTGGTCACCAGGTCATTCAACGGCTTAGATGAGATGGAGTTATTTCTGTTTAGTAACGTGCAGGATAGTTTGCCTTAGCTGTGGCCAGGATGGAGCATACATGCATCCTGATTGGTCCTTTTATTAACACAATCTGGATGGCAGAGGGAGGGGTGTGGATTCTTGGGTCTGCCCGCTGGAGTGGGGTGGCACAGTCTGCTGCTGCCCTGTGTGTGTCAGTATAGCAGCTGTCCGGGCCCTCAGGATAGCCCCTGGCCTGCCGCCCCTCACCCGTGGAGCAGAATGAGAGCATTGTTGCTGATGTATGGAGCCCAGTGAAGTGGCGGAGGTCCATCTGAACGGCGGCTGGAGGAACAGGCTGCTTCCCAAGTTGTGTCACTGAGTTCTTGCCAGCACACGTGTACCACGGTCCGGAGGAGAGGGAGGTTTTCTGTACACACGACAGTGCTGCCCAGTGCTCATATGGGCTGGTGCATGCTTGGTTTTACTCCCAACAAGATGAGGCTGTTGAAGACTGGTGGGAAGAGGTTATTAGCATATTTTGTGTCTGTGTATATGTGTGTGTGTGTGTGTGTGTGTGTGTGTGTGGGTGTATATGTGTGTGTGTGTGTGTGTGTGTGTGTGTGTGGGTGGGGGGTTGTTCTGAATATTCAGTGTCGTTTTGTCTCTTCTGGTAGCTGAGACTGATTCAGACAAAGCAAGCGATCTGTCACAGATTAAAACTTAATTTCTTAGTCATGGCACAAAGCAGCCCCCAAAACAGGCAATGTGGATTAAGCGAAAAACCTTCCTTGTCAGGCAAAGTCCAGTGTTTATGGAGCACTAGTGTTGCAGTTCTTTTTGTCTGAGCGGTATTGCATACCCTTAGTTGTTCTCGGTAATTAAAATACTCGGAAAATCAATTTTGTTTTTTCACGAACAGCCTCTGCCAGCTTATTCATAGTCATATGTAGCCTGATTTGCATTAGATATGCATTACTTTACTTTTTTGGGGGGACCTTTTTGCATGTGACCTTATAAAAGCCTCATACCTGCCAAAGCAATGAATTTGAGAGACCCAGCTGATCAGTCTCTGTTGCACTGGGGCTGCCACAGACTCACCTGGGTAGTCCAACGAGGGACCTGCTCCTCGTGGTGGTCTGGGAAACCCAATGGAGCATGATGTTCTGAATGAGGAAGTGGGCCACACATGCTCAGCAGGTGGAACAGCGGGCAGCTGCTTAAAAATGGCACAGGGCAAGGGGTGCTGATGCGGTGAGCGCAGCTGGACCAGCCTGTGTTCAGCGGGAACAGCAAATGGGACGCTCTTTTTTTACCTCCATCTATACACAAGTCATTTCAGTAACCATGTTTCTGATCAAGTAACATGGGAGAGGTTGGTCTGTGAAGGAAGTGAAGTATTCCCAGCTGTTTGTGATTGGTCATGAAATGAGTCTGGCCTGTTTTTGTTGTTCTGGTCAAGTTTATATTCACCCAGTTTGCCTCAGGTCCACTTCGCACTACAGCTCTGCGTCTTCCAGCTGACCTTACCGTTGTCAAGCAGAGCAGTAGTTTAGTTTTCATTTTGTGGTACCATTTGCTTTAAGTTATTCTGCAATTATTTGTATTTTAGAGACTTCATCTTTCATAAAAGAGCTTGGTTAGGCCTGTCCTCTCTGTGGCCCATATCTGTAGATGTGGGTTTGCAGGTTAGGCCCCCGAATTTCCAGCTGCTTCAGTTACTCTGCTGCAAAGTGCAGAGATGGCTCCCGTGTCCAGTTATTCAAATGCCGGGTTTTAGCCGTGCAAGTAATGTTTTGTGTAGCTGATTTGAATTAATGAGGGGTAGATAAATTACAGGCTCTGGCCACATAAGGTCACTTCCTCCTGCAGCCTAAGCCCAGCCGGGGTGGGGAGAGATGAACAAGACCTGCTTCCCCTCTATCTTCCTAGTACCGTCCGAGATGTGCCTTTTAAAAGGAATCCCAGTGCTCTCGTAAGCGAGTTTTAAATTAGAACATGGTCGATATGTTCATGATTAAGAAATAAGCTATACATTGTGGCTTACCGGCTAGTGGACACCAGTTCCATGCATTCTATTTTTGAATACATCGCCTTGCCTCGCCTCCCTTGAAAAAAACCCTGTTTTTCTGTAGATGAGTGTGGTTGCCACATTTGAAGTGTCACTTTTTCGCTTTGCACTTTCACACAAACTTTTCCATTCTGTCTTTCTCTGTCACCTTCTCTCCTGTGCAGGGGTTGCCTCTGATTCTCTTGAGTTTGAGTATATTTTTTGTCATTTATGCAGGGTGTGGTACCCTTAATACCATTTTTTTAACATACAAAACAGTTTTATGTACAGTGCTTTTTAAGGACCTTTTTAAGGTCTACCAAATAGCTCAAGTTTGATGCCCTATTATTAGTTATTGGCTGATTAATTATGAATCAGCTATTCTTACCTCTACCTTTTTCGCAGATGATGTTCTGAAATCACAAGTACTTTATTGCCCTCCCAAGCCCTAATACCGATGATTTTTGCAACAGAGAAAAACTGCATATTGACAGTGGAATCAATGCTGTGGGTAAAAGTGCATGAGGCGCCAGCAGGAACTCTGTGTGCTTGCTCTCTGCTGTCTGGGCTAGGAGTCGAACAGGAAGAGCATGTAGCAGGAAAATGGGTGCCTCTCAGTAGGCCTGCAGGTGCAGTTGTCGCACAGCCTTGGGATTTCCTTTTCTTCAAATTAAGTTCTATTCTGTTTCTCAGCCTCTGAATATGAAGGTGTGGGCACTGTAGATTTAGGGCAGTGCTGGTGTGGTATTTCAGATGGGGTGTGGGGGGTAGCAGTCTGTAATGGACTCCAGTGAGGCTCCCAGATGTTAATGGATAAATGGATGTGTGCAGCCACAGCAGCACACTCTACTTAGAGTGCACCCACACTCCCTCGGGAGAAGTCTAGCCTTCCCCCTTGTAGCCTGCCTCATCTCTTTTGCTCACCTCTCTGGTCTCTAATCAGGTAATGAAGCTCCCACAGGAGCCCTGGATACTCCGTCCCCTCCCCACTTTCCTGCATGCCAGCCGCTTTTGCTGCTTCTCTCGTTGTGTTCCCTGTCAGCCTGTAACTTACTGCATATTCCCTGCCTCCCTCCGGTACCACCTTCCACTGCAATCAGCTTCATTAGCGCAGTGTCGCTATTAGGCATATGGCTGATTCAGATTCTTTCCTGCCTGAAATTCACTCCCTGTGGGGTGGGGGGCCTTTGTAACCAAGGGTCCCTGGCATGTTGAGTCTCTTAAATCTTAAGCCGCTGTGTAGAGATGTATTCATCATTAACAAGTGCCGCCAGCAGGGCGTGGGGTCACGTATTTGCACCGTGCACCTGCAGGCCTGTCTGGCTGCCCTAGCAGCACAGTACGGCCTGTCTCCTTTGCTCTTAACGAGCCAGCTTGTTTGACTCATAACAAGGTCTGAGCCACACGCTTGACTTGTGTTTGAGTCGCCATGCTGTTCTGACGGAAGCGCGGTATGCCTCTGGTTCTTGACGGAGATGCTGTTCTGTGAATGCTTCACTTGTTCACCCACAATGCTGCCGTTGTCTTGACCCTGCAGCTCTATTTAAATCTGGTTTTTAGTTTGAGCTCCATGTTAAACTGAGACCTTGAGATCTTTTGGGATGTAGCGAAACACTGTTTGTGGCCCTTTCCCTTTATCCCCATTTAGAAGTGGAAGTTGGTATGGAAAAGCGCTTCCCAGCACTGCCATAGCTATTGCTCATGTTTTTCCAAATATCTCTCTCACGTTTCAAGGAAGCGTGAGAACTGAAGTTTCTGGTTTGTGTTTGTTGTGGATTTTGGGCATCACATGCTGTCCTGCCTGCTACTGTGGTTTGGGGACTGGGTGTTCCCCTTAACACTGGCCTGGGGCAGGTCAGGACCAGTGGGACACATACTCCTTCCCTTCTCACGCCAGAACCCAAGTAGATCTGTCACTGCAGTCCAGCTGTGTTCTTAAGAGACTCATCGTTGGGTCTCTGCAGCCCAAACACCTGGGCCTGCTTTGGCCAAGTTGGCCGAGGTGAGGGCGGCCCCACCATCTGCATGGTGGGAAACGCTCTCAGAGCGGGAGACTGTGTTGTTGGAAACCTCCAGTGGAAAGGCAGCAGCTTTGAAGGCTAGGGCAAAGGACAACCCTGGAGGGAGGCAGGCAGTGAGAGGGAGCCTGGTATGGGACACAACAAAGATTGGAGTCTCAAATGAGTTGGGAACCACTTGTGTACTTGCTATCCTGCAGAGTATACACTGGCCTA
The DNA here is from genome assembly GCA_015164015.2 of Brevimyrus niger. Taxonomy (NCBI): domain Eukaryota; kingdom Metazoa; phylum Chordata; class Actinopteri; order Osteoglossiformes; family Mormyridae; genus Brevimyrus; species Brevimyrus niger. The sequence continues at coordinate 110,459 of JAABNY020000019.1, forward strand.
TCCAGAAACTGTGTGATCTGTTCTTTTAGCTGAGGCATGTTCAAATTTTAGACCTTAGTGCTCTGATTGTCTTGAATATTCAGTTTGTTGATTATATATGACTGTAGTGATTTGCTGTATGACAAATGATACGTGTCATATCTGTTTGACATTCTAGATTCTAATTCAGGTGAAAGTATTATGACATGAATGGGAAAAGAAGAAAATGTATTGTCATTTTGCCCACCCCAAAGTCACCCTGAAGATGATGGTTGCTAGGTAACTAAATAAAATGATGTAATGCTATAGGAAGTGCGTTGTCATCCTCTTTTGCTTTTTGGATAAAGCAGACAATCTATTGGTGGCCCCATGTAGAGCACCTGAATATTATTCACCCAAAGAAAGCTGGGGAAATAATAGCACAGTTCCGAGAATCACATCTTGGCATCACTTCTTGAGAGTGTCGGTGCTGAGCTGTGCCAGGGGTTCAGGTCCCTAGTGTGAGGGGGTGGGAGGATGTGACAGATGAGCAGGAAGTGCTGCTTTCTGCCTCACCACCTTCATGGTGGCCACTCCTGCTCCTTCAAACCCCTGTAATGTCTTGCCGGAAATGATCATCCCCCCCCCCTTTGTTTCGATGGCTCTGGGTGATTTTGACAAAGATGGCTGACAGTCAGCGCCTCTATTTCTTCACCATTGCTCGTTACTACTCTTGATAGAGGGATAATTCTTTTTTCAGTTCAGGTTTCATGAAGGATAATCCCCTCGTTTCAAAGCATATAGTTTTTCTAGAGGTACTTCTGTCTTTGCTTTCGTTCACCGGTTACTTGCCTCTTGAGATGCTGTCTGTTCTCTTGCTTGGTTGGTGTTCCTTTGACAGTTTGCGGTTGATAATTTTACATGCTTCTACTTCCCCTTCCTTCCATTATGGAACCAGAGAGTAGACTTGCCTGCAATCTACAACTGAATGGCCGTCTGGATCCGTCAGATAATTGGGCCACTCTCTTTTTGAGGCTTTATTAGGTTGTGCGACAGCTGTACTTATATGGGCGTACGTTTTTTTGAATCGGGAAGTGATGTGGTGAGGTGTAGCAGGTGTTATTGTGGATTGACGGCACTGCAGTGGAGGGTGGGGACAATGGGGATGAGCAAGCAGTAGCCAGTTTCTCTATGCTAAGCTGGCCCACATGGGGTCAAATTTGGGTCAGATGCGTGCTTGATGATCCGTGACATGCAGCCAGCCAACAAACCTGCCTGCCCTCTCCCCCGCCCCAGCTCTTGGTGTTAATGTCATGGCGCTACTCTACACCCCATGCAAAACCAGAAACAGCAAAGATGTAACTGTGAGCCTTTGCATCCTGTTTGTGCTTTTGGTAAAGTTCTGTGAACGGTCTGCAGCGTTCTTAGTCCAGGTATGCAAATCACCGTTCCTGTTGACTGAAAATGGCTTTTCTGTCAGTTTGTGGCAGAAAATCAGCAGCCTACTGAGTGTGATCAAGCGTCACGGCCAGAAGAGGTGGTAGGGAAGGGGCTTGGCTGAAGTATGTTATACAGGGATGGGTACAGAAAGAGCTTTAATAATGATGTTGTTTCCTCATTCAGATGTTAGTGGGCTGCAAAGGGGTTAGGTTAACATTAGGGATGCACCAATACCGATGATATCGTGCGAGTGTCCTACTCATCGTTGTAACAATGTGTTGATGCCTATAACTGATACCACATAATGACATATCAGCAATATCATTAACAAGCAAAATATGCCGGATAAAATATCTGTGGTTTGGAAATGCTTTAGAATTAACAAAATTCTAAGCATAGTGCAAGTCGTGCTCTGCTAAAGTATCAAGAAGAGGTATGAAATCAGGTTCATATAAGACTAGTAGTAAACATATAAAAACTAAAGACTATGACAAAGTCGCTGTTAACAGCTATGCCTTGCTAAAACCAAACTTACGGCAAACCCTAGCACAGACAGAGGAAATATCAAATGATTCTGTATATCGGTTTGTTAAGGTTTTTAATTTTTTTTTTATTTTAATTTTTATTTTTTAGGTAAAAAAAAATAAAATAAATAACGGTTTTGGTGCCATTTAGTTAACAACATGAAAATGGAACATTTATTCTCACAAATTTTGCGGACAAATTAAATGGAACTCAGACGGGTGACAGGGCTTGGATCTCTGTAGGGCAGGGGTAGCCAATCTTATCTGCAAAGGGCCGGTGTGTGTGGCGGGTTTTCACTGCAACTCCCTTATTAGATTACTAATTAGAGGACTGATTGGCTGAAAGAGTCCTCACACCTGGGTTTGAACAGCTGACTTGCAGGTTATCCCAAAAACCTGCATACACAGGTATGTGGAAAAGATTGGCTGCCCCTGCTATAGGGCATCAGATCTCATTAGTCATTAATGCTAAGGGATGCCCAGAATTTTGCCTCGCCCAGCACGTCATCTGCAATCCATTGTTGGTTGTGGCAAGACTGAAGAAACTTTATTGTAGAAGAGGTAAAGACTCAATAGACTCACTGTCAAAAACACAGATGGCAGAAAATGAGGCATCACTCTCACTAGCAGATTTCCTCCTGCAGTGTCATCCTTATTGTTTCTGACTGCTGAGATGCCTTTGATGGCACAGTGTAATTTCTTATTTTGGATCTTAACTTCAGCCAAGCTTTCCATGGATGCGTCACAGCATAACACATTTTTCCCAGGCATTCAAAGCTCTTACAGGAAAACATTTTACTGTACAGGGCGTTTCCCGGGACACTTTAGGAGTAGTCATCAATCCCCAACTCTCAGCATTAAGGCTGAACGATATTGGGAGGTAAAAATTCACACTGCAATATTTGCAATACTTAGAGATTTTTATACAAGAGTTGAACATTTACCCGAAATAAACTATACTGAAATGAAACTACCAATAGTCCGTGAAATAATTTGGTGGTTTGATGCTAGTTGTTCCAACATACCCTAAGCACTGCTAAAATCATTTGTTTTTTCCTCGATATTGTCTCTCTGAAATCCAAAATATTTCAGTACAGCGGAAGACTGCCTTTTGGTGACCGGTTCTCTTCACTCATTTCTGTGAGGCTCCTTATACATACACTACACGGTCTGAGTCCAACAGCAAGACCAAAAATGATAGTGATTGACACTGGTGAACAATCATCAAAATAGCAAAACGTGCTAAGTTTTGTATCCTGTGGCAGAGAAAAAATAGTGCAAATTTTTGATGGTCTCAACTAGGGCTGCACATTATCACATTGCAATATGTGAAGTTTCTCAGTGGTATTGTAATATTTATAAAATAAAAGGAGATTAAATTGCCCAAAAAGTTCTATTTGCCTGTAGTTTAACCTACTAATAGTGTTGATGCGAGTTGTCAACAGACAGTGCAGTGCTGATGAATGTGAAAGTGATTATTTCCAAAATAATACATTGTGCAGCTCTGTTCTCAACCCAGCTCGCTATTGCAATTCTTGCAGTGTGACAATTGCATATGCATAACACACTGTGTCGATATTAAGATCGCACATCATGCAGGCCAACTCGGCATCTTTTAACTAGTAGAGTGATTGAAGTGGTACAGTTAAATTATCTGCCACCAAAACACATTTAGTTCTTAACCTCTTCCATAGTTTTGTATATTTCAGTAATTAGAATGAACATTCAGGCTTTTCATAAATGTTTTATAAAAATGACTTTCCCTACATATGAAAAGCAGAAATTGTTTGTTTTTTATTTGAGTATCGAGTGTTTGAGTATAGTGTAGGGTATATCAATGACACTTTTCATCAAATGAATATACAGCAGAATATATTGTAAACAAATTGAGTAGCTTGTCAAAGATTAGTCCCTCATTTATCCAGGGGAGCTGTCTGAGACCAGGGCCTAGTCGATGAATCCTCTTTGGGTCTCTAACTGCCTGCTTCCCACCTGCAGTACCCCAGCGTGCCAACTGCAGAGGCCTGTAACAGCCATGTTGGAGCCATCATTTAGATCTATAGTGCAACTGAGGTCCTTGAGAGAGCTGTATAATTCACGATGACCGGTGTGTAGAAGTGTTCTGTCGCCGTCACCGCATGCCCCTTCCTGTAATGTTGTGCTTCCGGGTCGCTGTTCTTAAGGTTATTGTGCTTGATTTGCTGAGACGAGATGTTTATAATCTTATTATATTTTGAATTGTACTGGTGCACTGGAGGTTTTACATTTGAACCTGGGCAAAGTAACAACCCGGAGGGTGTTTTTCACATCGCACGCTCACGCAGCTGTCTCTCTGGGATAATGAGGAGTGCCGGCTCAGATCTTACCCAAACCGTTGTGTAGGAATTCTCAGCGCCTGTCCAGTCTTGCTGAACAGCTCAGCTGATGGCATTTTTTTTTTTTTTTTTTTTTTAAAGTATCTTCCTATCTGCTCACACCCTGACACACAGACGAAAGGGGCATTTTGCAACCTGAAGGAAAATGCTGCTTATACCTGTTTTCGCTCTCAAAAGTCCAAGCTCATTCCCAGAATGCTGAGTAGAGTTCATCCAGGATGGAAAATCCTGAGAGTGGGAGTCTGTAAGTTTGCATCTCTTTGGAGTTTTAGAGTGTTTCCTGTTCATCCATTTGCTTATTTGTGCACGGTCTCCTGAGAGTCTGTTTGCCCCCGCCCATTGAATCTGCGTGACCTGTGACACCATTCTGGATAGACCTGTCGCAATTGTCAATTAATTGAAATGTTTGTAATCACTATTTAATAGTCTTTGCAGTACAGTTTTGGATTTGTGCTTGCTTCTTCTTTTTCTCATTCGGTTACTCCTGTTTGATCGGTTTGGTTAATGATGCCTTTTCCATAAGCTGCTATTGTTTAGCCACGCACCGTCCTGCTCTAGCAGAGTAAACGGCTTCAAGGACCAAACGTGGCGTGCACTGTACTGCGCTCTGAAATCCATTACTTCCTATGGCTTTCGCGACGCAAGGACGGTTTTGCGCTGCGCCGCTCATGGAGCTTGTGCGAGCACCGCGGTCAAAGTTGAATTTTGTTGAACTTTGACCGCTGCACGCTGTGATGCATTGTCACGGGATCAATAGAAGCAAGGCAAAACTTTGACAAGCAATATGAATTACCAGGCAAAACTTACATGTCCAAAACTGCAATGCCCAAGTTATACAACCAACTAAAGGATGAGGTTCTCTAGGATTTTAAAGAAATCAGAACCTG
>JAABNY020000019.1:122995-137463 GCA_015164015.2 Brevimyrus niger
GGCCGCATGCTGGATGTTTTTCCCTTTTCACACCATTTTTTGTGAACCCTAGAAATGGTTGTGCGTGAAAACCCCAGTAACTGAGCAGATATGCGTGCTGACTCGTCTGGCACCAACAACCATGCCATGCTCAAAATTGCTTAAATTATCTTTCTTTTCCATTCTGACATTCAGTTTGGAGTTCAGGAGATTGTAGGACCACACCCCTAAATGCATCGAAGCAACTGCCATGTGATTGGTTGATTTAGATAATTGCATTAATGAGAAATTGAACAGGTGTTCCTAATAATCCTTTAGGTGTGTGTGTGTGTATATATATCATAAATGGTCAGCATTTATATTGCGCTTTTTTACAATTTATGCCTCACATTCACCCATACACATTCACACACTGGTGGCAGAGGCTGCCATGCAAGGTGGCAACCAGCTCACCGGGAGCGATTTGGGGGTCAGTGTCTTGTTCAAGGACACTTCAATGGGGTTTGGAGGACCCGGGGCAAAAGTTTAAGTTCTGATCTAATTTTTCCCTTAAGAAATAATGAAAAACCAATGAATTGGTTCCCAGCCCCCCAAAATTACACCTAAATGTTTGTTTATTTATTTATTTATTAGCATTTTAACGCAAAATGAACAGGATAAAACAAGAGCATTTTTTCTTAATGGCTTCCAAAATGATAAAGATCTTATCTTAACTTTACCCCTATCCTGCCCCGATCGTCCGTTCCTTCCGTGTATCCCCTCGTTAACCTCATGTGGAATCCTTTTGTGATCAGCTGTTTTTGGTTGTTGTCATTGGTCCTTGTGCCATTGGTTGTCGTCAAGTCCGCGTTTCAGTTTGTTTCTCCAGTCCGGTCATTGGATGCATTCGACTTGCTTACAGCGCTGGCGTAAAGCAACACATTCTGAAATTTCTAATCCTGACGCAATGCATTATGGTTCCATGCATTGTGACCTCTCACCCAGCTGCACAAACTGGAACCGCCTCCATCACGACACACATTTGCCCTTATTGGCTGAAGAGTTTAGTTATACGCATGACCTTTGTATCCCAGGCAGTTCTGATGCGTAATCTGCTATTTCTCCTGAATATCACATAAAGCAGTAAGACCTGGTTTTCAGTTAATTTACCTGGTAAAATAGTTTAAATAAATGCTCAAATATGTACATGTAAGTTAGTTGTTTATTTATTATTAGTTACTGTAATGTTGCGCTGCTTTATTTAGTTAATTATCCAGTCTGTGAAGGCCTTCAAATAAGAATTGCATTGTAGTCTGTACATGACAATTAAAACTTTGAATCCAATCCATTGTTTATTTTTCTCATCACTCTGTATTCATTTAATTTGTTCGTTAATAGCAAACTTTTAGGTTCTAACATTTGTACGACTATCGCGTAATGATATAAAGTACAATGTATTACCTGATACAGTATTTTCAATAAAATAGCATTATCACCAACAAGCGCTGCGACTACAGCAAGCAAGGCTGACACTGACAAAGCGTTACGTTTCGTTTCCGCTCAGAGATGTGCCATGTGACTCATTTCCTGGCGCGTACAGTTTATATTAGGTCAGTGTTCACGGTTCGACTTCTGATATTCAGTTTGAGTTCTAGGTCTAATTGGCTTGTTCGACTTTCAAGAAATTCGAGTCCTAGTGAGTTTGAGAACCGAGGTAATATATATGTGTGTGTGTATATAATATAAAATATATGCCCTTTTATGGTATTGAGGCATAATGACCTAAAACATTAAGAACACCAGTTGTGAGCTAAATGAATATGAAAATGATTTAATCCTCTAGTCAACGTTAATCTGATTTTGCAGATGCAAATATTTTAGAAATGATGCATCCCAATTTCATCCCAAATTGTATCCAGTGTACGGTATTTTTAATCGGTGCACTTGCATTGTGAACTTTTATGTCTGTGCACTGATGCAAATCCCTAATTCTTTAAAACCCTATTGCACATATTTAAATACACTAAGTAGTTCCATAGCATAGTGGACGTATTGAATCTGTGCTTTAAGAGGTACAGTCATACTAATTTTACGTGTCTGTAAAGAAGCCAAGTAGATGGAAGATGGAGACTATTGCTGACAGTCTCTAGCTTATGACAAGCAAGATGACATGAAGTGAGCGATGCTGTTACTTTGGTTTTAAACCAAACAAAAGTGTGAATGCCCCGATCCAACAGCCCCAGTATGCAAACGCTGTTACAAGGGGGCAACATGCTTAACCTGGTGGCATCAGTCTTACCCTCATTTATATAAGGGGGAGTTTAAAGATCATCACATTTATGCAAACATAAGACAAATGATTCTGATGTAATTTAGCTGTTGACTTAAACGCAAAATATAACATAAATATAATGTTTTGGCTACATGCAAGTTCATTAGTTTCCCTTCATCCAGTGAAGAAAAGCAGTTTAAGCTAAATCACAGATACAACATATATAAAGCGAACGTGAAGAACAAATTAATATCAGCATTTCTGCACTGAATGAAGTTAAATCATTGTGTGTGATTCACTGATAATGTTAAAACTGTTGTAGGGAATTACTGTTGGTTAATTCATAAATAGGCCTGTTTATTTCAAAGCAATATTTTTTTAAAAGGCAACGTTTTACAGTATTGATTTTAGTAATAAATACGTATTGCTGTCGACGTATCAAAGCTGGTAGTAGTACTGAAGTTAACTTTTTCTTTTCTATCGATACAATTCTTAGTCATATATCTCCCTGATACTATGGAAAAGTTCTGGAATGGTGTGCCATGCCTTTGTGTGTGTGTGTGTGTATCTGCCCACCTGTCCATGCCCCGTGCTGGACTGGCAACTCTGTGCCTTAAATTTGATTTTGCTACAACAAATGTGTGTGTTTATTTTTTTTTTTTGTTTTTTTGGAGAAGTTTCACTGGGGCTAACAATAAAATTCTGCATTGCAAGCAGTTTATTATTGCTTGAGATCAGTAATGGTAGACATTAAGATGTGGAGTATTGGTTGTGTTGGTCTACGTTCTGTCTGTCCTGCTTAGTGTGTGTAGTAAATGACAGGTCCGGCCCGAGGGGCCTCCTTCTTGCTGTTGTGCACCTTGCCGTCCGGCCCCCGTTACCACTGCTGAGGTAGGTGTAGGAAGCACCATAGCCCGGTTCCTCTTTTCTCCTGTCCTTTTGCAGAGGTACCTCAGCTTCCTCCCACCCGCCCACGCACTGCTCGTAAGTGGTGCATGGCAAAGACAGAGTTACATGACCTCAGGCTGTACCAGTACTGCTAAATCGGGCCCTGATAGTTTGCATACGGCTCTGCAGCAGTCTGCCATTAGACAGCTTCCTGTTTGCGTGCTGGCTGACAGGCGCTGCTCCCACAGCTGGGCGCCTTTTGCCTGCCCACCCGCTCGGCTCTGCGGCCCAGCTGGGGTGACATCGTTATCTTCCCCGTTATCGTCATGGTTAAAGGTGCCACACAGAGCCGCCCCTGTGTCGGAATGAAAACGGTGACATTGTGGTTCTTTCATCTTAGACTCAAGTTACTGGTGCTGGTCAGGCTCTAGGTTGGCGTGGCTGCTGATGAGACTGAACAGCCTTGATGTGGCCAGACTCTATCTGCAGAGGGTTCATAGAGGCCTTAGTCCTCCTTTGGTGCACTTCCTGACTGTGGCATTGGAAAATCTGCGTCAGCTGCTTCCTGTCTTTTTTTTTCTTCTTTTTTTTTTCTCTCAAATAAAAATAGTTACTTCCTGTTAAGTGTTCAGATATGACATGACCCCTGTGTGGCTGCAGTTTGCACTGCCCTCCTGGTGGGAGGCCATAGCCCCGGAGAAAATCGGGAGGAGACATCAACAGGGCCAATTAGAGAGAGCATCACTCTCCAGTGTCCAGCCGTAATGCTGCATTTTGTGTGGACCCTGGTTATGTCCGAGTGCTGCGGCCGAAGCCTCACCGCCACGTTGCTCGGGCTTTACTGCGCGAATGACGTCGCATGGATGGCTGAGGTTGCATCGAGCCGTGAGCCGACAATGCAAGACACTTCGCTTTGAACCAATGACTCTGGGTCTCCGGCGAAATGACAATAAAACATTGAATTGCATCTGTATCAGTTGGTTTCTGCACCAATTAGCATAGAAATGAAATGAACCCGCTGTTTCGGAGGGAAATTTTGCACGAAAAACTGCCAGAATATTGTTCTGTAACGGCGTCGTGTTTCACTGGTCACAGGGTGTGTGATGGTGGCATCGGAAAGTGAGCCAGTCGCTGCTCTTATTTCCTCACAGGTGCTTTTTCTCCAGTGCCGCCCCCCACCTGCCTTGTCTGCTCCTGCTCCCTGGTTCTGATGGTACGGGCTTACCTGTGACACTCGAGAGTGGACATCTGTTACCCCCCAGCCCCATCAGCATGTCTGGGGTCCAGGTGAGTGCTGTCCCTCCCTTTGTCTGCCCTGACTAGATGGTATTTATGCTGCCCAGTGTTGTGTCGTTACTCTGATTTGGTTTAGTTTTTTTTTTTTTTGGTGTCATGAAGCATCGTGTTCTCTGAGAGAACTGATATCCATCTCTACCTGGCATTTTGGCATCTAAATGGCATGACATTTGCACATCTAAATTTACTGTTGTTCCATGAAGAAGCATACTGAAGCATTGAAAGTTCCAGAAGACTCTCCAACCTTTTGCAGATCTGTTTCCAGCAGTTAAAAGGGGCTGTTTCGTCCATGAATAAGGACAAGGTCTTTGAGAAAAATTTAGTTTCTGCCTGCCAAAAGTCAGTCTGCAAAGTCCCTTTTCTCCACCCTATGTATATGTATGTGTGCTGTGGGGAAGAGAGCAGCCGTCTTTTTGGATGTAAGCGCTGTGTCCGCATGCTGCGAAACACCAAAGCAGATGTCGATGAGTGAAACCCTGCAGGGTCATTGATGCAGCTCAGAGGCCGGGCCTGCCGCCATCTCCTGATGCTGCCCGATTCCCTATCCGAGCAGCGGCCATGTCTAGACAGAGCACCGCTGTTACAGCTGACTGGCGCTCAATCTGCCTGGGTCGCTGCCGTTATCGGTTTACCCATCTGGTGCACGTGCTCGCCGAGCAGTGCCAAAGCTGCCATTGGCTGGCCTGGCCCAGTGGCCTGGCAGGACCCGGTGGAACAATACGCTCCTTAGAGCGCCCTTCATGCCGGGCTGTTATCACAGCCTCCACTTTGAATACATTTGAATAGCATTTGTGTGAGCCTGCAGGTGCGAGTGACTGTACCCAGAGCTCCACCCGGGCCTGCCGGACTAGGCGCCGGTTCAAGGGTGTAGTGGCTCATGTGTTGACGAAGGACCTCCACCCAGAGGTCTGTGGTTTGCTGGTCAGCAGGTGTCCCAGAAAGAAGCAACTAATCAAAAAACTGTAGATTTCTCCAGTGCCTCCTGCTGGTGTTTTCTTGCTCACCTTCGACCCCTCCTTGAACTGTCTATCTACATCCCCCAGACAACATGGCCGGCCGGCACAGAGTGCGTCGCCAAGTACAACTTCCAGGGTGCCTCAGACCAGGACCTGCCCTTCAGCAAGGGGGACGTCCTAACCATCATCGGAGTCACTAAGGTAACCAGCTACTGTTGCCATGGAAACAGAAAGCCGGTTAATGGCTTGTTCGGCGAGCGTGAGCTTAAATAAAGAGGTCTGATTTGTCAGGCTGTGTCAGCCAATTACAGCACTCGCTCATGCTCGGCTACTGTGATCTATAATTAAAGCGACTTGCCGTAACCCAGTGGGCCAGGCGATACAGCGGATTGCAGTTGAGCACTTTGTTGCAACTTCTGCTACATGGAGGTCGCAAGTACAGCGGGCCTCAGATGTGTTTTGGTTAACTGCTTTAGAGTATCGACCCATTGGGTCCAAAGGTTCCTATTATAAGACTTCACTTGTTCTTCAGGATCCTAACTGGTACAAAGCCAAGAACCCAGTGGGCAGGGAGGGAACGATTCCTGCCAACTACGTCCAGAAACGGGAAGGCGTCAAGTCGGGGGGCAAGCTGAGCCTAATGCCGTAAGTGTGGAGTGCGTGTGTGCGTGTGTGCGTGTGTGTGTGTGTGTGTGTGTGTGTGCGTGCGTGTGTGTGTGTGTGTGTGTGTGTGTGTGTGTGCGCGTGTACATGACCTGATGGCTGAAACCATTCCGGTGTTTTGGTTTGTCACCTTAGGCAGCTCTAAATAGACTGAGCTTACTGGGCTGCTGTTGAATGGCTCCCATGGCACAGTTCTCACTAAACAATTGTGAGAGTTGATTTATTGAGGATACCCAGGGCAGTGTCTCTCAGCCTGATCCTCAGGGACCCCCCAGACGGTCAACACGTTTGCTTTCTTCCAGCTCCTGGAGCAAAAATGTGCAAAAACCATCGGGTCACCTCCACGAGGGGGGGTCCCTAAGGTTTGGATTGAGCAACACTGCTCTGGCGTAGGCTGGTACCCTCAGGGGCCAGGAGTGCATCTCTACTAGGACACGGTGCCCAGAGTGAGCACAGTTAAGGGGCTGCACAGCCATTGAAGTCAGCCTCTGGTTGTTGGAAAAAGGCATTTAAAATTAGGTTTACCACCTGTGTGTGTGTATATATATGCATGTGTGTGTATATAAATAAATAATTTTAGGAATGAATTCTATCACAGCTATGCTGTGCTGTGGTGCATGTTTACAGAGATCGGATTAAGGCATTATCGCTGTCAGTAAATGTGGCCTTAGGCCTTTCATCCATTTAGTTTGATAACTGACTGCTGCAGCTAGTGACATTTTTGTCTGCTTGAGTCTGCCCCCTGGTGGCGGTGTCTGGCACATCAAGAGCAGCTGTATGAAAATGGGACCTGGCTGGGAAAGCCTAGCCTTTCATTTTGGTTAAAACATTTTAATGGAATTGCCATTTCATTAGGGAGTTCCCAGCATGATAGGGGGTAAAGTTCCCTACGAATCATGTGGGTGGGATATTGTTTTTGATGCAGTGTTTTTTTTGTGCTTACTGTAATTTCTTCTGTGCTAATTTTCATCTTTTTAAAAAGCCTATAAAACACTTTGTAAACCCTGTCATTAAAACAGTGCTAGATAAATAGATTAATTTCAATGTTTAAGCAAGGCAACGTTGGGGGGTAAAAAAGAAAAGCAGGATGCATTATGAATTTTGGAATATATTTCAGATTCTGGCAGCCCCATTACTGTAAAAGAGAACAGAAACAGGTTGTAGGGATGAGCCAACAGGCCGGGGGTCGGACTCTTTCTCTCTGCCTTTCGCCTTGTAGGCAGGCGCCGGAAAGGGGCGGAGCTCTGGTGGCTCTGCCCGGCACAGCCGAGTGCTCCAGCACGGCTGCAGGCCGGCAGGCATTTCTGCAGCCTTCCTGTTGGTGCGGCGGTTTTTGGGGCGCTGCACGCTCTCTGCAGCACTTCCTGTTTTCGCATAGGTAACTCCCTTGCAGCACCACAGGAGGCCGCAGCCACAAGGTGAAACTTGAGGGAGCAGGATGTCAGTTGACTCAAGCATGCCCCCTGCCTGCCAGGGGGAAGAAGACATGCAGACGATATCTCGGCTACTTTTTTTTTTCTCTCTCTCTTCCTTTGGAGACACAAACTCCTCACTAGGTGTGTTGTAATATTGGAGGATTGATTCAAGGTTCTCAAGAACCCCAGTAAAACTGCTGTGAACATGTAGTGTTCAAGGCAGCATGCATTTCAACCGACTTGACGGTAATCTGATGGCGGTTGCAGCCTGATGGTGCGTTCGATTATTTCTCTCCAAGTCGGAACTCGGATAAACGTCACGAAACGTTACGAAAAACGTCACTTCCCGTCAGAAACACGGGAACAAAAACATCTTTTATGACGTTGAAGTTGGACAAAATTTTGTTGCCCGAGTTGGCAATGTGATGTAATTTCAACATGGTGACTTGGTTTGTTTGTAGTTTGTTTGCTGTTCGAAAAAAAAATAACGCTATAAATGAACTAAAACATTTTATAAAGCTTTTAATGTGGTTTGACTAGTTTGTGTTTCTTGTTTGTCTCTCGGAAAAATCTCAATTTCTCCATTTTCTTCATTTGGGAAAACTCCAAATCTGATAAAATATAAAGCAACACACAGCAACGTGTTCACGGAGGCAGCCATGTTTGTTCTGAGATGTAGCTAGAACGGGAGATTGTCAGACGTGATGTCACTCAATTTGGAATTTCCGAGTTCCGAGAGAAAAACGAACGCACCATTAGGTAGCGTGCTGGTTTTCACCGCATTCGTTTTCACATAAGTGCGTTTTCTGTCTGTCATACTTCTACCTCACCCTTCTATCTCCCCTTCTAGATGGTTCCACGGGAAGATCACCCGTGATCAGGCTGAGTGTCTGCTGTACCCACCAGAGACGGGACTTTACCTGGTGCGTGAGAGCACCAATTACCCCGGAGACTACACGCTGTGCGTTAGCTGTGAGGGCAAGGTGGAGCATTATCGAATCATCTATCTTAACGGCAAGCTCTCCATCGATGAGGAGGAGTACTTCAGCAACCTCATGCAGCTCGTGGAGGTAAGCAGGCTGGGCACAGGATACCCCCCCCCCCTCCAATTTGGGGTCCACGCCTCCTTGCCTACATTAGTGGATGGAATTGAGGAATCACTAAGTGTCTGTCTGTCCAAATATCCCCACAGTGTTATAAAAACTTGATATTTTTATGTTGTGGGGACCATTTTTCAGACCCCATAAGCGGAATCTTTTATAGAAATCTGTGACTGCAATCAAAAAAAACGGTTAGGGCTAGATAGGGGTTAAGGGTGTCATTTTTGGGATTAGGGTTTTGCCCATAGAAAGGAATGAATGGTCCCCACAAAGATACAAGTATAAATGTGTGCGTGTGTGAGTGAGCAAAAGAGCATCACCATCACTGAGACTTCATGCTGTGTGACTGCCAGCCTGTCCACAATAATGTGTTTTCATGCGAAGTGCCTTACTGGTGTCTATTAGCATGAAAAGGATGTAGGGAGGATGACCTTTGATTGGATTCTTAATTAAGGGGTTTTTTAGTTATCCCTTGCTGTACTTAATTCAATCTATAAATGGTGTATGTCTTGTAGCAATGTAGTTTGAAAAGTTTTATGGTTGGAGGAAGATGAAAAATGTGACTAAAGTGAAATGGTCAAACAGGAATACAGAACAAAAATGGGGAACTGTAGAATACAAATGTAATGAATGCCGATAAAATAATGGACTTGTTTCTTCAGAACATGAACAAATGTCTCTTAACACTGATCTCTCTTCTAACCCAAAGATTTAATCCTGGACAAAGATATAATGCTAAAATCCCCTTTGAACCGAAGAGAAGCAATTTTGGTTATGACTGTTAACATCTGCATATTTATCTCAGATATACAACAAGGGAATGGAGAACTTAATCTGTCAGAAATGTAGATGTGTTTGTCATTAGCATACTTAAGAAACTATATTCCATACCACCAGATGTCCTTGGAGGAGCATGTATCAGAACCTTTGTAGAGCTTTCAGGCACCACAGGTGATGTTTGGTTCCAATGAAGAATAACCACCAATCTGAAAATTCATTACCGTCTCAAATTTTTAAGAAGTCAAAGAATGTTTTAAAAAATCTTAATGTTCTTGTGAAACCTAGGCTAAATCTCTGTTTTTTGAATGGACCACTAGCACGCCATCTTTGGCTAATCAACACCTCATTGTGTTATTTGACTGTTAATTGAGCTGGTGGTGAAATTTGACATCTGCACGGAATGGCTGGTGTGCCCCTGAGCAGAGGTCTGGGACCTGGAGCAATGTTGGTAACTTTTTGAGGATAGACTATTGGTTTTTATGGGTGTGTCATTGTTAATTTGCATATGATCCACTGTTAAATTGTGTGTTTTGTTTGTTCTGAGCATATACTGGTACAAACTTTTTACCCAGCTAAATAGTTATAAACCATTTCTTTGAATGCCCAAGGCTTTTGCGGAGACCTCTTAATGTCACTGGTGAAAAAGGTTGAGGGGAAACTTTCTTATTAAATGAAAAGATCATAGAAGCATCAAGATTTTACTTTTAGGAGTGTTTTGCTATGGCCGTCTTCAGCGGGGGTCAAAGTATTCCTAGGCATAAGGAGTAAGTAATATTCTTTTTATTTTGCAAATACTGCTAAAAATTGACTTGAAGGGCTTTGGAAGAGGGGATTAAGGACAATTTGATGGCATAGGAGGGTACAGGAGGGTACATTATCATGTTTAACATATTACAGCCTGCTGAGTAGAAAGAGCCAGTAACATTGAGATGGATGGAGATTAGTATAAGGACCCTAAAATAGTTTGAGTCAATTTTAGGAATTTTATCCCTAAAAAAGAAGCTGCTACTTCACATTTAAATGTACTAAATACAACAAAGGAAGATTGGATCAGAGGAGTTTATAAACCGTCAATAATAGCAGAAGGCATTTTCGGATTATGATATGATGAAATGACTTGGTGGCTCATTCAGCAGCTGTGAGAACATAGTCCTTCTCTGTAGCTGAAAGGTTGGTGCAGTGGGGTTTTTTTTCTTCATTTCTGCTGTCACTTTGGTGACTTTTCCTTGTTCCTCCACAGCAGTACTGGCGTGAAAGGAGAACTTCAAGTGAAAAGTATTTCATAAGTGCTTTTTAAACTTTTGCTCTGTACTCCGAATTCTGTTCATTAACTGTAAGAAAATTTATAAACGCAAAATAATGATTAGTGAATTTCAAATATAGGAGATCTCAGTTTAAAGACTTTCGTAACTAAATCTGAACAATGGCCCATCTTATCGGTAGCTTTAGAAATATGTTAACTGGTACAATAAAATGTCTGTGGCTTAGGGAACTCCGATGCTTTGGTATTATTGTCAAGCTACATGGAGATTAAAATTTCCGCATATGACTTTTATAAAACAGTCTTGTTTCTGAGGGTGATTTTGCAATAAGCACGTCAGGAGAGTCTCATTTCTTCCTAGCCTGCTTCTGGCTGCCTCTTTATCTTGTCCCACTGGACCCTAACCTATCCTGAGACCCTGTCTCTCATCTGTCATAAGTTTTCTCGGCATCTATTGCATTTTTCTGTTGACTTTGGACAGCCCACAGATCCACGTGGCCCTGGGGAGGATCTCCTAGCCGTGGGACGTGTCTCCTTTCGGCCAGCTGACCCTGGCTTTGTGTTCCACCCAAGCTCCAGTGCGAAGCCGGATTACACTGCTTTCAGTCTATGCCTTTACCCATGTGGTTTTTGAGCTATTGAGCTATACTGCTCTGATGTTGTGGGGAGCCTGGGGACCTCATCATACAGACCTAGGCCTCCATATTGGCAATGACACCTTCATCCCTCAGGATTCTCAGTTTAGACAGCAGGTGGTGGCTATGAAAGAGGGCTTCCAGGACGGGATTCCAGTAAGCGTAATGCAGTTGTACAGAATGTGATCCAAATCACTTGCTTTTTGAATCCAGCTGTATAAATGTATGACTGTGTACAGTTGCAAACAGAATATGTCAGTTTGCATATGGTTTTGTTGCCAATAAAGAAGTCCAAGTAAGTACTGGTAACATGCAGGAGGCGTGATATTGCTGCTGGCTGTGCTGCTGTTCCCGGAACAGGTACTGAACAGGAAGTGGTGAAGAGGAAGTGTGGAGACCAGGTTCTAGATAATCTAAGAAGAGAAGTGCTCAATACTCCTCACACTGTTCCCTTATCTCGTATGTGTATGTAGGGCATGAGAGAGATGGCTGCTGCCTTTTCAAAAATACTTTGGCGTAGCTTCAGTGACAATCATGTGCAATTTTTCTTGGAGTGTCTGCTTGTCTGTTCTACTGTTCAGAAAGTCAGTCTGCCTTAGGCTGCCCCCTATTGGAGAATAATATGTACTGCTGAGCCTGAAATAACAGATGTTCATTTATGTGTAAACTACTCTCTTGATGCTATGAAATGCTTGGGCTGGTCCTCTAGAGTAGGAGCTTCTGCTGTCTGCTGCAGCGGCGTGGTGACCAAATTCCAGCGGTGCTCAAGCAAGCTCATTCATTTTATTTTTTCTCTGCTTCCTCTCCAAATGTACAGTCCAATGACTCGGCCACTGCTGCCTCCCTGTGTCTGTCCACAGCATTACACCAAAGATGCTGACGGCCTCTGCACCCGCCTCATCAAGCCAAAGCTCATGGAGGGAACGGTAGCAGCCCAGGACGAGTTCTCCCGAAGTAAGACGCTGTTGGCCATTTATCACCCTGTAGCCCCTGTCCTTTGGTCTTTGTCCTAGCATGCTTATCCCCCCCCCTCCCCCGACTACCCTGTACTGAAGGGTCACTTGCAAAGTGCACCATCACCCCACTCTACTTTTATTTGTATTGTGAAGCCGGGATAGTGTGTCCGTGCAGGCCACGCTCAGAGCCCGTTTTAAAAGCACGATAATCCAGATGGTCAGTCCTGGCTCCTGAACCCTCTGGCGCCTCCCTGCAGGTGGCTGGTCTCTCAACCGAAAGGAGCTGAATATCTTACAGACCATCGGGAAAGGAGAATTTGGAGGTACGCGTCTCGGCTGCCTAAGGGTAGTGCTGCTGGGCTGTGTCACGAGGCTCCGAATGTGTGCGTGTAGTCAGGCCACTGAGCCCCTCTCACTCCTCTCAGATGTGATGGTGGGCGACTACCGTGGGACCAAGGTGGCAGTGAAGTGCATCAAAAGCGACGCAACAGCACAGGCCTTCATCGCCGAGGCCTCTGTCATGACGTGAGTTTGTTTTCCATTTTTAAGTCGTTATCCTTTCCATTATTTTTTTTTCTTCCACTTGATTGTTTGGAGAAAGGAAGCTTTCTACCGATTTATTTACAGTTACCTTTCATGCAGCCGCATCACATGGAAAGTTGGGACAGAGGCGGAGATGTGGTTGGTGAGAGAGAGATGGTCCCGTTAACAGTGAGCTAACTTGCTGACTGCTTCTCCACCTTGCAGGCAGTTACGTCACAACAACCTGGTGCAGCTGCTGGGCGTGATCATCGAGGAAATCGGCCTATTCATCGTGACGGAGTACATGGCCAAGGTGGGCGGGACCTCATCCTCTCCGTCTTCCGCGCGCCGCCTACCAGGCCATGATCGGGCGCAGATTAAACTGTCCATGAGCTGATAATGGCAAAGCTGAGCTATAGCCGACTGGTGTCCCATCCATGGTGTCCCCTGTTTAGTACTCTGTGATGAACCCCTGATTGACCGTAACTCTGTGCCGGTCTGTCCTCAGGGCAGCTTGGTGGATTATCTGCGCTCGCGAGGGCGCACCGTGCTGGGAGGGGAATGCCTTCTCAAGTTCTCCCTGTGAGTGGTGCCGTCGTACCGGTCCTGTCTGACGTGTCGCGTTGTGTGCCTGTGGTCTGCCTGTTCCATCTCATAGCGCTCTCTCTCCATCCCCCAGGGATGTCTGCGAGGCCATGGAATACCTAGAGGCCAACAACTTTGTGCACAGAGACTTGGCCGCCCGGAACGTGCTGGTGTCTGAGGACAACATCGCAAAGGTCAGCGACTTCGGCCTGACAAAGGAGGCGTCTTCCACGCAGGACACGGCCAAGCTGCCCGTGAAGTGGACATCACCAGAAGCCCTCAGGGAGAAGGTACACGGGCTGTTGGCATATGTGTGTATCTATGCATCAGTGTTTGTCCAGGCCTTGTTTCACTTTACCATGTAACTTCTCCCCCTCTACAAGCAGCAATTCTCCACCAAATCGGATGTGTGGAGCTATGGCATCCTGCTGTGGGAAATCTATTCTTTTGGGCGTGTGCCTTACCCCAGAATTGTGAGTACACCTGCCCAGAATCCTGGGCTTTTACTTCCATTTCACTCCAATGGAATTTGTCACCATCCTTCCATAAGAGGGCAGCCTTGCTCTATTGCTTTAGTGGTCAATTGCTTTATTGATCTATTAAATACTGAGTGATTAGGATCGCAGTGATGGTGTGCATATGATGGGAGCCTTTGGCAGGGTGCTCAGAGATGGCTTTGCTGGTTATGTTAAATCATGTCATTTAAGGATCAGTTTAGTTGTCGTTCTTCTCTGGTACAGTGGGTGAGGTTGAAGGGATGGGGTTGGACCTAGGGTTGCAAAGGGGCAGATTTCTGGAAACTTTCCGGACTCTTCCCCTTGGATGTAGGGTTGCAAAGGGTGGAAATTTTTCAGAAACTTTCCATGGGAAGCTAAGCTGGTGAATTTTTGAAATATTGAACACCGTGGAACTTGCTAGCTGTCCGATAAAGCAAAGAAAATAAACTGTATGAATAATGCAACATAAAATATGACTTGCAAATACTGTGTTTTGATGCAGATGCTTACTTTGGGGTGTTTTAGTCACACACACAGTTACTCAAGTGCTTTGTTATGCAATGATATGCCTATTATTGCCATCGAGATGTTTTTGGCAAAGTGATCTAAGTTCCCTCATAGGGTAACCTGCAAATTTCCAATCTCACTTACCCATATATTCCCGTTAATTCCTGTGTAAAGTTT
>JAABNY020000019.1:232810-247807 GCA_015164015.2 Brevimyrus niger
AGGGGTTGGGGCGAGGGAGGGGGGGGGTGTGGGTGGTTTGGGGGGGGTGGTGGGGGGGCGGGGGCGGGGGGGGTGGGGGGGGGGGGGGGTTGGGTGGGGGGGGGGGGGGGGGGGGGATGAGCTGAATCTTGTTTGCATTCTCATTGCAAGGGCTAAACGAGCAAAACACAAAAAATATTTATATAAATATTTATAGCGCAGTGGTTGATATGCAGAGGTCTTAGCTGCAGCTTTTAGATAATAACTTATTTTATCAATTCTTACTTTGAGTTCCTATATACTGGAAAGGTCCTAAAACTCAAAAGGATGTGTTTACCCAGTTTACTCAAGCCCCACTTTTCAGATATTAATTTGGGAGACGTTATGTGTTCTGTGCATCACCGCCTAGCTTCACATGGCTGCACTGATGTTGGCTTAAAATAAAAATTTAGCTTAGTGTGGAATTACTTTGGAGGAAATTCTGTAGAAGAGTCGTCTGGAAAACTGCCTCCTCGGAGTCCCGGCCAAAGGCTACATCGTTTTAACAAACTCCAGGGTTGTCCTGCCTCCTCACCTCAGTGCAGTTACTGTGCTCTAGCTGTCCCGACACCATAAAAAAATGGTTCTTCACGATTCCCACTCTGGCATGTTGCAGTGGTCCAGGGCAGTGTGGCGTGGATGAAAGTCTGCATACAACGGCAAGCAAAATGCGATAGTTGGAATAAATGCTCTGGGATTCTCCGCCAACATCACTGGTATAAATTTATCACACTGGTTCTTATCCAGTAAAATTTTAACGCCTCCTCATTTAAAGGTGTGAGAATGTGGAGCTGAGGGATTTGCGCGGTAATTTTGGTGGTCAGCTGGTCCTTGACACAAAGGTGGTCTGCCGGAAAAAACTGTCTGGAGAGCAACTCATTTGTGTAATATAAAAACGCACTCCTGTCATCTCGCTGGGCAGCTGTCAGGTAATGTTAGCACTGTGAATTAAAGTGTGTGTCGAATACAGCGCTTAATTGTCCCAGTTACTGTCCAGCTGGGCCTCGCGGATGCGGGGAGCGGAATAACGAGCGATGAGTGACCTGCGTTTGGGGAGGGAGGCCGCCCTGCGCCGCTGAGTTTTTACTGCACAGCTGTCCTTCGGTTTTGCGTACTTTTTACTTTTTCTCTCTCTTGTAAAAAGTCCCCTGGAATTGAAAAAACACCGGTCAGTGTGACATGTAGCTTCCGTACCAGGAAGTGGAGCGTGGGGGGGGGGGCACTCCCCGCTCCCTCGGCGGGGGCAGACGTGTCCGTCAGCTGTCCAGCGAGGCCTGGACTCAGGGGGGTGATAGCAGACACCCCCACACCACATAAAACCGGCTCTGGACATGGGCGGGCGTCCGGGAAATCCACGGGGAGTGGCGTCTCTCCCCAGACGGGCTGCCCCCTCGCTTCGTCCTATTGGCTGCCTCCGCCGGGGGACTTCGTGGTAGCAACCGGGAGTCTGGCCAGGGAGGGCAGCCTGGGGAACAAGGTTAGCGTAGCGTCAGTGCCGGTCGCAGCAGGCCCCAGCGGCCGGTCCTGCTGTCTGCTACCCACGTGTGGATGTAGTCTCACACACAGTTTGTGCAGCTGTCAGGCTATCAGGAAACATCAGTCGATCACCCCAGAGAGAGAGGCTGGGAATAGCATTTAGCAGTTTACGCTGCAGGTGGACTGGTGCATAAAAAATCTAATCTCTGGACCGATTCCTTTTGTACGCATGAACAAGGGATTAAAATATGCAGCCTTGTGCCTGAATGGAGTGGGGGAAATGGTATGCTTAATTGTGCGTTAAACATATTTTTGGAAGTAAATATTTTTGAGATGTTTTGAAATATTTTTAGATGTGGAATTTTCTATAATTAAAAAAACTAATCTGTAAGTTATGGATTTTATTAAGGAGCCCCTGAGGGACTCTACACAGCAAGGTGGACTGCTCTTTTATATTTTTCTTCTTCATGCTGTGCCCAGACTGTGGGATTCTGTGGTTTTCAGTAATATCATTTCCATCCCACACCCTGCCTGCTCTAAGGCCATCTCCCCCCTCCCCATAAATTACCCTCTGGGGTGATCTTGTCACTGCATCTTCAGGTTTGGAAGACCAGGATTATAATTATTGCTTTTCCAGAAAAACTGGCCTATCGATGCATTCCGAGGCTTGATAACGGACCTGGCCGTGCTCCAGAATCGCCAGGCCCACCGCCGAGCATCGGCATAATAAAGTTCTGTGATGCTTCGTCGTGAAGCAGACTTATATCGATGGAAAATAATTTGGACATTTGAATTGGAGACTGTTTCGCTTGTTCTCTCATAGGCGGGACAAATGTTCCGGAATGCTGAGATAACTTTAAATCAGGCAGTTGTGACAGGACTCTCCACCCAGCCCAATATTTTCTAACTATAATGCGAAATCCAGCCCAGATGAATAGAGTAATGAAAAGACGAGGCTCTATGCGAGAGTTGTGGCTTGTGTACCCAGATTCCTATTATTTATAGCATGAATACCCCCCTGCGTTTCACATCTAATCCCGAGGATCCCTGTAATGCAGAAATGTATTCACGGGTAATTGCTACAGGACTCCACACGGATCTCCAACATTGAGTGATTCTTCTCCAGTGGAAAATGACTCAAGGATTACTTAAGACCATGGGCATCGTGTGCCTCTATGCACCTGTTGACTTCACCGACTTGTAGCATACCAATTTTGGATGCTTTCGCATGAAGGTTTAAACCCTCTGGGAGTCAGTGTGCAAATCTGTGGGAGTTTTTTTTTCCCTTATATTTTTCAGCATTTTTTTGTTTATTATGGTACCCAGCAGAAAGTGGAATGTGAGTAAAATATGCTCTTCCCCTCCTTTTTTGTCATAGTACTTTTTGTAGTACTATTGAGCTGATTGAAAGGTTATGTTCAGTAGCATACAATAATGTAACAATGTAACGGGACGTCACATCTCTGTAAATCAAGTTTTTCCATATCTTCTCAGACAGATGTAAGAAAGCATTTTTGAAATGGACACATCATTACCTTTGCATTCCTTGACCTCTTTTTGTATTTATGTGGAAATGCCTTTTGCCATCACTGTTTCTGACGGTCTGTCACGTTGAATGGATCTTCAGCTGTGCTATGAGACGCTAACCTCAGGATTTGTTGTTAGAAAACAAGCTCTCCCCACAGATGGTTCACCAGAGCTGTCCTGGAATGTTTTCTTTTGCTATCAGTATGCGGTTGCCACACCCTAAGTGATGGTAAACGATTTAGTTCATCTTTGTGGGCGCCAATATGAGGTTGCAGAACTTACACATTGTGCCACACCATTAGTGTATCCCATACAAACCCATATGCAACAGCATAAATCAGTCTTGAGAAAGTACCATACCATGTCACAGACTGGTAGAGATTGGTTACTGAGCATGTCATTGGGAAAGCGCTTGAATCTATGACAAATGCTGTCTCAGTAGTAACACAGAGTGAAAGTGACACGGCCTTATAAACCCTGCGGTAGGTGCCCTACATCTGCCCTAAAATCGCTCTCCAGCTTTGTGTGCAGAAGTCCTGGAAGCTAAAGGTGCACTGGGACGAGGGGGTTGGAAT
Organism: Brevimyrus niger; assembly: GCA_015164015.2. NCBI lineage: Eukaryota > Metazoa > Chordata > Actinopteri > Osteoglossiformes > Mormyridae > Brevimyrus > Brevimyrus niger. The sequence goes on from JAABNY020000019.1 coordinate 236,407, forward strand.
ACCAAGCAGATGCATTTGTAATGGAAGAAGGTGCTGAACCACATGCTGACATCTTAAGGAAGGGGAGGGAGTCTGTGACACGACAGACATACTGCAACCTAGAGATCCACCCAAACGGCAGGTCTTAATACGGAGAGGTAACTGGAATTACAACTGGTGTTTGAGGTGTGCTCTGTCTCCTGGGGAGATGACTGGTTGGTCCTGCTCTGTCTTCTCTTGCCATCTTACTTTCCTCTTTTCCTGCTTGAAAATAACTTTGCATATTTGAGTTAGACACCCCATGTACAGTTTGAACTCATAAACCTTTGTCTTTTATTTTCAGTAGCACCCCCCCCCCCCTTTCGCATTCATTATCATGGTGTCAGACACCGACAGAAACACAACCAAAAATCCATCATGGTTGTGAAATAGACCATCAGTGGCCTTGGAGGAAGCAGGTCACTGCTTACATGGAGTCGGGGCATCCAGCCCGTAATGTTGGTGGCAGAAAGCCTCAAAGCTGCCTCTCAGCTCACTGTAGATGTACGTTCTTTATAAACAGTATACACATGTGTTATTGGCCTATTGATTTCATACGAGTTTTCTAAATCCCGCTGTTATACAGCAGATCTGATTTTTAAATTTTTTTTGGCGTGTGATGTTTTACTAAGTCCTTCCACCTGGAGGAATGTTCCTCATCACCATCAGCAAGCGAGCAAATCGGATGAATCTGGACATTCTTCTCGCTTGAACTCAGGGATGATTAAAACTCTATCTGGACAATCACTCGCTCCCTGGCTGTTCCCTGCTTCCCCCACTACAGGGTGTGACGTACTTTGATGATTTAAAACATCAGGAATATAGATCTGTTTGTATAAGAGCATCGTGACCCTTGCAGGCAGTCGCCCATTAATACGGCCCTCACCCGACACGCTGCTTCTCTCCTGTTCTTCCAAAAAGCACTAGAGATGAACTTGGGCGAATTTCCTCACTGGTGAATAGCCTGGTAATGTAGCCTTGTGAATCTGTTTGTGATTCTAAGAAAACAATGGATTTTCTTCTATGCCAGGAATATTACTTGTAGTGCATTTTAATGTTTAGTGTCCTGGGAGGACAAATGGTTTTTGAAATTTAAGTGCTTAATTTAGTAATCCATCCATGCATACATGCAACATTCTGGTGAGGGTTATGGTTTAGTTTAGTAATTTTCTCCAAAAATGTACCTTAAATACTATCTAAATAAATAACCTCTCAAGATGAGCATCACCACATCTTCCCTTCACCACAATTATATGACCTATTGTCATATGTTTAATTTTTAAACATCTTTGTAGCTAGAAACCTAGTTTTTTTGTAATCAAAGAATAAGGCAGTGACATCGAACCTGTCACAAAATCTCATTATTTTGTCAAATCTGTTAAAAATTCCTGGACAGTATTATCTAATGTTTACACTCCTACGTCATGGTCTGTGTAAGTATAATTAATATGCCTATGACATTATTGCAGATTTCTTTGCTTGAGGATTTATTTTTCCCTGCTTAGATACATTTTAAAGGGACAAGGACAAAGATCTATGAGACGTAAGCAGACTGAATTCGTACTTTGGTTAGCAAAATAGCTTGGAACAAATTCAGCAGCAAATAATAAATAGTAACTATTTATTTCAGTAAATAATTGTCTAATGATTCCACTTGTGGGACATTAAGAGCTCTTTAATATAAACAGATTCAAATAACAGCCACCACTATTGCTCTGTTTAGGGCAGGGGTGGCCAATCTTATACGCTAAGGGCCGGTTTGTATGCAGGTTTTCGCTGCAACTCCCTAATTAGATCACTAATTAGAGGACTGATTGGCTGAAAGGGTCCTCACACCTGGGTTTGAACAGCTAACCTACAGGTTATCCCAAAAACCTGCATACACACAGGCCCTGTGCGGATAAGATTGGCTGCCCCTGGTTTAGAGGGTGATGTTTGGCTCTGTGGGCTGGGACCTGTACTGTGACTGGAAGGTTGCCAATTAAAACCAATGGCTAGCAGAGTGACTTTACTCCAAGGGGGCTGGACGCAGGCTGACCCTGCACTGCCACCCCCAAGAACATGCTTTCACCTGTATATGTGTACCGGGGAGTTTCTAGCTATTGAGATGATCAGCGGCTAAGGCAAGTTTACACGGGTCATCGGGGTTAAAATTCTGGTGGCTGGGCTTAAAATACTCAGGGCTATAGCCTCGAGTGATGGGACCTAATAATGCCCATGTATGTGGCTGTGTGTCTCATGGAGAGTGATTAGGTAGCAAAGGGCACCTTCAACACAGGGATGAATGAAGTGTCACTCTTCTGTTCTATACAGTAATTGTGCAAGGTTGATTCTTAATTTAATGCCTGGTAATTGGGAAAAAAATACTGGCAGAGTGAAGGATTACTTTGAAGATTGCATGTTCCCATTCAGAAGGGTTATCTGAATGTTTGACTGTACATAGATTTCTGTAGTAATTATTTTCAGTACATTTTGCATTACAGGTCGGTGGCTGTTCTTTTATATGTATGTAAAGAAACAGAAATAGAAAATCACAACTTGATCACCATTCATTTACAGATCTTTTTGTCCTAAGCAGTACACAAGTGAGGCAAATAGCACATTGTAAAGGGGTTGACTAGTGAGGCTAGACTGAGCTTCCAATGAATACCCAGGCACAAGTGTAAACCGTACAGGGCAAGGGGCTACACAACAAGGGTTAGCAAAGTCAGAACCAAATAACACCATTTAAGGGCCAGAAGTGCAATATAAATGCATTCAAAGAGCATAAAGAGCCATCAGATTAGTAGACGAATAGGTCTTTGCTGCTCTATAGGCTGCTTTTATAGCTAGATTGTGTTTCCACTGCAACAAGTGGAATCGATGGGCTTGGCAGCCGTATTCTTTCGGTTTGACTTCAAGCCTGCAGTCCTTCAGAGGGGAATCTCAGATATAGGCATGCTTAGCGTAAACCGGCAGGCTTCAGTGATAAGATTACAGTCACTGAAACCATTCATTGGTGGATTGGTGACTATCTTTGGCCATTCTTCCAGAGCCATCAGGATTTACTTTGTCTGAATGCTGGAGTTTTAATCTCTAGCACAGAAACAAGTGCTGGTCTGGCTGTCCTTACTCATCAGATGATCTACCTTTCAGTCAGTCCAATAGGCAGCTGGAGCAGATGACGGGCTCTGCCTTGGAATGAGTTTTGATGTAAAGTCAATTTCATCACTTTTCCTTCAACTTTTTCCCTTTTTCTGGCTCTGGTTGAGTTCTCCTTGAGTTGATCTTTTTGAGTTGATCTTCTGGAGGTGATCTCCTTGAGGTGATCTCCTTGAAGTGGTCTCCCTGAGGTGATCTCCTAATGCTGCCCTCCTGTTTTAATTCGCCCAGCCTTCAAGGTCGGCTGAATCTTGTGTAAAGCTCGCTCAGCACACAGCCCACCTGCTTCACCCCCATGGTGTCCTTGATACTTTGAGCAGGAGGACCTAACGATGCCTCTTTATGTCAAAGTATCTTTGTTGTTATCTTCAGCTGTGATCAATCATTAGAGATGAAATTACAGGTTGCTCATAGTGCAAGAAAACAGTGAAAATCCTATATAAATATGACATTTTAAAGATTGATGATCTGACAATTTTCAACATAACATGAAAAAAGAGTTAGACAAAACAGGAGCTGCATAATATATTACATTTTCTATGAAAATATATGGTAACAATTTACATTAATTGCACTTTTATAATACATTTATAATGAATTATAAGCAGTATGTAGGTGTCACTTTACATCCTAACATGTTAAGATATTCTTACATTATACATTAGGTAATATACAATAATAACAAACATTATATAATAACAAGCACTATATTGTATAATTGTATAATGTTAATTAATATTGTATATTAAAGCTGATAAGGTATGTTTGGATGTTAAGGTATATTTACAAGCTGCTATAGTACCTGTTCAAGCAGAATGTTTTCTGTTTCACTCTATTATGAATTAAATATATACACTCACCTAGACAACATAACGTATAGAGCTTTATAATTTCTAAAAAGGGATTATTGTGAAATTACGCCTTCTTGCATGACTACTCATTTGGGACGGGGATTTGGAATGCAAGGTAACGCCACATCTTCTGAGAGATTTATTGCGATTAGTCACTAACTAGCTCCCTGAGAGCTTTGTTCATGCATGCTGATTGTCACTTATTGTTCTTTGTATTTCCTGTCAGTCTTGTGTAACTCAGAGCCTTATTTGTATTGGAAGTAATACGGTATGGCCGTATTCTTTGCTGTGAAACTTAAGAATAGGTCTTGCTTGTACCAGCTGTAGGTCATGGGGCACCTGTCCATGAAGACAGAACTTCATGTGTGAGAATTTATGGCCCATGCTGTATCATAACCATCTTCTCAAGCATGTCTCTCTTTCTCTAACTTCATACTCTAGTGCAGTGCTTCCCAACCCTGGGGACATGCAGACGGTCCACATTTTTGCTCCTACCAGGAGCTGGGAGGGACCAAATATGTGGACCCTCTAGGGACTGGGTTGGCAAACACCACAATCCAGGGATCTGGCAATGTAAAAAGATGTTAGGAATCACATTTCCTGATGGCAGAAATTGATGCCATCTGAAGATGCTGGGATTTATGGTGATCCTGTGAAGATGTTAGAAAAGATGCAAGTTTGCATTTTTTTTTGCAATTAAATAATTGGAAACGCAGTTACTGCAAGCAATTGTTATTGAAGTCGTTTTGTTCAGGCTAGGGCCTTTATGTGACTGAAGTGAGTCGTAATTTAGTTCATTGCTTTGGATCAAAATATTTCGTTTGCATCAAAGCCTTGGTAGCTCTTCAACAAGTCAAGCTTTAGCACTCAGCGCATTAGTGGTAGCTGTAATGCTGGTCCAGGTGCAGGGTGTCCTGGTTGGTCTCTTGCCCTCTGGGTACCACATGGTCCATTTTGAACCTCCCATGTTCTTTCTTGGACAGAGCCTGGGCTGTGATGACTTCCTGGGCTCAGATAAAGTGGTGGACAGATGTGGGGTGTGTGGTGGAGACAACACCGCCTGCAAGGTGGTGTCCGGCATTTTCAAGCACACCTTTGCTAAGATGGGCTACCACAAGATCGTGGAGATACCAGAGGGTGCCACCAAGATCAATGTCACGGAGATGGTCAAGAGTCGCAACTACCTGGGTGAGTTCTGGGGGTTGCTGCAGCACCACAAGGGCTTTGCCATCAGCATTATACTCCAGCAACCCCCTCGTTCTTAATGATGAGTTTTAGCTGTCTCACTGGTGTCCTTCTCTATATATATATATATAGAGAGAGAGAGAGAGAGAGAGACAGAGACACACACACTCACATCATAATATAGACTCCTCTACATCTGGCCAAAAGCTTGAAAATAATGTATGGAACAGATTTTAATTTAATTAAAAATCCTTTTTATTCCTTAATTGGAATATCCCAGAATCCACATTGCCAGCAACTGGGGTGCAGACTCTGGCACAGTGATTTACTGGTATGCGATAAAAAATAATCATGACCATTACAGAAATGTACTTGTTGGAAAGGGAAGTGGGATATTTACAAGAAGGGCTTCTGAACTTGGAGGTCTGTAGTTTTTAAAGAGACTGGGCTAATTCAAGCCATGCAGCAACTCAGCACTGGATCCGGCTTCGGAACTGGGATTTCAGGGCCCTGCGTATCTTCAGGGAAATTGGAAAAATAGGTTTTCATTAGAGGAACATTATCCGCTCTGATCTCCATCCATTTAGTTTAAGATGCGGGATCTTGACATTTCCAAGAATGCAGAGCGGAGTGATGAATCCTTGGTAAGGTGCCTTCCTCAGATGACGCATTAGCTCCTGGTGATACCGTGGATTTTCAGTAGGGAGACACACAAGGGAGAAATTCCTCCGCTCATTAGCTGTCCTGCTGGCTGCCAAAGAGGGGAGAAGTCAGAGAGAAGAGACCCTGAAAAAGCAATCATGCGTTATGGGGAGGCTGTAGTTTAACTAGCAGATATGCGGCTGGTTTCCACCAAGCCTCCCAGCCACATGGCGGACTGTGCAGCAGCAGCAGAGGACAGGCTGTCACACCTCCTCTCCTCTTCTTCGAAACCCCGCCCTTCATCCCACTCCTGCTCTGTTCATACCATCATTGCCAGAAAGGATGTCTGTTGGTTTTTTATCCAGAATTACAGACTTTGGATTCAGCCTTTTGTAAATACAGCCAGATGTAAATATTTTGGAGCAAACAGGTTATATGAGGTCAGAGGAATCTGAGGAGTTGCTTATCAGCGAAAGCTATAGTTTAAATGATTGTTGTGTCAAGCCACACTGATTGAAGTGAAAATGCTTCCAGATGGTTCTGTCATTAGGCGTCGGCAGTTTATTTACTGAAGACTTATTGTTCACTTTTGTTCTTTACACTGATGAACCTCCACAACCTGCACAGGCATGTACACAGATGAATGTAGCATATTACCCACAATGCCTTTTAAAGGCAAAATGTTTATTATTAATGTTCTTTTTAAATTGGTTTCCATTCTCCAGCAGCAACCTGGCACGGTTATGTCTTTGGTATTAACTTCCAACTAATAAATTATTCAATTTTTCAAATGAACGCCAATTTTGGATAGGGGTGTTTGTTTCCAGAGATGTTTACAATCACAGAGAAGCTATCAGAGGGATTCCTTTTGAAGCAAACTTGGCCGTCACTTCCAGGCAAATTCCTGCTCTCTTTGGAAGCCTAAGCATGCCCGCATCACCAAATTCAATATTTCTGACCAGATTTTCTACTTTGATTTACTTTTCTCTTCTTATAACTGATGATTGATTTGCTAGGACTTGTATATTACCATTCCATGTAACATCTGTTTCATCGTCAAGGATTACCTGTAATATCATACAACACAATATACAAGGCTAAATAATTTCATGTTGTTCCTATATTTAGAAGTTGTCTTGCCTACAGTACATCACAGGGAAATTTAGAGGCTGTCTGCTTCCACAGCATCTTCTGAACATGCATGTCACCTTCAATTCTAACCTGTGGTTCTGTTGTTTAGGCTCTTTGTGGCTGTAATTAGTGGAGGTGGTGGCAGGGATGCACACCTTCAATGTGGGTTTGAGCACCCAGTGGAGTGCAGCTACAGAATTATAGCGATTAGGACAGAAATTTTAGAGGGTATTGATTCTGTTTCCACAAAAAGAGATGTCTTTACTCTACCAGGATCCCTCAGTCTTACTCCCTTAACCTCTGCTGGCAGTTCCTGGATATCTGTCAGGGATTCTGTCATTTGCTTTCCCATTTTATCCTCTTCATTAAAGACGTGGAGGGTCGCATGTCTTGCAGCGTTACAGAGTCGTTCTGGACGTTCCATTATCAATGGGAATTGGGCCATCGACCGGCCCGGGAAGTACCAAGGGGTAGGAACCATGTTCACCTACCAGCGGCCCAATGAGATCAGCAGCATGGCGGGTGAGTCCTTCGTCGCCGAGGGCCCCACCAACGAGATCCTGGACGTCTACGTGAGTAACAAAGAGGAAGCGGTAGCTTCTCTGATGCCTGCTCTGTGTTACTCTGAGTTTCTCATCTGCATCAATGTCCCTTTATGTCAGATGATCTACCAGCAGCCTAATCCAGGGGTGCATTATGAATTCATCCTTCCTGTGGAAAACCCTCAGCTGCCCTCTCCCTCCAGCCCAGGTGCTCGTCTCAGTCAGTCTTGACATTTATGGCTGTTGTTAGGTGACAGCGGGTAAAAATCGAAAACTGGCCCAGGTTAATTTAATGTCAGTATTTAATTTTGATTCCAAATAAGGAAAATCAAAAAATCAAGTTATTATATACAGTGGTACCTTGGTTCTCAAACTCACTAGAACTTGAATTTCTTGAAAGTCGAACAAACCTAGAACTCGATCTGAATATCAGCAGTCGAACCGTGAACGCTGACCTAATATAAATTGCACGCGCCTGGAAATGAGTCATACTACAATGCAATTCTTACTTGAATGCCTTCTTCAGACTGGATGATTAACCAAATAAAGCAGCGTACATTACAGTAACTAACAATAAATTAACTACTAACATGTACTTTTAGAGCATTTATGTCATTTATTTAAACTTTATTTTACCAGGTAAATTAACTGAAAACCAGTTCTCACTGCTTTACGTGATATTCGGGGAAATAGATTACGCGTTGGAACTGCCTGGGATATAAACGTCATGCGTGTAACTAAACTCTTCAGCCAATAAGGGCAAACGTGTGTCATAATGGAGGTGGTTCCAGTTTGTGCAGCCGGGTGAGAGGTCGCAATGCATCGAACTGTAATGCATTGCGTCAGGATCAGAATGCCTTGCTTTAAGCCAGCGCTGTAAGCAAGTCGAACGCACCCAATGACCGGACTGGGCAAACAAACTCAAACGCGGACTTAACACAGAGTACTAATGACAACAACCAGAAACAGCTGATCACATGGGGATCCCACACAAGGTTAACGAGGGGGCGTGGCACACAGAAGGAGCGGACAATCGGGGCAGGACAGGGGTAATGTTGGGGTAAGATCTTCATCCTTTTGGAAGTCATTAAGAAAAAAATGCTCTTCTTATTTTATCCTGTTCATTTTGTGTTTAAATGCTGCTAAAAGCAGGATTTAGGATTTGATCCAGTGTCTGGAACAGATTAAGTTTGAGAACCGAGGTACCACTGTATTTCAAATGATATATGAGGTATAGCACTGACCTGCTGTGTGGGGACCTCACTTTAATTTCCACTGCAGTTTTTCGCTTTTCCAATTTTTTCAAGTGTTACCAGGTTTACTGGGGGTTTGTAGATTTTTCTATGAGAAAATTGAGGGTGAAATTGATCAGTGTTTTGACTGAAGAATGCGGGAAAATTGAGGCATTTTAATGGATAATAATGTTGGTGCAGTTTTTGGAAAAAAATAATGCCAAAACATAGGTTGGCAAAAAGAGTAAGAAATATACTTTATCCTCGTGAAAAATATATAAATGTGACATTTCTGGACATGTAAGCATTTAATGTCACTTTCACACTTTCCCCCAGTCAGTGTGTTTACCTGCCCATCTGTACTACTAGTTCTTGGGGTCTGAAGTGCTTGTCACCTTCTGTCCCCCAGGGAATGCCTTGAACGGTCAAGGTGACCATGAATCACCTAGTAGGGTTAGGTATCCTTCCCTGATACCAGATGAGCCAGTGCTACCCCCAAGGTACCAGCGTGAGTACAACTGGAAGCTCATGGGAACCACGGACTGCAGCGCCTCTTGTGGCCGAGGTAGGGCTGGCAGGCAGCCGACGCAGAGCGCCTGAGGTGTTCAGGCCCGGCCGTAGCTGCGCTGACGCAGCCGCTTCCTCACAGGTACCAGGCGCACGGTGTTCGGCTGCGTCCGGAGAGTCACTCACGAGCCGGTGGGGGACCAGTTGTGTGACAGCGTTTCCAGGCCCAGTCCGCAAGAGGAAGCCTGCAATGTGGAGCCTTGCCCCGCTTTGTGAGTGCCCTGCCTGCTCTGCCCGCACAGGGAGAATCGGCTATCCTCTGTGTGCCTTCGGTTTGAGCAGTATACAGGAAACCTGCCTCGACCTGTCCGTTCAGTCACATGAGGAAGGGCTGGGATGGGCTTGGTTGGGGGTGGGGTGTCTAACAAAGTGTAATATATAAGTAATACATGTAATAGACAAACATGAATATTAGGCAGTGGTGGGAAAAGCTAACTAAAAAGTTTAATTTGATAATGTTAAACCGATAAACCTGTTCAGAAATTTAGTTCAGCAGGACTGGAGTGATTACCTGGGGATATTTAGGACTCACAATTGGGTATTGTTGTACAGTCTCCAGGGAAATTTTTCTTTCAGTGATATTCTATTTGCAAAATATAAGCATTTTTGTTGGAGGAATCATATTCCTTGGCTGGTTCATGCTGACATTTTGCCCTCAGTGGTGCCGCTTGGGGAGAGCAAACACGCCATTTTAGCTCTTGGTTAGCCTATAGCAGGGGTAACCAATCTCCTCCGCAAAGGGCCGGTGTATATGCAGGTTTTTGGGTAACCTGTAAGTCACATGTTCAAACCCAGGTGTGAGGACTCTTTCAGCCAATCAGTCCTCTAATTAGTGATCTAATTAGGGAGTTGCAGCGAAAACCCTCCGCACACACCGGCCCTTTGCAGATAAGATTGGCTACCCCAGGTCTATAGCTTGGTCAATCAGAACATGAAAAGTAAAGGAAAATAAACGGGCTGAAGTAGAATATCTTGCTTAGCCAGAAAACTTGAATTTAAGGTAGTCTGGGCTAAATGTAGGTGAATGAAGAAAAAGTCCATTTAAACTGGAAATCTGATGAGTTATGCAACTAAGCAAGACATCCAGATTTGTGATACTGGCCCCAGTACTTCACTTAGTTCAGGGTACCCCAGGATAAATGGACTTTATTGCTTACATTTAATCCAGACTACCTTATATATGACAAGTTATTGACCAATCATGTCTTGTGTTTACGTGTAGTCAGCCATCAATGTGCCAGATTTGGGGAGAGCTTGATCTGAATCCCAGAAGTCTAACCGTGAACGCCGACCTAAGATAACTTGTACGCGCAGGGAAATGAGTCACGCAGCATGCGTTATGACCGGCGTGAGTGTAGCACGAACCAAAAAGGCAGGAGTACTCAAGTCGAGGGTAACACAGGGTTTTAATGACTCCAGACAGGCAGGGTACTCACACATAGCAACGAGAATGACGGATCTGGGGACTACTGACAGAGACACTGACTAAATACAAAAGACAAGCTAGACTTAACAAGCCACAGGTGACTACAATCAGGGCAAAACAGGAGGTAACGAGGTGGGTATGGCACACAATTAGGATCATTGGGAGCAGGACGTTACATAACCCCCCCCCCCCAAAGGCGCGCACACCGGGCGCACCCAGGAGGAGGCGACAAACGTGATGAGACAAGACCTGAAAAACAAAACAGAACCATTAACGAGGACAAGGGAACAGAACAGAAACACAAAACAGAGACAAAGGCAAAAGCCAAGACAGAAGCTGACACAAGACAGGAAACGCAGACAGACAGACCAGGAAGTGAGACAGAGGGGGAACAGGGAACGGAGAAACAAACGGGCCGGGAGTGAACAGCGGAGCCACAGGGGGACGAGGAACAGAGACGGGCGGAACAAAGGGACGAGGAGCAGGCAGGGGAGACCAGACAGGAACGGAGGGGGAATAACGGGGTGCCCGAAGGACCCCAGACGGGCGAAGGGCAGCGGCCGGAGGGGCCACAGGCGGGAGGGAGGCTGGAGCCGGAGGGAACCCCACAGGGGCCAAGGGAGAGCCAGAGGGGACAGGGAGGGAGCCGGAGGGGACCCAGGCGAG
>JAABNY020000019.1:262223-279455 GCA_015164015.2 Brevimyrus niger
TGGATGGATGGATGGATGGATGGATGGATGGATGGATGGAAATAAAAAAAATACATTTGGGTGTCATTTTGAAATACTGCATAGCTAAAGTAATGGTTTGTTTTCATTTAATTAGCATTAATAATATCTGGAACATGTTGAGGACATTAGTACATAATGTGCACTGTGTATTCATGGAGGATTCTCTAAAGATCGGACACATAAAATACCTCTATATCTTTCAGTCTAACCCTAGAAATAAAACTACTAAAAATGAAACTGAAACTATATATAAACTAAATAGAAATATATTTTCAAAATAAAAGCTAATAAAACCACATTAAAAACTAAAAATAAACTGGATTTCAAATGAAAATGAAAAATATAGCTCTATAAAACTGAAATTAAATTTAGAAATCAAAACTAAAATAACACATCTATACATACAAGTAAAATTGCTTGAGTGCACCTGCCCTTGGTATATTTTTTTGTCTCTGTGTTAATACGTATATGATAAATGAGTGCCCTACTCTGCCCTATAGAGGCAAAACACAATATCTACATACACAATATCTACATGACTATGAAACAGATTTTAACTATCCACCCATTATTCAAAAACTTTGAATTTTAGGTAAAATCGTGTGTAAATTGCTCTAGATGTGTGAGTTTGCATCTAATCTGCCATGGGTCACAATCCCATCCATGCTATCAAAATGTAAACTAAAAACATATTTATATAAATAAATATTTCGTTATGTAAAAGGATGCAAGTGAGCCATCTTCATTTCAGAGTAACCATTGTTCCATTTGTGAAACATCAGACAATGGATTTTTTTTTACAATACCAAATTCTTACTCAAATGGTTGAAATTTGGTATGGTTGGGTGTCACATGTTACACACACACACACACACACACACACACACTTGGTGCACAAGACAGCAGGAGGTGTTCTAATGTCAACAACTTTTACTGTTGCCACCCCCCCCAGTTTATATAGTTGCTTGTCAAACACATAGTTCCTCAGACTCTAAACTCCCACTGAAAATAAGTTTGGGGCCTGAATCATATACAAGAGATGAAGTGGGTCCCCCAGTACCACAATTTGGCTGATTTTAATATTTATTAATAAATAGGCCATGTCTTTGTAGGCCGAAATCATACATCCACCTGTCATCTTCGTTCTCTTGACTCACACGCACATGTCACTTCTGCCCTCGCCCTCGCCGCCAGCTTCACTGTTGTCACGTGATTTTTCCATCGCTTTGACTATCTGGAAGCAAACAGCCTCATCTGCTGTAAATGTATCGCCAACCTTTTTATTGGATTGGACCTGCTGGTTGCGCTCCGCTGCGGCCCAGTGCCCAGCTCAGTAGGCCGGCAGGTTTACTGGTCACGCTTTCATGGCCACCATTCAGGATCACTGCCTACAAAACAAACACTTTTGCTAATTAACACCCAGATGATAAGCATTGTGTGTAATGGGACATCTGTCTGCATTACAACTCGTTTAGCGCTGTCATATACAATAAAAATGAAGAAGAAAGACAGAAGAAGAAATGGCGCAATTAAAGATTTTTTTATCGAGATATTTGAAGAATTGCAAAGTTATGGTGTAGTGGGAAACTCCTGAGGTATGTCAGAGAATCCAACATGAATACATTGTGGGATTAACTGGTCGATGGAGTTTACCAGTCAACACATCAGGTGACATACGGGGCCATTCGTCTGGGCTTAGCAAAACCTTGAAGCTTTCCCAGTGAACCACATGAGCTATGAGCAGCACGGATGAGACTAATTAGTTTGAAGAAGAGGTTACTGTTGGACCCCTTTGTTGTAGAAGCTCACACCTAGTAATAAGTGATGCACAGCTGCTCTTTGCGTCGTGTTAGCAGTTAGCAGAGCTTGTTTAGTTACTGACAGTTCATACAGCTAAAACTTAGAAAACAGCGATGCCAGGGTACCGCAGAAGCCAAGAGATACAATACCTCAACAGGGCCAGAGCCAGAGCATTTTCAGTGGGTTAGCCAGCGTGGGACCAGAGGTCATTTTGGGGTGGCAGGTAAATCTAAATATGAATATAAGACATCTAGAAAACAGGGTGGGCCGGTTTCAGCCTCGGGTGGTCGTGGCCCCCCCCTTGCCACCCCCACAGATTCACATATGTGGCTCAAGTCTTGAAGGATTCTCCAAAGAAAAACCATGTGGGGAAAAAGTCAATTTAACCAAAACCACAGTGGAATGAATAAAATTCAGAACTGCTGGACTGATTCCGGGCTGCAGCTGGACAGGCTCCGATCGCCGCTCTTATTTGCACTGGTAATGAAAGGAGCGCGAGGCGGAGAGAAGGGCTTTGCTCTCTACAATAATCAAATACCACCGGGAGAGACTGCGAGCAAAAAACCAAGAGATGCAACAAGGGCACTTGACGAAATGTCCTGAACACTTCATTCACTATCACCCCTGTTTCAGTAAAAGCCAGTGGCAGATTCAAATTGCTGTCGGCATGACTTGATACTTATAATGTCGGATGTGCATAGTGATGGGTTTCAGGCACGCCCGATATAGTTGTGTTTACTTTTTTAAACATTGAAGAACTGCTCATTCATATGCAGAAGAATGACAAAATAAACTATGCACTTAATGAAAAAACACGAAAAGTTAAACAAGACTACGAAATTGCCACCAGGGGGAGGTACAACATAGCCTAAGTCTATTCAAGTGTAACTAAATGGCTGCTGTTGACACTAATACTCGCGTCGCTTTCAGAAAAACCTACAGTAAGTGCAATTTAACTGGAAATGATGGATCTAAAGCTTTAGTATAAAAACATACGTACTATTATAATTCTAATGTTAATTATTTTGTTAGAAGCTGATTCTTCATTATGCAAATGTTATTCCTTCTGTACACAGAGCAGCAGAATTATGTAAACTTGAATATGCAGTGAAGAATAACAAAACGTCTGGCATAAACTGGCATAGCAAACCAAGGTATACTGCATAATGTACACTGTATTCTGCCTTTGCTGTGTGTGTCTTATGTCGAGCGATAGCTGAACATGGAGTTTGAAGGAAGCAGATATATTGAACATTTCCATTCCTTCTGCCAGAACATTGCTCTGTACATCTTCTGTTAGATAATAATGATATCCACCTGTCTAGTTACCAGCAATACCTGCTGGACACTCGTTTATAAATTTGCCAGCCACCTGCCAGTGTTATCTAGTCCTAATTGCAAATCTGCTCCAAATGTCTACAATACAACTGCATCTACTCAAAACCGCCAAACCGGCTCAAATTTGAATAAAAAACCCATAAAATTTGTACATTTTGATAATAAGGACCATCAGCTTCATAGTTAGGTGCTAAAGTTGGATTAGGAGTCAAATACCAGTGATAGACACAAGGGTCCTAACTATCACATAGCTACATTCTATAAAACAAAAAATCTAAATCCTAAACATATTCATAATGCAGCATCATTAATCATCACTCTAGTCAGTTATATCAGATGAATTTACTAACATGCTTGTATATAGTTTAATTAGTGAGAAGAACCAATCCCTAGTAATATTTGTTCATGGGCTTTATAGAACATATGACGGGTATTTGTACAGCTGTAGACTTCTGGTTGCAATTAAAGTAATAAATGGAGACAAAGACCTGCAAAAAGACCTGTAAAAGGCTGATACATTCTACTGAAGATCCCTACTTTTAATTCCTACTTTATCAAAACAGGTACAATTCTGAACAACAGCTCAATCCCCAAAGTGCCTCTTCGCAACTATGCACACCTCCCTCAAAAGTTCCTTCAATGTTTTTCTGCTTTTTGGTCACCTGGTTTTGTACCCTTTCGGCTCTACGCCAAATGCATCAAATTAACATACTCATTTCCGGTAAGGAAATATGAATTTATAATGAAGTCAGGCAGGTCAAGGTGGCTGGATACATTTATCCCTGCCTGACCCAGTTACACAACTGGAGCTTCAGCATGGTGCCAACTCATTCATATCAATCTAGGGGGGAATGATGTAAATACAACCTGACCACTGCCAATGGGACATACTGTAGACAACTGAATCACAAGTCACGCTTCTTTCCAAGAAGGGCAGAAAGCAATGAAACTGGATAGTGGTGTGTAATTACTGGTTTTATCCATAATTCCTTTTCCTCAAATTGTAAATGAAGGATTATGTGTCATAGAGAGAATAATTGTCCATTGCTATTAGGCTTAATACCTATTGTCACTTGATCCTCAGACAATTTCTGCGTGCTGGGTGAGAGCAATCAGGATGACAATGAAGAGTTACGGCCAGAAGATCTAAATCAAAAATTTCAACTAGTTATCTTCATTTTACCATAACAGAAACCATCAGAATATTATAATATTAGCCCTGAATGCTAGCCTCAAAGCTGAGGTCACCATGACAGTGTTTTGGAGCCACAAGCTAGAACGAGCCGCCTCTCACGGGGACCCCGGAAGGGCCGAGCAGAAACTCCACCGCTCACCATGTACTCAGAGAGTCAGAGCAGGCAGAGTCCTCTGCTTTAACTCCAGCTCGAGCTGCCCTATCTGATGGCGCAGAAGAACCGCCAGCTTTGAACCGAAAACCCTAATTCTAGGCTTCGACTGCTCCAGGGAAGAAGACAAAGGAGTAGAGGCGCTGAGAGCAAAGGCAGCGCCTGAGATCCTAATCGCTCTGCTGCAATGGGGGAGGAACAAAACTTCTGCTTTAACATAAGCAGTCTTTTGTGTTTCTTTCGGCGCACGATTTCTATATATAAGTTTTCACATCTGTAGCGTTAGCGTGCTGTGTGTAGTTGCTGTAGCAACACGCAGCAGGACTAACATCATCTGATAAGATATCAGTATGCTGCCGTTCTGTTATATTTGTGCTATACATTTATTATAGTTCAACCTCAATAGCCGTGTAAACTTCCCTGCTTAATGAGTACTGAGGTGCAGCCATAATGTGAGTGATTGATGTGCATTTTGGTACTTTGTGTATATCATTGAGTCTGCTGAAAAACCTCTAAGAAACTCATTTAGCCACTTGCCAAAGCCCTGTGAGCAGTTGGACAAACCCAATTATTTCCCGGAATGGCTCCCGGTTACTGCAGGTTCAGCCTGTGTAATGCCAGTGTTGCAGGAGAGACACTGGAAGTTTGTGCATGCAGTGTAAAAATACAGCAGAGTTCAAGTATACAGTAGGTATCCTTTAGAAGTGTGCAGACAGAAATACCCAGTTTCACCTCATCTCATTGGCCAAAAAGACAGACGATAAGCAAATCTGAGCTCACACTAGAATTAGTCTGCAGAGTCCAATTAAAATACATATATTTTTTTAAATAGAAGGTCAAAAAAGGACAAGAGAAAGTGGGATTCAAGACAACAAAAGTTTGCACCAGTGCAGCGTGATTTTGCTCTCCCGTAGGTCAGTGCAGTACGTGGTCAAGGCTGATTCCCCTGTCATGTGTGTGGGAGAATCAGATCAGGGAGAGTAGCTGCATGGAGAGACCATGAACTGCGGGGGGAGGGGAAGAGACCCGCTACGCTGAAGTAAACTGCGAGAGAGGCATCTTCCCTAGCTAAGCTGCTTGGTTAATTACATTGACAGAGGGATGCCAGGGGGAGCTTTCTGTATTTAGATGATTTACACATTTCCAGCACCCAGAATGAGCCTTTAATTAAAATCCAATGAGGTGTCAGAGAGAAACAGGAAGTAAGCTCTGCTCACTGATTGGTTACCATTAAACCTGTGTGGAGATCAGACCTTTTAATTAGAAGAGTAGATAGATCAAAGGATCACGTGTCTGAGACTGTTACTGAATGGCAAGTACTGAAGACATTCATTGCATTTTTATGCACAAATGCTATTTAATTTATGCATTTGCAGTGAAAGGGTGACATTTTCAGAATCACAATATATTGGTTTTATAGGTAATGGGTATAGAATGCAAAGGGATCCATCAGGCTGCCATTAATATCATGCAGAAATGATACCTGTCAATTGATTATCTAAAGCCGTTAGCAGGAAACGGTCTCATGAATCCCAAAGCTTCAGCTTTTAGTCTTTTTAATACGTCTTCTTAAGGGCGATTTTCTGCACATTTCCTCTTACGTGGTGAAAACTATTTTTAAAAGCCCCGTCCTTTTGGAGATGAGCCCAGAAAAACAACATAGCTGATCAAAGATGACTGTGCTTAGACGATTCCTTAGAGAATAGCTCAAACATTTCTGCCTCAGCCATGACCCGCGATTCCAAAAGTGATTCCGTATTCCTCTAATCACCCAAAAAGGCGGCAGATCAAACAGCAGAATCTCTCTAATGGCTCTGCAACACAGAGCAGGCAGGTTTCGGGGCAGAAAAAAGCGAGTTTGAAGCAAGTTTAATATTTACAAACTGATAACAGGGAAACCTTTGTGCCCCCTGTTGTTCAACCATGAGGATTTTGCTTTAAATGAGTCATTAATTACGGCACCATCTTTCCCTGTGCAGCACACAGGGATGTGACCTTGCCGTTAAGTAAAGCTGAATTGTACTAACCACATCCCCCCCTGCCCCCCCAGCCAACACTGCAGATACGCGAGGTTTCACTGGCACATATCAATTTATACATTTAGACAATGTAACACCAGCCCTCAAAAACATGTGCTGAACCTAATGGAGACACCTTCGAACACTATTACTGGTGATTGACTTCTTCCGTAGATCATTAGCACTAACAAGATCCTGCTTCTTATATTGCATCATGTAAACAGGAACCTGCTGATAGGCTATAGGACAGAGGGCAGTTTGCTGACAGCAGCACGGCCTCCATCGGTGCGTTTGGCCTCTCGGCTAACAATGTGCGACTAGCAGGCATTTCTGGGCCGTCTCTTCACTGACGCACAACATTGCATTCTGCAACTGTTTGATTACTTGCTTATTTTATGCTGAGCTTGTAAGTACTGACAGCCAAGGTCATCGACATGTGACCCATAATAATTATAAACAATAACGCCGTACGTGTCATCCACAAGTGAAAGAAACAGCTCAACAAATCGTACCCACTCTGGAAAGGACTCTAATGATACATTTATTCCTGCAGCATTCATGTGATACTTTATAGGGTTTGTGTTTGGGCTTGATTTGAGTTTAAGCTAGTATCAGATTAACAAGTTAGTGGATCCTTAGAAAGGAGCCACCGCCTTCAGTGAAATCACTTGTCACAATCTGCCATCCGGCATAACAGTGACACTGGACTGTGCATTACTAGCCTGCTTGGTTTCTAACACAAAATCCAAGTACAAATGGGCATTGAACCTTTCATGCATATACTCACCCGCAAGAAGACACTGAGCGTAAATAATGTGGGGGTTGGGGTTGTAACCCCCCTGACAGTCAAAACCAGCCAATACGAGCCCTTGGACACACTTAAATGGGTGGAGACCTCAAACCCCCCCCCCCCCAACTCAAAGTTATGCCTTCGCACACGGGACCTTAATTTGCTGCAAGCACACTTTTCCCTGGCGGAACTACATATAAATTCAGTTTGGCTCATCATATTCTCAAGGTGACATTATGATTACAAGCTTAGGCTCGCTTCCTGCACCGCTTTCTGTACATTACTTGTCAGTTTGCCAGAAACCTATCTGAAACCCCCAAGACAGGAGCAGCGGAGTCTTGGCAAAAAGGCCACTCATGGCTAGATACTGATACCCCAGATACAAGCAAAGGGACCTTATGAAGCAGAACCTAGCATGACCAGGAACTCTCCTGGGTGGCTGAACCTAGCATGACCAGGAACTCTCCTGGGTGGCTGAACCTAGCATGACCAGGAACTCTCCTGGGTGGCTGAACCTGCTAGAGAATGTGAGAATTAAATGCAGTCATTGAAAACTCTGGGGCAGAACTGCCTTACATGTGTCTTAAGTGTTCAGTAAGTCCTGAGTTTGTTAGCTCTTTTGTACAGTATAACTTTACTGGGGAGGGAACTGACACATGCACACTTAAAATGCCAGAGTATCAGATCAAACATCAATATAGGAGGTATCCTTAATAGTTTATGCTACAGTATAGACCCGATGGTGGGCCAGCATAGTGGCAACTCACAACTCTGGGACTGGGATTTGAGTCTCAGCCCCCGGCTCTACATGGGCTCTACATATGCGGACTCTGTCTGGTCACCCTGCACTGACTCTATTCTCCATTTCCCCCCCACATTGTAAAAACATGCTACGGTGAACTGGAGGTGACAAACTGTACGTAGGTGTCAGTGCGAGTGAGAATGCTGTGTGTGCCCTCCGATGGGATTGCATCCTGTCCACGGTTATTCTCAGTCTTACGCCTCTAACTTCTGGGATAGGCTCTAAACCCGTGACCCTGCATCCAGTCAATGAATACAAGGGTGCCAGTTTATCTTTCTGTCAGTGGGGGTCCTAAATGATTGACCCCCCCCCCCTCCACAACCCACACACACACTGCAGCCTATACATTTCAACATACACAAATTTAACTACTAGCAAATGAAAATAAACAATGAAAATAAATCCAGATCAGTGACTTGGTCGACATCACCACAAAACGGGACATAACCGCCTAAACAGAAAATTCATTACTTTTTAAATAATGTTGCCACACTTGTAATATTTATAACACACTTATACATACAACCTGACACAGAAATATTTAACATATAATTAGCATGACCTCACGAGATTCCGGCACCTAGGAATGCTGGCCAATCACGTTAAAACATAGGCATTCGACCCTTCCAGCAGCGCTAGGCCTGTTCTGAGGGTGCTCCAGCCCTCAAGCACCTACAGGATTGGCACCGTCAATTGGATGGATGGATGAACCTGATGGTGATTAATAGTATAATTAAACCTGCTAAGAGATCCAGATCAGATATTTTTTATATGAATTGAATGAAACCTTATTCTCTCCTCTCTTTTATATTTTTATGTCACAGTAAACCTGCTATAACCCATCAATTCCATTAACACACTAGTGGCTTCGGCAGAAGTGCAAGACAATCATAGTGGCAGATTAGTTCTTCTTAAGAGGCTGCTGTGCTCTGATAATATTCTGCATCAAAAGCTGTTGTATCATTTACAAATCCAGCTTAACGTCAGTCCTGTTATCTAACGGAGGTCTTTCTTTACCTCGGCTATGAGAATCATCAGCCAACAGCAGTCATCTGCATTCTAACAATGTATTTAGACCAATATTCATATTATAAACCTTGAATTTATTAGGTGATGGAAACATGACAGATGGCAGAGAAAGATTACGGGGGGGATGTTGCATCTGCCTGGACAAAAAAGGGAGAAAAAAACCCAGATCAAAGCACACTGGTAAAAATGACATGACATGAATAGCACAGGACAGCTGCTTATTATGGGATATTAGACTGTAGATTAAAGCCTCTGACTTTTGGTTTGGTTTCATCGTTATCCTCAGGAAGACCATTCGGTACAGTCTGATCAACAGAGCCCACAATGTCGTAGTTGCGTTTAGCTGCAGCTATATAAATTATTATTTGCAATGATAGAATGAAAAATGTGTTGGGACAGTTTTGGGTCATATACGTCTTTGGGAAGAAACCATTTACAAACATTTATCCTGGTTTGAGTAACAGGGGCCCTGGTGCCAATCACAAGCAACACAGGGAACTTGTCGCATACAATTAGCCGAACTGCAGGATTAAATTTGTGCTGCGCATGTTTGTATTCATATGTTTGTGGGGACTCTTAATTCCAACACACGCATACAATATTTCACAAAGTGTGACACCCACTTATGGTGTATAAGTGGTGTATAAATATATGGTGCATACTTTGGCGCCCTCAGTGGCTCAAGGTCTGCCCCCTATTGAGCTGCGCTTGGCAGATGTTCGGTGTGTCTAACTCTCCCTCTGAGGACCAGGAGCATCATGGAAAAGTGCACATGACTAGTGAACAACAGGGGGCAGCAGTAATGACACAGGTTCTCCAGGGCAAACAAACACAGACAAGCACATTTGCATTTCAGAAAAGCAGCATGGATTTTAATTACCCACAAATAAGTGTTTTTAAAACCAAATTAACACCATGTATCTATGTAACTGACAAACTGCAATTAAATGAACTGAAGAATTATTTATTAAGAAAAAAATAAAATACAGATCAGCCATACCAAATGCTCCAATTAAGCCCCTGACTGATTTATTTAAATGCTAAATAATGAAGACGTTTTCCAGGGAATAATTCCAAGGCTGAAATTAACAAAGGCTGGGTCTAGCATAACAAAACTGGAACGTGCACATTTTATGCATTTAGCGAAATCTCATGGACCACAGATAAAAATGCAATTTTAAGCCCAAGGGTCCATGCATGGAACAAGACTGAATGACCATCAGTGGTCCATTCAAGCCAACTGTTTTTTTTT
This sequence comes from Brevimyrus niger, assembly GCA_015164015.2. NCBI lineage: Eukaryota > Metazoa > Chordata > Actinopteri > Osteoglossiformes > Mormyridae > Brevimyrus > Brevimyrus niger. The sequence goes on from JAABNY020000019.1 coordinate 272,620, forward strand.
TTACGTAAACAATTGTGTTTGTTGCTGTCAGGCCACTAGTCTAGTGCCCAAACTGATTGTGTTACAAGAATCATCTGCACCTGCTTTACTGAAAATTACAGATGGCTTATATTTTGCATGTGGGTGTCATTACTGTCAGACTGTTCCCTAATCTTTTTTTTTTCATTATTTTTGGCAAATTCACTCCTCACACACTCGTAGAAATGTTCTAAAAGGCAACATTAGGCACCATGTCCAGCAGCAACTCAGTCCGCAAAAAAAATCCAATTAACAGACTTTGCTGGTCTTAACAAATTTGTGCCACATTTGGTTCAATGTGGTACGTCGGCAGCAAGATTAGCCAAAGATGACAAGGCAAAAAGCTGATATTGGGAAACACATCTATCCAGAATTAGAATCACTGCAAACAATAGAGCAGCTTTGATCTGGGACTTCCCTGTCACTCTGACACCATTCAGCAGTTTTATGAATAACAGCCAGACAAGAGAAATAAAACCCTGTAATTGTGTATAATTTTAAAATAAGCATGTCATAATGACATAAATAATTGTCTTATTTAGGATCTGCGTTCTTCAGAGATCACTGATTTTTTACAGCTTGATCTTTATTTTAGAGTACTTAATTAGGCTTAATTGAGCTGTTCAAATAAAATTAGTATTTCATGTAATTTTTGTGGCGTTAAAACAGATCGACAGAGGTATTCCTATGGGTGACAACATAACACATTTACAACGTAACATCACATCCTCCTCCTCCAAATACTTTTAAAAGGCTTATTTCAACAATAAAACTGATTACTCATTTTGAACATGATTAATTGGGTGAATAAAGGATTGATCAATCATTCTAGCTTGTTATTCTATTAAGGCTCACAGATAGAACAGTTGAGTGAGAATACAGAATGCTCATTTTAGAGACACTCTTCTCTAAATGACCTGTGGCATGTAACCAGATTGATCACAATTGTATTTTAGTGTGATGAAAGGCAAATGTATCCAGTGAAACATGTCTTTCCCATACAAAGCCCTGCAGTTTCTGAATCTTACATAAGAACTATTTATGGTACTGGAGATGATGGATGGTCGCAAGACAACTATGAAGGTACAAATTGTACACTGATCCTGTCACACCAAAGTTCCAGAACCTTGTTGCTAGTTTCTAGTTCCCAGTCTCCGCCTGAAACTTATGTAGCCACTTTTCTGTCACTTTCACATCGCAAGACAGGAACTGGGAGGCTTCTGCTAAATACACTGCTAAGCAGGTAAAATCACGTGGGCTTGTTCTTTTTCATTAAGACACATTAATACCAACCAGTTTTAAGAATACTGGCTGCGTATTACTGAGAGTGATACGCAGAAGTTGATGCCTTCTAAAGAGAAGTTGAACTTCCAGACTAACTGACGTTTAAGTGAATCCTGTGAAAGCTTAGCTGGTAATTTAAAACCCCCTCGCTACAGAGGACCTCATAGACCTGCCCACTTTCGTACAGTACCAGTGGCATGCGTTACGTGAATAACCGCGGACTGTTTAATTGTCGCAGGTAAAGTGTACAAGCTGAAATAAGACAAAAAGGAAAATTTGGGCCGATAAGGCGCGTGAAACATTTCTAGATCAAACAAGGCTGATTCCGGACGAAGTTTAAAATCTAAATACGGTAAATTGCCTATTTTTTAAAAATCAAGCACACATGGGGAACAACGGAACCACGTAATATTTAACTGCATGCCTATCTAAAAGTCTTTTTTTTTTTCTTCCATATTTTATGATGAAAGCAAAGATAAATAACATAATGCATGCGTCCATGTGTAGTGGGAGGAACCAAAAATATGTTTCCCAGAGTGAAGGAAAGAGGGCAGCATTCGTTGTGGGAATAAGGCGTGGCTGTGTGAGCCAGTATTGATCCGATTGCGTGGGACTGTTGTTTTCGGTACAAGTGGGGAAAGCGTCCCGAAATATAACGCACTTCAAAGAGTTCTAGACATTATCAAAGCGACTGCCCATGAATCCACATCGCTTGCACTTCACGGGTAAGCCTACATACTCATACAGTTTGCGAGATATTAAATCAGTGGAGTCGACAGCTGTCATCTAATGCAGAACTGGCCAATCCTACACGCAACACAGGTGGTCGCCTAAAGCATCAACTTCTGAGGGGGGTGCCGTTGTTCTGACAAAATGTCCTACTTTATCAAAACATCCTACCGTGGTGCTAATCGATAGCCCTAACTCTAAACCTAATCCTAACCCTAACCCTAAACCCCCAAAAACCCCTAAAACCCTTACCCTAACCCTAACCCCTAACGCTAATCCCAAAACGGTGGAACTGCACATGCGCAGAAAGGCTCGATAGCACATCTCGATAGGTAGGATGTTTTGTCAGAACACAGGCACGGATGCTTGCCTAGGACGCCACATTGGCTAGCCCCGAAACTGCTTTCCTCCATTCCTACACGGCCATCTCACACTTTGAAGCAGGGACTGTGTTTCTGAGAATGACTGAGGGCCTCCTCATTGTCCTTAACCTCTGTATAGCAACAGTCATTGGCATCTCCAAAGGGGAGGAGCAAACATTTTTTAATGTTATTATTATTATTACTATTATTATTTAAAATATTATTTCATACCAGTGAGTGCCAACCTTAGTGAAATGTCACCAAAATTCGACATTTACTGATCAGAAAACTTCATTAAAATGTCATCGGACAGATATATCGAATTTCGCCCAGTAACTGCAGAATAAAAAATACTGTTAAAAGAGTAAGAAAACAGTTTTAAAACTTTGTTATGCATATACAAAACTTCATATAAAAGTATGTCTCATTTTTCTCCCAAAAGTTTGCAGACTTGTCAGTTACTCATTTCCCTGACAGAACCACACAGAAATGAATTCTGGGATGCCTTTCAGTTTTGCCTTTCATCCCAGAACTCTCTACTCCCCTGTCACCTGCATACCCACTGACTCTATTTATAACCTGTAACCATAACAACTGCAGAATTTCTTCACCGGGCTGTGAGAATTCCTGTCACCCATTTCCTTTTGTTCCTGGGAGAGCGTAGTCATCTTTTAACTTGTGTTTCTGATGTATTAATGCACATGTGTATTTGGACGAAAAGAACTTTCCAGGTGGATTGGAAGAAAAAAAAAAGAACAAATACTGCAATACACACCTCCAAGCAATACATCTGTATGGCTGGTGTTACACAGCCGTGTGACTTAATTGTCATTTCCAGAAAAGTTTGATGAAAGTCCCTAACACACTCACGCCATCTTTTAAAAACACACAGCTGTGGGCAGTGCTGCAGAGCTCACTGGAAACCATTGCAATGGTAATAAGTAAAAAGTAACAGAAAATCAGCTGTATGAGAAGCTGTTGACACACAGATAACTGAAGGGTGACATCTCGCTTTCCTACAACTTTCTGATCCGACTCTCAAACAGGGAGTGGGGGCAACTAAAACCATGCTGGGCGACACAGAAGGTCCCGGGCAACTTGCCTCCAGCAAAACAAATGGGAGCCATGGATGGGTTAAGGTTCTGCTTGATAATCAAAGACCACAACATGGGAAAGAAAGAAAAACTTCCTTAAGTACTAATTGCTCCCTTTGGGAAGTGCCCCTTGGTTACACTCCTCTGCATGGCTGTGGTGCATTCTGGGGCAAAGTGCCCCTTCTGTTCCTCACCGCGACTGCACCGGCTGCCCTCCCACTGGATCCTGGGTTTGGATACTCCGGTTCACCAGAAAATACTTATATATTAGCATAATGGCATCCGGAGTCTATATAGAGAAAGCGACTATAAAATACTCATACACACACCGAGCCCATTTTTGCCCATCTATATGCTATCTGTATTCCCAAGCTCTCCGTTTTATTAAAAAAATTGTAATGATGCACAGAGGCAGAAGGTACTTGGGTGAATCAGAATATTAATATATAGCAGAATGACCACGGTTATATAAAAGGAGCATTTGGGAAAGTTAAGGGAAAAGGCAGCCCACCGCGCAAGTATGTTATTACAGGGAGTTTTGAATACAATACTGTAACCCTGCATTCAGAGAAGGCGACGGATTAGTGTGGAGGTGCAGTTCTTACCAGTTCTTACAAGCGCCAAATTTTCCACAGAAGAAGAAAAACACTGAAAATCTGGGAAGAGGCACAGGGAGCTCTCTGTCCCCATGGCGGCGCGAATGGGCTGAAGGAGACGCTAATCTGCTTGATGTGCGTTCCAGACAGCTGCTAGTGAGCGTGAGGATGCGCGGTGAAAGGGCACCGGTGCTCCGGCGGGCCCGTGCTCATGAGGAGCTCCTGTCTGCGCTTCTGCGGGCCGTCTTTCAGGCAGACTCTGCCAGCTGGGCCCGTCGTGTGAAGGCCAGGAGCTCCCAGGGTCCCTGCAAGGAGCCGCTGCGCTGCAGGGCAGCCGGCGAGACCATCGCTGCCAGGAGCAGCGTCTTTGGTCTTCTCCCTCATGCCTGTGGTCTCGTACGTCCTTTCATCTCAGAAGCAGTGCTGCCTGCCTTCCCACTCAGGCCGCAAGAGCCTCGGAGAACGAGTGCAGCCCCACCAGCTCCCTTCATGGGGATGGATCCTGGTCCAGGTTAGTCCGGGCCGGGGTGTGATCTGTGGGCCCAGAGGCTCAACCATACTGTATCATGCCCTAAATTAAGAGTGTCAGTATCAATATCTACATGATAGGCAGAGATGGAAATAAAGCCGCCAAATTAAGAAAATGTAAAGAGTAACTTTATGGATTCCAGGGTCAAATGCTTGTGCAATTCACCATCAAGAGCAGGCCTACAGTATAGTGCTAAACAGAAAAGGTGCAGGGACTATACACATAATGCAAACAAAGTACAACGTAGAGCGAACAAGTACAGATGCCCTCCGGGTTACGATGGTTATATACTCTGATAAACCTATCGTAAGGCAAAAAGGGAAAAAATGTTTAATACAGTACACCTAAGCTAACAAAGATCATAGCCTAGCCAACGGTAAACATGTTTAGAACACTTCCATTAGCTTACAGTTGGGCAAAATCATTAATACAAAGCCTATTTTATAATAAAGTGTTGAATATCCCATGTAATTAAATAATCATAGCAAAATAACATAACATGGACCATCGTAACCTGGGGAGCGCCTGTATACTGTACACAAATAAAATACCATGAACACAGAATACTGTAATACTACAAATAAAATGTATACTACAAATACATATTTGATAAAGTCTATGAAAATAAATTATGTGCAATAGAACAGAGAGCACCAGGCTCTTCCTGTAAATAACACTGACCACACGCTTTAAGTGGACCTCAACTATATTGTTGGGTTATATTCTCAAATAATCTCTTCAACATTAACCTCCGATAGCAACAACAATAACCCCCAATTTATAGTTATTCAAGGTGAACCTCATATGAAAAGTTTTCTTTCAAAAGATTCATGCATGGCTGAAATGGCAACACCTTTAACCCAAATTGGAAGACACAGCCACCCCAAGCATTGTTGGTTTGTCTACAGTCCGGGAGATGGTTATGTACCGAGAAGCCACAACTCAGTGGAGGAACAAAGACGCAGATGACAGCGCTTCTCACCGCTGACCGCGATGCAATGACAGCCTGCTAGGGGGCGTCTGACACGAGGTGTCCACCTGTCACAAAGTGTTTCTCACAGTCATAAGCAGTAACAGAAATGCAGCAGCCAAACCCAACTGCAGCCTGCGGGGGCAGCGTTGTTACTGCTCTGCCACATCACCACTGGATGCACAAATGTCATTATTACTGAACCAGACCACATGAATTACCACCCCTCCCCCTTCCTCCTACGTTCCAAGGACAGTGAGGCAAGGCTCCGTCACCTAATGACTTGTTCCAAAAGTTAAGCTCACATGTGGAATAAATGCATGTTTTCTTGTGGGCACGTTTTCAGCATTTTACCTTGCATACTCATAGTGTTGCCGTTTAGCTCTACAGACATGCTGGGGAACAGGTCCTACTAATAATATTATAAAGATTTTTTCCTTGCAGCAAAGGCAGGGTCTGTAGACACTAATCACAAGATGTCATTACTGCAGACAGAGTCAATTTCACTAGTGGGGGCGAACTGGCAACAAAAAGCAGCCCAGGAATTTGCAGGAAGTGCCCCCAATTTGATGCTTTGGCACTGAGGGTAGAGAGGGGGTCCCTGTTGTATAATTTGCTGACTGGCCCTCATTAGAACGCCGGCGAGGAAATTTCCTTGAACTTTCGAATACCCACAAGCACAAGGGAAAAAAATCGAAAGCATAGAATATGTCACGCCGGTTCGTACAATCCTCGTGTGTGCCACGCCCACCTCGTTAACCTGTGTGATTCCACGATTGTAATCACCTGTGGCTTGTTACATTCAACCTGTCTGGTGTATTTAGTCCGTGTCTAAGTTAGTATTCCCCAGTTCTGTCATTGATGTTAGGTCGCTGTCTGCCCCGTGTCCATCTAAATAAACCCCAATACCAGTGCACTCCAGTATTCCTGCCTTATCTTTCCCTGCACCCCTGACAGTATAAAAGAATGGAAAATGACCGTCAGTCATTTTCATTTTCTAAAACCAACAAGGCGATCCTGATCCATGGAGAGCCAGTGTGGGTGCGTTTTTTTGAGATGACCTCTCAATCAGCCAATAACAGTGGGTCCTCAGGACTGGAATTGAGAACCACTGCTTTATTATTGAATTAGAATTAGAATTTAGTGATCAGTGGTCATTGTCAACAGCACACAGTGTGCAACAACGAAATGTGTCCTCTGCATTTGACCCATATGTGACTTTCATGACATAGCAGGGGGCAGCTAATTCAGCGC
>JAABNY020000019.1:279877-295970 GCA_015164015.2 Brevimyrus niger
TTTAGTTTTAGAAGTTCCTTATAGAATGGAGTTGTCTGTGCAATGTGTAATTTTTTAGATTGTTCAGGTCCAAAAAATGTTTCATGCATACCTTACAAATATAAATGCCTGGAAGATGACGTAATGGTTTTAAGGGCGACCCCTGTCAGCCAGTGCCATGGAGACTTTCAATGCTTTGACCCCAAACTCAATGGCATCAAATATTCACGATTTATTTCAAAGCGCTCAGGGAGCGTCCTCTGAAGGAACCCTCGAAGTGATTTAGAGCCGGAGGAAAGCCCATGAAACATCACGGCAAATGGAGAGGCCTAACGTGACCAGACAATTTAAACAGGCCCAGATGCTTAAAACAGGACTTTAATTACCTGGGGGGAGGGGCAACATGAGCCAGTCATGTCACGCCGATCAGAGTTTTGCAGTCACCTTGTAAGCGCTGTTGCTCAGGTAGGTGGTAAATAGTCATTTTTTTGCTATCTACAAGCCCCTGAACATTTCCCATGACCTTTGAATCCTTCTGGTATAGCGGTCACTCGGAAGGAAAAACGACATACATGTTCATAAATTAGTGTTTATTGGCATAAGATCACGGCAGCTGACTGATTAGTGACATGACATCACCTCCAAAGCAGCCTTAATACAGTCCAAAAACAAGATGCTAGATGAATTGGTGTGTGGAAAACATTTATAATGTCCAGGTTTGTGTCCACCTTGAGAGAGAAAGACATCCAATCCACAGTGTCCCCTACCGTGTGGCCTGTGATTTCTGGGAGAGAATCCAGGCTCACCGCAACCCTGTAAGGCAGTGTTTCCTAATCCGGTTCTTGGGGACCCACAGGTGGTCCATGTTTTTGCTCCCTCTGAACCCCCTGCCAGACATTTCAACATTTTTGCACCCTCCCACTCCAGTAAAAATATAGACTGTCTATGGGTCCCTGAGGACCGGACTGGGAAACATTGCTGTAATGGCTAAATTGAGCAACAGGGATATTGACAGAAATGTATTTTAATTACAGTCACAGTAAGACTATGTTGACCATGTAGTGCTTATTTTAAAAGCACCTGTCTATACTGTTCCTAATGACTTATCTACACTAAAAGAGTTTATATTCAAACTGGTATTTAATTTTTTAGTAGAACATGACAGTCGCGCCAAGACAAAATAAAAATAAACTTCTGCTTTGACACCTCATATCTAAATGCCAGGTGCAAAGCAGTCAATCATCCACTCCATTTCCTAACTCTGGCCCAGTCTTTCCCAGCTGTCTCCATTATTCAGCCTCACTAAAGATGGTTTATACATTTCAGTCAATTAAACTGTCACTGTGACAGCACCACATAGCAGAATCGTCTGCCGCAACCTTCCACGCGTGTAACGTGACACATGTGCCGCATCAGGGAGCTGCAGAACAGCGAGATGACAAGCAGAGCCACGATACGCTGCGGCGTCTGTCAAATTCCCCCGATTCGCTTCATGGACATGGTGGTAGCTGTGGGTTGGGACCACCTGCAAGCAGAAAACAGCCACGGTTTGGCCCCCAAGCGGCACTCAAAAGCTCACATTTCCCTCTGATTTCCGGCCTGGGACAGAACCCGCCTTCATCTAGCCAGACGCCGATGATACTTAACGGTACTTAAAGCCGCAGAATTTCTTATGCAGAAGCCGACGAGGAATTTTAAAAAGAATCATTTTTTAATTTAACATTACAATCCTAAAATATTGCCTTGCCACTTCATTTTTATAGAACCAATTTTTCTCATTTGATGTCATTATTATGGGATTTCAGTCAGGTCAGAAGCCCAGAGCCACCTGCAAAAAAACACAGTCTTACTTGTACTGGGAAAAGGATATACATTATGAGCGAACTATTAAATTCTAGTCAGTCCAAGAAGTTGGCCATGGTCAGAGCTGGAAAAATGTACTGAATGCTCAATGAAGCCAGTTGGAACAGTAAAAGCTGTTTTTTATATAGCTGGAAAATCTAACATTAGTGCATTATAAAAAGCACACACTTGTGACATTCTGTAACAGTACCGCACTTTAAGGAAAAAAAAAACAAAACACAATCGTAGATGGTCTGATTTTTTTTGCTAATTGTTAATGTTGTTATTGATTTTTAACCAAAACTGTGCATTAGATAAAGGAAGAAGGGCAATCAAAGGGCAGGTTTTCTATTCAGCAAATTAGCAAACAAATACTAAGTGACATACAGCACCTCTGTGTGGAAAAAGTATCTGTCACTAGACCCTCATCTGACCATGTCCTGTGTATCAGACTACGGTGTCACCACACTGGCGAGGTCGATGTAATTCCACTATCATCTCTGGTAAGGAACAGAATTCAAGTTTCCACCCATAAGGGTCCAAATGTAGTGAGGAATCTTTAAACCGTGCTACTAAGCCTTGATGCGAGCACAAATTCTTACTGTGGGAAAGTAGAGACTGTTCTGAAGAATATTCAGTCCTCTCCCAGTCTGCACACGCTTACATAATCACTCTGCTTAAGGTTCAAGGAGTCCCAGTATTGAAAACCCTTTCCAGGCTGGTAGACGTTTAAATGTATTTATTCAGTTATTATTTCTGAGGTATTTCGGAGTTTTCACGATTATTGTAAATCCAGTCACTGAAAACTAATTTCTCAAAATAGCATTCAAACCACCAGGGACCCTAATTACCTCTTCATTAGGGTTGTGTTAACTAGATGGGAACACTTAACAGTTAAAAAAATCACATTTCTTGGTTGCCAAGTGAAAAAGTCAGTCAAATCAGTCAAAATTCTGTGCCCTTTCGGGTTCTTATGTTCCTTTGGTTTGCTGATTTTAGCAAAACAAAAAAATATATATCTGAACAAATGTAATATGGAATAAAATACGAAATGATCCTGAACATTAAGGAGGGATCAAGCACAAGAACTGTTAGATTTACTGCTGAAATGTGACGAGAATGCTGCCATTCACAGGAATGGAAGGACGGACGACGTGATTGGCTATACAAGACACAGAAACCTCTCTCGGTTTAATGATATCCATCCTACTTCCATCTGCTTATGTAATACAGGTTGGGGGTGGGGGGGCTGGAGTCCGTCCCAAGCAGCATATGGCTCCAGGCTGGGACTGCATGTCACCAAGAACACAGTCACACAATATGGGCCATAGGTGCCAATTAGCCAAACTCAGGCACACAGCCACGTAGCAAAATGATGGGTTTTGTTTGCTACCTATTAGGCATGTGGCCAGGTAGTAAAACGACGAGCCGGAACCCCCTTTAAAATTTGCTTCTGCCCCCCCCTCCTCGTCAGTGAAATCTACAGAGGGAGACCCTCCCACGCTCCTATCAGCGAAATCCACTAAGAGGGGCCTGTCGTGAAAACAACATGCAAAATCCTCACACACAGAGCAGAGGTGAGACCAGTCGGTTACATATATAGATACATTACAGCTCCCCCCCCAACAGAAGGAGACAGGCGAAGCATCTGGAGGAAAACAGGATCAGTTAAAGGTCACTGTAATGCTGGGCTTCATCGCGCCTCACAGCCTTCACCGTTGTATTATTGCGAGGAGTTCCTTAATTGGACGACATTCAGCTCAGGCACATATATAAGCACCGTGAGTCAGCGCGGGTCGAGGTTTTTCAATGGTTTTGTTAAAGTCCATGTTACACACAAGAAATGTGTGCTTCTGTGGCCTTCTTCCTCATTTGCCAGGCGTCAAGCTCATCAGGATGGATGCTCTCTCGGACCCCGTTCTGTTATTTTTAGTAATGAGTGAGAATGGGGGGAGAAATGAGAGCCTACAGAGCAGTGAAGAGTAACTATAATGAACCTGTTTCCCACAGAGTGATGAGAGTCTGGGACTAATACCCCGAGCCGCCGGGGCAGACACGGAGACCATTACGGCGGAGTGGGCCGCCTCAAGGCACCGCCCAAGGGAGGAAGCACAGCGGCGAGACGAGTCCTGTTTTCATCGAGTGTCAGGAAATCACTCTGGAAAGCGCCACAGACACTCGATCTCACTGCCGGTCTGGGAGCGACGGCTCAAACCTTTGATCAGTGCCATTTTTCATTAGTAACGGGCCAGGATGATGCTCATTGCGTCCCTTGAGCTGACAGTGAATACGTAAGAATGGAGGTGGCCGCGCGGAATGGCTGCACCTATAAGCCTCCCTATTTCGCAAGCAATCCCAGGCTATTTGTGGGGTGACTTTCAATCACGTGTAGAGCACAATGGGAAATGAGCTTATGGAAGCTGTATTTTGCAGATTAAATTTCACCATGTGAAAGTGCTCACTTTCAATGCTTCTCTGAACACACGCCCTCCTGCCCGTCTCTATACACACACCCTAACAGACCCCCTCCCAAAAGGATTTCCTGAATATATTAGGAGTTACCAGCAGACCACAGGATGCATAGATCATTCTAACTATAATAGAGTTCGTGATTACCTGAATATGTACTGTCATCTGTCACTGACAAGCACTTACAATATTCCCAAGACTTTACCTGCGTCTCACAATCACAAATGACAAGACTGGTGAACAAACAATCAAACAATAATTGTGCACTGTCTCTGGGAGAGAGAAACGGCATTGGAATGCAACACCGATCTCCTGCATTTGGAGCTTTCTTTTGATTATTGTGATATGAGAGTTGATCCCCTAGCATTTGTGGGTGAATAATGAATCGGCTGACATTTGAGTTTTATGGCCTGGGCCAGGGCCTTTAGTGCAATGCATTTATATACCGACACAATGAGCAAGGATAATCTGCGTGTACGATTCCAGCAGAGCCCTCAGTGCTGAAGGTTCAGCAAAGCCTAACATCAGTCTGCTAGTGAACTAAAGAGCAGAAGCTGACATCACAGATAAGCAGTTTGGGGGGGGAGACGATAAAGGTGCATGTTTAAATTACTTTTATCGTGCATTGTCTTCGATGTGTGACTCAGCAGGATGAGTCTGTGATCAGAAGGTCACTGGATCCAAGCTCGGTGGTCAAATGCCCCACAGCATGGCCCAGAACCCCCAGCTCCAGGGGTGCTGAAGGTTAGCTGATCCTGCACTGTGACCCCAGCCAAGCTTACTCTCACCAACATGTGTGTGTCATGGAGAACAAACTGAGGTAGGTGAAAAGACAGTTTCCCCCACAGAAATTAATAAAGTATCACTGTTCCATTTTGCATTATGTCAATTCCAAAGCAGTACAGGCAATCCCTGGGTTAAGAATGTCCAATTTACGGACAGGTCATACTTAATTTTATTATGTATTATTTCTGCTCCGACTTGTGCCTTGTCCACACTTACCCGGGTATTTTGTAAAACGGTGTTTTTCCTCCTCCGTTAAAAAAAAAAATCCCCGTCCACACGAACATTGTCTCCTGAAATATTTCCGTCCACATGAAACCGCTAAAATGCGCTGTCAAGAGCATGCCAAGCCAACAGGCAGCATTATAACTCTAACCGTACTGCCATGTTAGCCAATAAGAGGCCTAATTGCCAGTCCTGTTAAGTTGAAAACCATGGTGCACATTCTGACAATGCGAGAGTGACTCAACATTTATCTGTACGCATGTAAGAAATCCTGTCAGCAAGGTTAGCGCAAGCATAAGTCCGCCATTGCTCAAACTCCCCTAATGTATAGAGCAAACAGAGCACGCGCTTACGTTAAACAAAGTGGACAAGGGCGCACAATCTGACGTTTCTAGCCAAAAACTCTGTTTTCCCGGTCTACATGTCAACGATGAAAGCGGAGTTTCTTAAAATTTTCACCCTGGGTGGAGTGTTGCAAAAGCTCTGTTTTCAGTGTGGACAAAAGCCCAAGCTGTATAGGAAAAGGTAAGTTTTTAAAAATACCCTTGTACATGTTAATAAGGCGTTAGGGACAGACTTAAGCCTGGTTCATACTTTTCTGCATAAGCGCAACACTCCCGTATCCATCTACTCGCATATGTGTACATGGAAATGTTCATGGTGCTCCGGTTCAGCCACGCCACGCGTTGTATTTATATATTTTTTTGAAATATAAAATATTATTATAATATTCCCTGCACACGTACCACCCCATTTATGTTTGTGTCCTATGTTTTACAAATTCAGAGAGCCAGCTCACAGGGTTGCTGAAGTTTAGTCAGATGGCTGGCGTGAGATTTTCAATTCGAACGTCTGCACACGCATTTACATGGATGTAACAGTTTTTTCCTATTTTGTTTTTTACTGTTTTGTATGTTGGGTTTTCCAACTACCCCAGAGCCTGTCAAAAACGCCCATGTTGGTGTTGAAAGTGGACGGCTGGATGCTAGCGAATCGATCATGCACAGTGTTTCCAGAGCTTCCCATTCACCGTTGCACGAACACAAATTTGGAGCACAGTGGGCGTTCGTCCGCAGAGACGCACAATTACGTCAAACGAGTCATAAACGTTCGAGCGGATGCGTTCGCTAGTACGCGTGAGAATAAGTATGAACCAGCTTTTAGGGAACAGATCTCGTTCGTAACCTGGGGACTGCCTGCGTTCCAACTCCAGCCTTTCTTGAACCTTGAATGTAAATAATTTATTTTGCTTAATTACTATCATTTATGTAACCGTTTTATTTGTATTTCTGCACTTGTATGTGTGTGTGTCTTTCAATAGAAGCTTATACTCAGTCTCATAGTACTAGTGTAACAACACCTGTACAAAGATGGTAAAAATTCTTGATCCTTAGTATACAAGCTAGTGCCATTCAGGGAAAGAGTACTTCTACAAACAGTCTACAAACGTCAATGTTTCACGGTGCTGGGCAGGGGCAATACTAGACATCCGCAGCCCTCTGACAAAAGTCTAGCCTGGATCTCCACCCTCATATATATCTGTGGTGCCCTTGTGCATGCCTGGGCCCTCTGAATCATGCAGGGTTTCCATTCCATTCACAGCACCCTCGATGCTAACTATCGTACCACTTATAATGTTTAAACACATAAACTGCAGCTGCAAACAGAACATCGCAGGTTCGAATCCCATCCTTAGCAAAATAGATGCATCTCCATTGTGCTCATAAACAAGACCCTTAACCACTTGAAATGTTCCAGTGGTGCCCGGTTCCAGTGGTGCCCGGTTCCAGTGGTCCCCGGTTCCAGTGGTGCTCGGTTCCTGCTCAGACCACAAGCTTCACGCTCACCTGTACACACAGTACTGTGGGATCATTTTAGGCAGTCAAAGGGAATGTTTAATGCTGTTTACCAGAGGAGTAAGGGTGTATGTGCTCAGACAAACACAACAAAAAGCACAATTTAATATTAGAAAATGTGAAAATTAAGAAATACAACAAAACTAACAAGAATGTCTTCCATTGTCCAAAAATGTACTGGTAACTTGTTGGATGGCTCAATGAACATCACTTCAGTTCCCAAACCTCTCCTCAGGGGCACCTCAATCAGTCCATATATTTGCAACGTTTCACATCCACCCTAATTAATAAGTAATTTAATTAGTTCAAAAAGTCAGTGAGGTATTGATTAGCCATACGAGGTGGAGTGGTGGTTGAGTAGGGGCATGGCAGGCTTCCTGGAGGACCAGTTTGATATTGTACAGTTTGCAGATTTCCTGGTTCAGACACAACAACTATACCTGGTAATTAGCTTGATAAGAAGTACTTGAGCAGGAAAATCTGCAAACTGTGTTGGATTCTGGCCCATAACTGGAAATCCCTGGCATTGGATGGTTGCTGCAAACACTGGGGTGACTTTAAGAGAGGTTCAGAAATGCTTAAGCTGACACACTTTGACAAGCATAATATCATATCACAGTTTTACACCAACATGAAGATCATTTAAACATCATTTCTTTGACTGCCTAAGACTTTTGCACAGTACTGTATGTACTGTATGTATATATGTGTGCATGTCTCAGTGGAGAGCATGATGGGATAGGTGAACTAAGCATTCTAGTGTACCTGTACTTATACTTGTGCAAATGGCAAGTAAAGCATCATTTCATCTCACTGAAGAGCGTATACTTAATATTAATTAATCAACAGAAAGACGATTTAGATGCAGATCACTAAGGTATTCTCTACCTTAATGGAGTTGAATATCTTTTTATAAGAAGATGCTGTTTCATTTACAAAGAAACAAACCAATCCTTGCCTCGTACAACACATTCCTCCACAGATTCATTATGTATTCTCTGTGAAAATACCCATAAAATTAAATGACTCCAGTTTGGAAGACTGTCCTCCCCTGATCATCATCCACATAAGATAGCAAATGCTTCCTGATTTGTTACATGCAAATAGACTCCTTAATGGAAGCTGATAGATTTGAATCTTTAAATTACCCCTCAATTGCAAATTTATTTTGTCTCAGAATGTCTTCTGCTGTCTTGGCTGTGTAATATTTTTCATCTGTGGATTTTATTCAAATGTTAAAAAGCTCTGCAATCTAACTAGGGATAACAATTTATTCTACAGTTGAGGAAGAATTAGCAAAATCAATAATGGCCCAAGTTCAATATTTACTAACCTCATTAGTTCAATTATTGGATCCATGATTTTTTTTGGTGGGGGGAGGGGAATGGGGTGGGGCAAACAGTTAAAAGGATTATTGTAATTTGTCCATCCATCCATTTTCTATTCCTGCTTTTTCTGTGCTGGTTGCGGGGGTTCAGAGCCAATTCCAGAAGTGACAGGCACAAGGCGATTGGAATTAGAATATTTCTCATATTCATTTAATCATTAATTCAATCTGAATGATGCAGACAGACGTATTAAATGGTTAAAAAATTACATTTCACAATGTCTTTAAAATATCTGGTCCTAGTTTTTGGCAGAAAACAAGGGCATCGGCTTCGGCATAAAGACACGCTGGCTAGTAAAGTGAAGGAACAATATATCATGAATCAACACTGAAACTAAGTAAAACAATACAGACATATGTGCATGTGTGGATGTGGATGGGGGTGTGAGCCATAAAGAATACAGAGTAACCAATTCTACAGTGTAAGGAGAACAAGCACTGGCTGTCAAATTACCGAAGGTGACACGAGGCAAGAACACAGATTCATCACACTGGCAATAAATATGGTTTACAGCTGAATGTCTGTGGACAGAGAAAAGGCACAGCTTACTTATTGCGGAGGACGGACGGAAATGGCACGGCGCCTACTAAGCCAAGTCCTCGACAGCAATCGGTTTCACTAAAATAGATATTAATTTCAGAGAACAGTAAGATTTTACCATCAGAACAAGAAATTGTGTCAAGATCTTTGCCTGCTTAATTATATACGGTGTGTCAGTAATTCTAAACTTTTAATGCAAAGCAGAGAGTAGAGAAAATGCAAAGAAAGAGAGTAGCCATCTGTGAATAGTTTTTACCTATCACTTGCTCCAGAAGATAAAATGAGCAAACAATGCCCTGTCTGGCTCAATCTGACAATGTCATTTTTTTAACATGTATGACTGGATTGTAAACTGCATGTAGTTCACTGGGCCCTGAGATGCACTGGCACGCCACCTTCTGCCCTGAGCTTGCAAGGGCGCCACAGACTCATCCCAGTCCTGCTTTGGATAAAGAGAAGACAGATGATGTGTTTTATTGTTCTCCTTTAAAGATTAAATTGTGTTGGACACCAGTGGAATTTAGTAAACATAATAATTAAATTCCGAGATAAAAATTATGTTGAGGTTAATTACTTTAATTAATTATTGACGATTATAAATTATACATTAATCACAGCCATAGTATTTATTTGATACTCATGACCTTTGATAATCACAAATTTGCGGTATACATAATTAAAGGGTTTATGAAAGCAGCCTGGTTAATTTTACACTTCTAGAAGGTTACAGGGTGTATGGAGCCAGAGGGAACTTTTAGATGAGATTCAAAGAAGGTCTTGTCAAGGTTTTTAAGGCTGTTTCAAACAATATAAAAGTAATATGATTAAATATATAAGGATAGGGCACACTACAGAGTCTAATAATAAACCAAAATTAATCTAATTACACAATAGATAAATCAGTTATTATATAGACAAGGTTTTGTCGAAATCATCTCTTTAGATGTAAATGTGCAAGCTAAGGGTGTAGTAATGGTGTTATTATTGATTTATGTTAACTATGATTGCTTGGTTACAGAACAAAAATCATTATTTTTCTGACCAATCAGATTTAAGATTTCACTGGCGCCATGGTTCTCCTGGAATGACTGCACCTGTTAGCAGTAGTAGTAATTCTAAACCACTACAAAAGTGACAGAAAGTGAGTAAAAATGGCAGTTTGACTTTATCTTCCTTGCATCACTGGGCATCGAGACAAAGGGATGGCAGCCGCATCACATGATCCCATCACCAGCGGGATGCTTGCCACGGTCCAGCGCTGAGCTCCCGGGGACCAAGCCAGGTGGCGGGATTCCAGCCTCCCATCTCTACATGCCAGTGCCGGGAAAATAGCTCAGCATTAATAATAAATAAAACAAACCAGCCATGTAATGAAAATTACACCCTTCGAATTGTATGTTTCCGGACAATGACTTGCTAGGCTTAAGGCTCCCTATCATTTTGCGCCGCAAACAGAAGTATCTGTCGATGCCCGGGCCTGACACTGTGACTCTCTGATACCGAGAACATTAAACGGCACCCAGTGGCCCTGAGTCTAAATGTCACGTTAGGTAGGTGCAGAGTCCCGGACTCAGAGGAACGGAGGAGATGAACCACTAATGAATGGCGGAGGCAAAACTGAGCCTTCACCGTGAAATATCTTGCTACCATTCAGTCCGGCCGCTTGACGCTCATTAGGAGTTAAACGTGGGAAACTGAAGGCCAGGACCGGTTTGGCAAATGCAAGACACAGACAACGTCCATCCCCGACCCTCCAAGGAGCCATATTGAGCAGGTAAATGAAAATTTGCTAATCTCAAAAAAGGATGATCTATTTATTGTGATAAAACCGCAGATTACCCTGAATGCAGTTATATTATAACACATGTAAAAGTCAGTGTTTCATTTAATCCAGTTTCAACTGAAGGTGGTTGTTCAGATGACAAACTTTTCAAGAAATGCAGAATTGTAGATCAATATCAATTATTCTTAATGTAGGTGTCATTTGGCAGTGATGGTTTGTATTTGTCTTGTAGGCTTTTAAACAAAGTTTTCTCAACAATGTTTTCTGAAAGGTGTCCAGCCCTGGAGAAAAATGATCTTGGTCTGAGTAGACATAATTTCTGTAAAAAGGTTCAGAATAATAGGAAGAAAGAAATTTGTAGGAAATAGGTATATATGCATGTTAAGAAATTAAAATGGTCTTCAAGGTATCAAAATGTCAGAATAATGAAGAAGAACAATTACAAGGTTAAGGAACAGGAAATAAAGTGGCAGCTGTAAAAGCAATTGATTCACGAGTCAAAAGTGTTGGTCCCTCTTTAAGGCTGTAAGCCTTCTAACTGCCTGTGATTTTTATGCAAACACAGAAATCCAATTTATTTCGTGCCTGAGACTAATGGTGCTTTCAACCTTAATTCCTGCTGCATAAAATTTTGCACAATGTAGCCCTATCAATTTGAGGATGGCAATTTAAACACGTCAATAATCATCCAGCCTTGTGGCTTAAACTTGATCAGTCTCAGGTGGGGGTTGGGGGATTTGCCCGAGTCTTCATTTCCAATGACGTTGCATCTTTTGGGCTGCAGCAGGATCGATAGGTCGCAGGTCGCGACAGGTTGAAGATTTATAGAGTGTGGAGAAGCGGCCCGCCATGTGCAGTGAAACGCCAAGTGGGCTGGAGGCCCTGCTCACATTCTGCTTCTCTCTGTGGCTTGGGCTTCGGCTGAAAGGTGATCTTCAGTACCAAGGGCAAACATCAGAAATGCAAATTTCAGGTCCAAAAAGTACAAACCAATACAAAACCAAGATGGGTTTATTCCAATAAAAAATACAGAAAAACACAGGGATTGCAGGGAAGCTCAGAACTGGGATTTGGAACTAGATTGGGGGGTGGCAGTCTTATACAGAAAGGGCTGTTGGGTATGTGGTTTTCGCTGTAACTCCCTAATTGGATTACTAAGGACTGGCTGAAGAGTCCTCACACCTGGGTTTGAACAGCTGACCTAGATCCCTAGAACCTGCATACACACCGGCCCTTTGCAGTTAAGACTGCTCGCCCCTAAACTAGACTAAGAAGGATAACAAGGTCAATGTCAGGACTGGGGAACACCTTTATACAAAGACTAATTAGGGGGCAGAACGAGAGGCAGCTGAGGTGTGTTACACAAGGGCAGGAGAAACAAGAGGTAAGACTAATGCATAACAGGGAGAAACGGGTGGGGCAGATTGGTTGGGTGTGACAGTATTCCTGTGATGGCAGAGAGGTGCACCCTGAAAATAGATAGCTAAATCAGCTACAGCTACTTATAAAAAACTAATTAAAATGGCTGCACCAACATTGTTAGTTTCCATTACTGGAAATTTATTAAACTAAAATTATCATTCAGATAGATAGGGATGCAGATTGCCTCGGTGAGTTGATGACTAAAAATCAACAAAAGCACTTGAGAAGGACTTGTTGCCAACTATTCCCAGGGACAGGCTGGACACTTCTGTCCTCCTGCACTCCCGCTCCCTATTGGCTGATGGGAGTGTTGTACTAAGGGCAAAAGGGTGGCTGAAAATGACAACAGGGGCCAACCGTTCAAGGACTAAGTGTGGTGCATGAAATCTGTGATCGGCACAGAAACCACCAGCCAATTAAAGGAAGACAAACAAGGCAAGGTTACAGGGTCAACCAGCCGTTTGCATCCGAGCCATTTATTAGGGGGCAGCGAAGACTGAGGTCACATTATAGCCGCTCAACAGTGAGAGCTGCTCACTCGCAAAAGCTGGAAGAAAGTGGGGCGCTGGGGAAGTAGCTGTAGGGGTGCCTCTTTAAAATAAGAGCCACATTATGCATGAGTTAGCTGGGCACAATGCTGTTACATCTGTGTACTGACAATGGAACTTTACAGCAATGATAGATAGATACATAGATAGATCTATCTATCTATCTATCTATCTATCTATCTATCTATCTATATCTATCTCCTTCAGTTGAAGGGAATCATCTTAAATTATAATAATACAGCATTTGGGCTTGTTGATGGTAACATTACCACAGTTTGCTAGGGAAGTACTACAGCACAACAGTAACTACATAACAGCATGCAAGGTAAAACATTGTCTTAAAAATATTTTGACTTTTTTTTAGGGAGGGAATTAACACATGCAGCTACAAAACAGTTATGTTTAGGTTTGTGGTTTTGGGTTTGTGTGGCGGTTTGAAAGAAATCTGCACGTGACGCTGACACCTCCTCCCACTCGTTACGAGTCTCTCAGGCGAGAAGGGTTGTTCTGAGTCTGCTGCCTGATAGGTGGGTCAGCGGCAGAGTATAGCGATCTCTTTTAAATCAAATGAACTGGCAAGTTAGTGAAAACAAAGTCCCGTGTACAGAATGTGGCCATCCTCAATGATATGAATCGATTTGAAGAAACACAGACATGTCCGTTCTGGGGCTGTATTTTTCCAAATAATGCTGCAAAACTTAGGGTAGAACAAATAACTGTTTACAATACATGACTGTGCATTAGCGAATAATGTATCTGCATTCCAGTGCACCCTTGTTCCCCAGTGCTGGCATGCTGCTCATGCTTGTGTGGTACCTCAGTGTTGCCCAACCTGTTCCTCAGGGACCTACAGATAATGCACATTTTTGCTCCCTCCCAGCTCCCTGCTAGATAGTCCACATTTTTGCTCCCGAATTGGGAGAGAACAAAAACATGGACTGTGTTGTGTATCCCTGAGGACCGGATTGGGAAACGCTGGTGTACATGCATTTAGGCTTAAGAGGTTCACATAAAGCTCAATTTAACGGCTTGAAGAAGCAAGATTAACTTTTAATCTACCATTCACGGGGTCAGATTTATTTTTGCTCCCTCCCAGCTCCCTGCTAGATAGTCCACATTTTTGCTCCTGAATTGGGAGAGAACAAAAACATGGACTGTGTTGTGGGTCCCTGAGGAACGGACTGGGAAACGCTGGTGTACATGCATTTAGGCTTAAGAGGTTCACATAAAGCTCAATTTAACGGCTTAAAGAAGCAAGATTAACTTTTAATCTACCATTCACGGGGTCAGATTTATTTAAGAAAAAAAAACACTTAAATGATAGAGAGTATATTGGAAGAGAAAAAATATAATTACACTGATGTATGATGCTACCCTTGGAGAAAATAATTTAAATCCGTATAATCACTATAAACTTTTGGTTTTATTCTGTTTTAGCCACCAAAGACTTGGAATATGTAAAAATGACACCACTATAAAATCTGCTGTGGCTACTGTAATATTAACTGTAAACCCCCCAAAGCCAAATACTGCAGAAGCTTTCTAAAAGAGGCATTTTATTATTAATAGGTTCTGATGGCCTTCATACTGACCTGCTCTGTCCATCTAAATTAAACAAATGTACTGAATATAACATGTGGATGCTCATGACGCATTGGATTTCTAATGGAAATTGAACAATTGAATATAGACAAAAGGCTTGAATCTACATTATACCAGTAAATCGTTCCACGCTGCTTCTTCCTCTGACTAACAAAATTTAATTAAAAAGCAAGACGTTTTCTTAAAAGAAACCGTTGCTTCATGAAGCTAATGTGAAGACGTGTCTGTTTACTGGCATACAAGATGGCCGTACAGGGATTTTACTCATAGAACCATGGGGAAAAAAAATCAGAAGGAAGAAAAATACAGGGAACTATACTCACATACATTATGGCTAGGAAACCATGCTAATCGCAAACTACCTAGGAACCCATGCTATTTGCTACCTAGGAAACCAAGCTATCTACAGGGAATCATGCTAATAGCTAACTACCTAGGAAACTATGCTAATTGCTAACCACCTTGGAAACCATGCTAATTGCTAGCCACATAGGAAACTATGCTAATTGCCAACCACCTAGGAAACCATGCTAATTGCTAACCACCTATTAAACTATGCTAGCTACCAGAACCCATAAGTTATAATTCTGTTTGCCTGTGATAAGGAGAACACATTGCACTGCAATTTGGTTCAAATGCTTAAAATTTACAGTCATACTTTGGACGAATATCTTACAGCAGATGGATTCCTTTTGAATATTGCTGTCTCCACACTTTAGTTCATAGAAAAAGTCAGAATTTTTAGAAAAAATGCACCAAATTTAATGTAAACCAAGCTCCCATTGCAAACAATGACTTAAGGAAATGCAGTTCAGAACTTGTTTGGGTTGATAAAATGTTATTTATGAAAAGTTTCAAAATGGTGTTAAGATTATATGCTTGGATACTGTGAGGACTCACACTAGTCAAAAAGCTGGACTTTGGGGGGGGGTCTTACCTGCTCAGGCATGGTACACATCAGCTAGTGTGAGTATACCCTTACTCATCTACAGGGTTTGGTAGCATGTGGCTGCTTGTGTAGTTAATACTAGGATAATCTATATTAGTCTGCTACATTAGTTGGCACTGTGATGACTGTTCCTCCATTTGGCAGTACTCATTATTCATGAATCCCACAAAATGGTTTATTTAGGCAACAGCAGCAGGTGTGCGTGCATGTGCGTGGGTAGTGGGGAGGTGGGGGATTAAACCATTCATATCTAAATGCTAAACCAAGTTGGGAGTCAGAATTGTGCCCTATTGGGGCATCACCATTTGCGTATTGTCTGTGTTCTTTTGAATAGAAGGGCAGACCCTTTTGATCTGAGATTTACCACAATCAAAGCTGTCTGGCTGGCCTTCTTTCTTGCATTATTTGATAATGGAATAGATTATTTGCATGAAACCAACTGGACACAACCATTACATGGGAAAGAAATGGAACCTGGAAGTGTGTGTCTGTAACCCCTAGCCCTGTTTCCCAAGCCAGTCCTTGGTGAACGGCAAACAGGCCACATTTTTTCTCTGTCCTGATTCCTTCCCTAGGAAGCAGCAAAAATATATACTGTGGATGGAGCAAAAATGTGGACTGCTGGGGCTCCCTGAGGACCAGGTTGGGAAACACTGCACTAGGTGAACTGCTAAATATAGGGGGAGGGGGGTCACAGGGGGTAGCAC
>JAABNY020000019.1:297082-310024 GCA_015164015.2 Brevimyrus niger
CAGTGAGCCAACAGATAGCAGTGATTCCATTATTTAAAGTGAAAATCAACAAACTGTCTACAAAATAACCCTCCTCTGTCTCGTCTCCCTCACACCATCCACAATTCTTTTCAAAGGTAAAGTATACGTTAGTTTGTTTTACATATATCTTACTGTATATTTTGTATTAATAATTTTTATATGAATATTTTTTGGATTGTGGAACGAATCACCTGAGTTTCCATTATTTCTTATGGGAAAATTTGCTTTGATATACGAGTGCTTTGGATAATAAGGACATTTCCTGAACAAATTATGCTCGCAAACCAAGGTACCACTGTATGTGATGGTGGACTTGTCAGCAAAATATACCAGAAGAGTTTCAGAGTCCAGGCCAAAGGCTTGATGATTCATGGAAATTCTCTGAGCCCTCTCAGGAACGTGACAGCCTCTCTATGAACAGAACCTCGGGTTGGGTGGGAGGGGGGGTGATTTTCATCTGAGGGAGAGCATACCGGCACAAAGGGGAGAAACAGTCAGAATGAAGATGTGGTCCTACTATTCATTTCCCAAGTAACAATACTGGACGTAGGTTGCTTAACCTCACGCTAAGAAAACCTCCGTTAAGGAAGTCTCTCTACACAGGACAAATATTCTTTTTAAAATATTTAATGTACTGTCGGTTTCACGATGCATTTGCTCCTTTACTTGTTGTAGAAAACAAGACAGGTGTGTCTGCATTTTAAAAGACTGTCAGACACATCTAAGCCCCGCTGCATGCATACTAAATGATAATGGCCCATATGGCACCATATGGCAGGCTGCGTCTAAGCGATAACTGCAGGACAGCACCAGTAAAGGTTGTTTCCATGCTGGGCTACAGCTGTGTAAACTTTGGTTGTTCATTCCACATACTAGAGAGAAGAAGGAGATATTAAGAAAGTAGCATTCATCCAGAGAACTTCTTACAGAAATTATTTGAGGAAAACAAAACAGCAGTGTGATGGTATTGAGACACGAGAGGTACTTTGATCAGTCAGGGGAACACTGATGTTCTGAATTCTCAAGTTGAATTCAAACTTAAGGCACTTTAGGAAGCCATATGGATGACAACTAAACATCCTAATTATAAAATGGTCTTTAAATAGAAGTTATTATTTTCCTATAAACAGTTCTTTAAATATTCATGAAAGTAATCTCTTCAGTCTGTTGTAGCATGTTTCAAGTTCTAGTTAAAGCTGAAACCAGCACTGGGTAGCAGATCATCCTGTGTTAGTCCGTCAGTCAGTCCGTCCATCAGTCAGTCCATCAGTATGTCCATCAGCACATCCATCAGTCAGTCATCCATCCATCAGTCAGTTAGTCAATCAGTCCATCCATCGCCCAGTCCATCTCCTCACATAGGTACGGCACTCATACGTGTGTCAGAACTCACGGTCAGAAACACCTTGGAGGGTCTCATTAAACCAAAGCAAGCATCAGAAAACCATTAGGACACCTTTGAAATATTCTATATTTTATCTGTCTTTATATAAAATCAGGTACATAGGCGCTGAAACATTCTGTGTCACAGGCTTCTGTGTGTCAGAAATGGCTGCAGGCTTCTTACAGCACGTTGAGTACGTCTGCAAGCAGATACAGCGGAATCCTGTCACAGAGAGGATGACAAACTCAAAGGATGATGTCATAGCCTTTGCTGCACAAGCACACACTACAGGTCTGCAACAGACACGGGATTTAAACATTTTT
The DNA here is from genome assembly GCA_015164015.2 of Brevimyrus niger. Classification (NCBI taxonomy): domain Eukaryota; kingdom Metazoa; phylum Chordata; class Actinopteri; order Osteoglossiformes; family Mormyridae; genus Brevimyrus; species Brevimyrus niger. Next base: position 298,811 of record JAABNY020000019.1, read on the forward strand.
AATAACTTAGTTCCCAACAATCAACACATCCATTTTCCAAAACCGTTTAACCTATACTGGGTTACAGGCACAAGGCAGGGAACAACCCAGAATGGGGCGCCAACCCGTCACAGGGCACATGCACAATTTGGTAACTGCAATTAGCATGTTATTGGACTGTGGGGGGAAACCAACGTACCCAGAAGTACACCCCACAATGGCATGGGGAGAACATGCAAACTCCACACACATGGAACCATGGCAGAGACTTGAAACCAGGTCCCAGAGGTGTGAGATGACGGTACTAACCACTGCATCATCATGCTGCCTGCAAGCGACACAACCTTTGTAAATATGTCCTGAAAGTAGTGCCCTCCCTGTTAACCTGGCCAGACAGTTGTGTGATGTTCGTACCTGTATTGGTAGCAACCATAGTCTTGAAGCTACCACATTTCAGGGCAGATATTCTATGGAGACATTTGTGTGGGTGAATATTCTGACAAGATTTTCACATCACTGGGCTGAAACTCTCAGAAGGTCACTCAGAGAAGTCAAGAAAGGGAGAACGTTGTGTATCGGGACTGTTAATCATCAACCTGCCTGTCTCCAGAGCAAGGTTAGAGAGAAACCATGTATCTGACTCACAGTGATGGAAGCCACAATAGTGTTCTTTGCAAAGGACCATGTTTGTGGGAGTTCAGTTTAGTCACCTAAAAAACACAAACAAGAGATGTGAGTCATCCTTCCACCTACAGATTACACTCTTTACTGGACTGCAACCATTATAACTCACAACAAATTGAGAGTAAGAGTAGCATTCATTAGACGGGTATACTTTAAACCTAACTTCTTTGCCACAGAGCAGAATATATCACTGCCCCTCAGTCTCAGTGCTTATTACACGGCTCTCTGGAATGCTTGATTCTGCTTGGTCAGTTGAGACATTTGCAGGTTCGTTCTTTTCAAATAATAACTGCTCCAAAGTAATAACGCATAGCCCGTACTACTTGTATGTTTAAAATCCCTCTGCGCCAACAAAGATTACTAACGTTTCAATGTTAGTCACGTGGTACTATATCGTTTTGCGGAAGGATAAAAATGTTAATTTAAAACAAATATGCCAATAAAATGTTTCAAATTCATATTCATGTCCAGTTTTTTTCCTTATGTGGCAAGTAGCCGTGTAATAAGTGGGATAATGTACAGGCAGCCTGTAGTTACCGGGAAATAAGCCCCTTCAGTGTGATACAAGATACTGATCACACTGTCGGGGCTTATTTCTGCGATAAATACCGGCTGCCTGTACATTATCCCTTACTTGATCATATCTGGCATTACCTAGTATATCTCTATAAAGTTTTATTCATGGCCGACAATTAATAAGCATCATGGAGTTGTCCTGATCCACCCCAGAACACCATCACTGAAAACCAGCTCAGGCATTCTGATATCTTGAAGCCTTCCTATCGGGAAATAAGAACAATGCGGGTAACATCCGACAAAGCCGTGCTGGATCCAGCAAGGCCGCTGACGCTCATAGGGGCGGCTCAGCAGCCTGTCAGGCGCGCTCATGTAAACCAGCCCTCTGAGACCTTGGCGGTAAAGCTCATACGAAGGAGAATTCTATCATGTTTATCCCTGGTTTGGTCAGTAAATCAGGATGCTGGAATATAAAGGTTTAGACCAAGTATTATTATTGTTCTTGTTGTTCTTGCTAACAACAAAAACAACACTAATAATAATAATAATCATCATCATCATCCATTACATACAGTAATGTACCATTGTGCTGGCTTCACCAACTAGCATTGTTGCCTCAGTCCTGCCCTGGTTCTGTGTGTGTGGAGGTGGCATGTTCTCCCCATGTTGACTGGCTTTCCTACAGCTTAATTCTATCCAAAGACATACAATGGCATCTCTAGATCACCTGTCGCAAAGTGTGCCCCACGATAGCCTCGCCCCTCCCCATGGATGGTCATCTATCTGCTACCATGTGTTTTCTGATTCCTCCAATATGCTTCCTGCACCCTGAGGTGGAAATTTCAGGTCCAAAAAGTATAAATCCAGACCAAGGTTTTGTTTCAACGAACCATTTGATGGATTTGTACTTTTTGGACCTAAACTTTCCACCTCTGCCTGCCCCCTCTACCAGATAAGTGGTTTAGAAAAATGATGGATGAAGTGCTTCCCCTGCCCCTATGCAGTCATGAGAATTCCTAACATAAGACTAAATCAAACCAGTATTTCTATCATGCAATTATAAATACTGCCATTTCAGCATTTATTTCTTTTCATAATGTGATTATCCAACAATGAAACAAAACACCACTCCAAACAGTTCTACCTACTGTTATTGCTGCATTAATTAAATCAATTTAGCATGCTTTCTATAAATACTATAAAGAATCAGTGTAACCACTGTATTGCTTCAGTGATGCGAACGCCACATTTGCATAGTTCATTGATCTTTTTTTCCCCTGTTTTGCTATCTGAAGAAGGATAGGAACAACTGGAACCAGTAGAAATCAGTGATGCTGAAGGAATTACTACTTACCCCATAATCCAAGGAGACACACATAAAGAAGGAACACTCTAAGATGTGACATTCTCAGAAGACGCCAAGAGGGCGAATCCCCCATGAAACTATTACGGCTGCAGTACAGTCTTCCTTTGTTCACAACACTTACACAAACACATACTGGCCTTGTAGGCTTAGGGATTGTTGACTTGTGTCTCTGGGCAAAACGTGAATAATGACATAAAGGTCCAACAAGACCAGGCTGACATAGATGTGTAAATAATAATTAAAAAAAAACTACAACCAAGATCACGGACTATGATTTGATGCGGAGCGTTATGCTGGATGAAACATTCTTTCAAAATTGAAGACCCCTTTTAGTTTCGATCCTCTTGTTGACAATGAATCATTATATGGCTGATATCTTCACATTCCGGTTCGCGCAATTGGCTACCTTCTCCAGAGTGGCAAACGTGGTAGCAGCTAGATGTAAATCAAACCAGGGCATCATGATAAGAGTAAAGATGAGGAATAAAGCTCAAAGCCAAAGCTGTTGTGTGGATTGCCGTCCAGGAAGAATGCAGAGCCTGCTGTTGCACACACTTGCACTTGACTGTATTATTTACCATAACGTTTGCATATATATTTTTTTTATTTTGCAGTTGCTTTTTGTCTGAGGATGTCAAGGATTAGGTATAAGTGCTGTAGGCTAAGCTTCCAAAGAGTGACAGTTATCAAGTACGACACGGTTCTGCGGAGCCCAACATATGAAAAGCTATTCAAATAAATAACATTATATGACCCCAGGCTGAAATAACACGTGCCCCCTACTCAGAAAGATTTAAGTCTGGCCTGCGGCTGCTCACAGCCCCTGGCCTCATCGGTCATAAGCTCATCGGTTCGGTACTTTCTCTCTAGGAAGGACGGGGTTAAAGCAATGGGGATAGATGGGCTGGTGAATGATTTTTCATCCCATTTATGCTTTTTTATGCCATTATTGTGCCTTTAGCGTCACTCTCTGGACATCCAAGATGATTTAAGGCGATGCCTAAAAAAATCTAATAAAAAAAACATTACTGCAGGGAAAGAAGGCACCGCCTCCACAGAGATTTAACCTAGAGCCCAGGCCTAAAGTCACAAGACTAGTTTGCTACCAGTAATTATGCAGCGTTTCACTGTAAGGCAACTTGGTTAACAGCTAGGAAGAGTGAGCCTGACTTCCATCTCTGCAGGTAAACGGCAATGCGGGGGTGATCTGTACCTTGTTTGTGAGTCAGGAGACATTCAGCGACATCCGAGAAGAGACGGGCCCCGTTATGGATCATCCGTAGGTGTGAGCACGTACAGTCGTATCCGGTGTTGCTTAAAGGTTTTATGGGTATTTCTCAGTGAGCAGCGTCCCCTCAGTTACCATGGTAGCGGAGCTCCAGGGATGCCAGGGCCCCAGTGCTGCCCACACACAGCAGCGGCACAGTGAGCTGACACAGTGAGCTGACACAGTGAGCAGACACAGTAAGCAGACAGGAGCAGAGCAGATCAGAGTGTGCTGCACTGCTGTACAGTGCTGGCGTCTCCTGCTGCTTCCTGGTGCAAAATTAAAAAACAATGAATATTTAATATTGTCCTTTTCATAATCAGATTTTGTTTGAGTTTTTTTCTTCCTGCAAATCAATTTGAATAAGTGCCATTTCATTTTGATGCAATGAAGGTTTGAAGTTTACCTTCATCCAAAAGACTGGCCTATATTATCAGGCACCACGCAATAAATTAATGAATAAATGTCATTAATGGGGTGAAAGACTGCAGGGACTCACTACAAGGTAATCCACTGAACCATGTATAAAGCAGACACTATGACCACTTCCTGTGTGTATGAGCTTTTCCTGTTTATGAGCACTTTCTGCAGCTGAAAAAAGATGACTGGCATTGAAAAATTACTCAGCCAATTAAGACAAATGCCAAGGTCTTAATCCCTAAGTATACAATGAAGACATTGTTCTATCATGAGATTTCCTAAACCGATGACTTGACTAAAGAATTGGTTAATTAAGTACCAAGAATGAGAACATGAGAGGATTAGGAAAGTATGTGATGTAGAAACTTGCCTGAATTTGAATAATTGTCATGAACCACAGGATGAAGGCCCAAAAGGCAGATGTTTGGGTGAACAAAGGAGGGTTTTATTGAAACCCAAAACTGAACTGAACTAACCAGGGGCTGGAAAACAAAAGGGACTGTGAGGGACAAAATGGGAGGTCGGCATAAGCTAGTACAAAACTGACACAGTCCATAATATTTGATAAAAGCATGTTATGAGTGACCAAACTGCCTTCTGCTTTTTTCAGAATGAGTAGATATACTATATATAGAAAACAACCTTTTTCAAGAAGTTTATTCTGATCAGACAGACTGGATGTATGAACAAGATATTCTAAAAGTATTATATAACTTCAAGGATTCAAGGGTTTTATTTGTCACATAGAGGTATAGTAACTTGTTTAATTTTTAACCAAAATATCATATCCCACTATAATATGTAGTAATAGATGCAATTCTATAACGCATAACCACATATTATACTTGAGAGTAAGCAAAAGTAGATATGCATCTTCGATGATGTAGGAACCAGAAGGGATGTCGACCCCCCGATATTTGTTTTGGCATCATACATCCCCCCCAACGAATTATTAGGTTGTGCCTTCCCAAATACCAAACTGGCTCCTATGCTGTTGTGTATCTAGCACAAACAGAAGATGAACGTGTAGCATTGTCACATGCAATCAACAGGCTCTCAGAACTGTGGAGCAGGATTGTCCGGACAAGCCAGTGGGTGTTATTCGAGTGTAAGAGTTCAAAAGGCCAGTCCTGTTTACAATAACCAGAAAGATCTGTGATTGGTTGATTTGGCCCAGCCTTGGGCCAGGAACTGAACCTGCTGTTCAACACCGGTGATGTTAGGAAATGAAGATGAGGTTGCTGTAGAATATATTCCTGGATCCATCCATCCATCCATTAAGTCATCCACCCATCCATCCATTTTTTATACCCATTTGTCCGCTACAGGGTAGCGGAGGTCCAGAACCTACTCTTGAAACTGGGCTCAGAATCCCAGAATCTACGAGTGCTGTCCCAGAAACAACTGGAGCACCCCAATAAAAGTAAAATAAGCATAATAATATTTTAATAAATTTGGGTTCCTTTCCTCATTACTATCTTGTGAAACTAGCAAGATAACAGTCCATGCCCAGGTACGCAGTGTGCAAGGACCAAAAATAACACACACAGATTGGATGTCTCTGACTGATCTGTCACCCTAGCAGTTGGCCTTGAGCCCTCTGATCGAGCACTGCCCATTGTACTTTGTTATTTTCCTCTTTTCACTGGGTTGAGATTCCTCTTCGCAGTGCACCACATGCCGCCGCACGGTGTGAGGGGCCTTGGTGTTGGCTCGCACCCTGACCCACGCTGTGGAGGGAGGGGCTTGCCCGATCCACCCGTGTCTCCGAACAGAGTGTACACTCCCACCGTGGCCTCCAGCCTCATGCCAATACTTCACCCTGTGTTACACCAAACGTTACAAATGTGTATATATTTCCATCCCCGTCTAGATGCCCTGTGCTTCCCGGGAAAGGCTCCAGCTCACCGCAATGCACTGGTAAACCATTCTAGGAGATGGGCAGATTTGTGTACGTGTATGTGTGTGTGTGTGTGTGTGTGTGTGTGTGTATGTGTGTGTGTGCCATAATGCTTTAAATAACTTCTATTTTTCAATTGGTTTTAAAACGCTTAAGTGCACAACATTTCAATGTTAAATGTCATATTGTGATGTTTGGGAACTCTTTGCTTGAATACACCATGAATTGAATGAAAAAAGTCATACACATTGATAAGATGTCAACAGTGCAAACATTCAGAATGCTTCAGTGTGTATAAATTATTTAGCATGTCACATTAATGAATTATTTTAAAGAAGTTGTGTGACTCAAAGTGCTATTACAGCTTTTAATCTGATGGCACAGATACTTTTTTATCGCAAACACTATGTGATTAATTCCAAAACACGGAGAGTAGTAAGTAACTCAGTACTCCCCAAGATATAGATCAGGTTATTGGCATTAATCTGCTTCTAAGTGGGACAAAATATCCAAACACCATCCCAAAACTTAGTTTAGCTGTGAAACAACCCCAATTCTCTGAGCAAGCATGTGATTAATTCAGCCCTTTGAACAACAGAAATGTAGATTTTTTTCACTTTTAAACCTTCGAAATAAAAGCACATCTGCCCTGAGAATTCTGACCGACTAAAAACCTGCCACAGGACTCTTTTGTCCAATACGATATGCAAATAACTAAATTGCATGCAGTATTAAACTATCAACACAAGCACAATGCCATTAAGGGCAATAAATCTCGGGCTTTGGAAATTACACACCGTGATGCCCCATAACATGGTGGGGGTATTTTTTTCTTTCTAATCCGCGCCCGGCATTTAATCGAATATGATGGGAACATTGAGTAAAAGTGCCCAAGAAAGAGGGCAGAGGAGGGTAACAGGGAGCCCATTTGAAAAGGCACCATCTATTTTTGAGCCAGCGGCTGTGTGGAAAACAAAAACGCGTTTGTACAAAAAAAAAAAAAAAAAAACGGTAGGGTTGGAAATTTCTAACCACGGGGTCAGCTGCTGATGTCGATTTCAGAACAGACAGAGATACTCGCTGGATTTATGAAAAGATGCAGGTTTATTTTTAAAAACAAGGACACTGCAAAAATTGTTAGACTGAGCCCTTATAGTTGGACTGATATGAGGAGAAAGCAGAATCCAGAGAGCCCTTAACGGTCTGTTGGCTTTTGCACCCCAAACCATTCGGTTCTTATAGTTTTACTTATTAATAAACATCTATGTGCAACTATTTTTATCATGCATTAAAAAAAAATCATCTTGAACTAGAAAATACAGGAAAACATCAGCTTCTACAAATCCAACCCATCATACTGTAAAGAGTCTTAAATGGACTGAAAATGGAGGTAAACATGTAAGATTGCAGCCGGAATCTCACTACTTGATGCTCTGAAAAAATAGGCAGATGGCTCATATTTCCCACTCAGCATCGCCTCTGGCTTGAACAGTTTCTACCCATGTGTGCGTGTTGCATGGCATTAATAACAGCTTTCTGATTAACAGAACTGTTCAGTACAGCATAATGATGTTTCCAGTATTCACCGTTATTGTTATTGCACTACTCCATGTAGGCATAAGATCAAATGAATGAATGAAATGAAACTTTGTTTGCTTTAAAACTACAGAGCCATAGAAATTACTTTAATTTCAACTTATGCATGCAAGACTTGACAGAACATAACTCTTATGTAAGGTGGAAAGTACCAGCATTCAATTTTATGTTAATTTAGTTATTCCAAAAGGCATGAAATTAAATGCAATTTATTCGCTAAAAATTCTATAACTTTAAAGTGGAATTTTTTTGTTCTATATTCAAGTTTTTAGTCAAGCCGAAAAGTCAAGCAAAGAAATTAAAAGTCAACAGTCCTGGTTCAGTATAAAAGCAGCACATAAGCATCTGATTTCCATCACAGGCAGAAGGAGCTTTAAGATGAGATTTCTTCTTCCCCTTGAACATCAGTTGCCAGCTGGCGAGACGAGCCATGCCGGCAGTCGTGATTAATCAGTTTAGCGTGTGATGAATTCATATGGTCATATGTTCCAGCAGGCATGGACAAATTCAAACAATTCCCTGGGAACTCTGATAAAATGGATATTCATCTGGAAGTTTTGTTGGGATGGATGCTGTATTTCTAAACTGGATGTCCGCTGACCGTTTGTGCATGGAATCTGTCTTTGTTGTGTTTGTGCAGATTTCCTCCAACAGTCCAAAAACAAGCAGGTAATTAAGTGAATTGTGTTTGCAAATTGTCCATTGTGTGTGAGTGGGTATACCAACCCTTATGGGGACACAATGTCCCCATAACGTGATAAATATCCATTTTTTTCCCTTATGGGCACCAGGAAACCCAATTTTTATAAAAATCGGTGACTGCTATGAAAAGCCTAAAAAAGTTTTTTTTGTTATGATTAGGGCAGGGTGGGGGTTAAGGTTGTCATAGTTACAGTAGCATTAGCATTTTTCCTATAGAAGTGAATGAGCAGACCCCATGAAGATTGATATATCCGACATTACGTTTTAATACCTGCTAACTGTAGTTCATGCTATTGTAGATGCTACAATCACTACCCCATGATTTAAGAAGAACAATGTAATCTGAGGTAAATACGATGATTAGGTACAATTATATATAGCACACAATTAGTTGAAGTAGTACTGGAGATTGTAGCAAATTAAGGAAATTGGAATTGTATAGGTACAACCAACTGTTACATACAAATACACAGGTATGATTTACAAAAATTTTGTTAGGCATCAGTCCCCTTTACCACTTAATTCTAAAAATAGATGGTAATAAAATGATAATAAAAAGGAAAATCTAAGTGAAAATGTTTAACATTTGGGTTGGAAAACTGTACAGTACGGCACATTCCCCGGTGATGAAACAACAAGCCTGCAGTCTCAATGTTTGCTATTTCTACCCAGTTTATAACTAATAACCTAGGAATCCCAGAACAAAAATCGTGTGAGTGGTTGGCAAGATACCCTGAGGAGAAGATGGTATGTGTCGATAATTGAAGTGGACCAGTACTCACTGGTAGACAGAACCAGCACCACTTTTCTCTTTCCGTTTCTCTTCAGAGTACCAGCACCAACAATATTTATTGGTACTGAATAACTGGATAACAAGGGAAGTACCGGCACCTAGTATTGAATAACAAGGGGAGTACCGGCACCCTGTGCTGAATAACAAGGGAGTCCCGGCACCCAGTACTGAATAACAAGGGGAGTACCGGCATCCGGTACTGAATAACAAGGGGAGCAGTGGCACCTGGTACTGAATAACGAGGGGAGTACCGGCACCTGGTACTGAATAAAAATGGGAGCAGTGGCACCTGCTACTGAATAACAAGAGGATCACCGACACCCTGTACTGAATAACAAGGGAAGTACCGGCATCTGGTAATGAATAACAAGGGGAGTACCGGTGCCCGGTACTGAATAACAAGGGGATCACAAACACCCTGTACTGAATAACAAAGGGAGTACCAGCTCCTGGTGCTGAATAACAAGGGGAATACTGGCACCCTGCACTGAATAAAAAGGGGAGTACCGGCACCCAATACTGAATAACAAGGGGAGTACCCGCACCCTGTACTGAATAACAAGGGAAGTACCGGCACCTAGTATTGAATAACAAGAGGAGTACCGGCACCCTGTGCTGAATAACAAGGGAGTCCCAGCACCCAGTACTGAATAACAAGGGGAGTACCGGCATCTGGTACTGAATAACGAGGGGAGTACCGGCACCTGGTACTGAATAAAAATGGGAGCAGTGGCACCTGCTACTGAATAACAAGAGGATCACCGACACCCTGTACTGAATAACAAGGGAAGTACCGGCATCTGGTAATGAATAACAAGGGGAGTACCGGTGCCCGGTACTGAATAACAAGGGGATCACAAACACCCTGTACTGAATAACAAAGGGAGTACCAGCTCCTGGTGCTGAATAACAAGGGGAATACTGGCACCCTGCACTGAATAAAAAGGGGAGTACCGGCACCCAATACTGAATAACAAGGGGAGTACCCGCACCCTGTACTGAATAACAAGTGGAGTACTGGCACCCAGTACTGAATAACAAGGGGAGTACTGGCACCTGGTAATGAATAACAAGGGGAGTACTGGCTCCTGCTGCTGAATAACAAGGGGCATACCGGCACCCTGTACTGAATAACAAGGGGAGTACCTGCACCCTGTACTGAATAACAAGGGGAATACTGGCTCCTGCTGCTGAATAACAAGGGGCATACCGGCACCCTGTACTGAATAACAAGGGGAGTACCGGCTCCTGGTGCTGAATAACAAGGGGAATACTGGCACCCTGTACTGAATAACAGAGGGAGTACCGGCACCCAATACTGAATAACAAGGGGAGTACCGGCACCCTGTACTGAATAACAAGGGGAGTACCGGCACCTAGTACTGAATAACAAGGGGAGTACTGGCACCCAGTACTGAATAACAAGGGGAGTACTGGCACCCAGTACTGAATAACAAGGGGAATACTGGCATCTGGTAATGAATAACAAGGGGAGTACCGGCAGCCTGTACTGAATAACAAGGGGAGTACTGGCTCCTGCTGCTGAATAACAAGGGGAGTACCGGCTCCTGGTGCTGAATAAGAAGGGGAATACTGGCATCTGGTAATGAATAACAAGGGAATACCGGCTCCTGGTGCTGAATAACAAGACAAGTACCGGCAGCCTGTACTAAATAACAAGGGGAGTACCGGCTCCTGGTGCTGAATAACAAGGGGCATACCGGCACCCTGTACTGAATAACAAGGGGAGTACCGGCTCCTGGTGCTGAATAACAAGGGGAATACTGGCACCCTGTACTGAATAACAGAGGGAGTACCGGCACCCAATACTGAATAACAAGGGGAGTACCGGCACCCTGTACTGAATAACAAGGGGAGTACCGGCACCTAGTACTGAATAACAAGGGGAGTACTGGCACCCAGTACTGAATAACAAGGGGAGTACTGGCACCCAGTACTGAATAACAAGGGGAATACTGGCATCTGGTAAT
>JAABNY020000019.1:317133-333791 GCA_015164015.2 Brevimyrus niger
TATTATTATTTCTTTAAACTCATATTCCTGCATCTTTATATTGAATTTGTCTGCAAGTTCTGTAAAAAAAAAAAATCGAATAATATTTAGGGGGGCTTAAGAATATTTTAGGGAGGCTTCAGCACCCCTAAAATAGGCCTAACGACGCCACTGTTTAGCAGAACGTTCTGGTCACGAATGACAATAACGGTTTAACTGTCAAAATCATCAACGACGGCATTTACCAGTGGAACGTTAAGTCTGTTTTAGGGTTTCACCCTTAATCGGAGTAAGGTTGAACCTATAAAAGTAACCTATAAAAAGATTAATCTTATTTCTTTTTTCATTCTGGTGAACTTTTCTTAAGCGAAAATGAGAAAAAAATATATTTTACACTAGAACGAATCTCTCTTATGAAGTTAGTTAAAAACAGGCAAAAATAGTCACAATAAGTTCATCGATAATAAATTCGGTCGAGTTATTCTTTGTCTTTAAATAAAGATACACCTGCTTCTGACACCGGCGGTTCTGAGCACTGCATCTTCATCCGCTTGAAGTCGACGGACACACCTACCCCAGGAGATAGAGATAAGCAACCTCGCTGGTCACACATCTAGATGCAGCAGCATGGATACCACGGGCGGAATATCGCTCGTCATAACCAGCTGGTCTTCACGAAGAGCGCTACTTTAATAAGCAGTCATGATGCTATTTTTAAAGAAAGAGACAGCTCATGACATTTATGGAGACTGGGGATCTGCCAGCCAGTAAGTACCCTTTTAACAAGCAGATCTCTCCGCACGGTTTATCGGCGTTCCACGTGATCTCCGGAGCCGGCGAGGACTGTCATTGTAGCGGGTGCCTGGAGGCACAAAGCCCGCATCACTTTCCTCGGAGACTTTCCGGGACGTAAGCACCAGCAGGAGAAGCGATATGGTGTTACCTTCCAGCCGTCTCTACTTTCGCATCTGCCTGCCTTTTCAGACAACCTTTTTATAAATCGACTCGAACTCAAAACTATCCATAGGAAACCATGCATCGCAGGGTGCGTTTCATGAAAAGAAGACACCGTGAGATTTGTTTAAACTATCCTGCACCGTCAAATCGATGTCACTTTTAAGAAACTGTCAGCTGTCTTATGCGAGTGCCGAGGAAGACTTGCCAAATCCAAATAAAGGGGAAGACTCCTTATAAAAACTGCAGAAAAGCGGTACTTGGCTAACTGGTTCCCACCTCTATGGTAATTGTCGACACCTTAAAGGTGAGTGCTTTATCTGCCTCATATATATTACGATAAACACCCATTCTGCAATATAGAAAAATACTAATATATACATACTTGTTCATGAAACGCATTTGGACGTACATATTCTCTATTCAGAATATAATACACTGAAACGGAATACTTTTAATTTGACCTGCGAGAATATATGGGATGCGTTTGGACAGCGAATGGCAGGGTATGTTTACCTTATTATAGTCTCGGGATATACGAAATATTTACAATCGGATCGATCGAAATATCAGATGTATGCATTATGTAATTATTGCTCAGTTTTATTTTATTATAAACAACCATTAGTGTAATCACACTGTAATGTCTGCGGTACATGAGGGGTGAATTAAACTTGTTTTCCTTTTTTATTTGACGCAGCACAAGAAACTGACGGCAATTACTGTAAATCGATATTAAAGTACCTAGAAATAGTTCAGTAATAGGGTTACAGAGCGACAACATATACGTATACATGTCCGCAGGCTAAACCTCCAAAGTCAAGTCTTTCGCATAAAAGTAGTAGAAATAAAGTTCTTGTAGCATTTAAAAAACTTAGTAAACGGATCGAATCTAATCATGAAAACTTTCAAACTAAATATTTTTTCATATTTGGTTTATGTAAGTTACCTGGGTTTTCCCAAGTAGATCTTCACTAGGACAAAACTTGTTTCCAAGTGTGTTGAACTTTCTTGTAGGAGTCCGACGCCCGTTTATTTTTGGGACTGGCGCTGTCAGTGTTTTAGAGAACTTCAGTACGATTAATTAAGAAATTCCAGTCAGTGATAAATTATTTTAATATCCAGGAGCATCTCCCAGATTTGTAATGGTCTGACAGAAAAATTAATTTCATCATCTCATAAAGTAAGCAATACCTGATCACTAAGCGATAAATGTAGAAAACTAAAACGTAAGAGTTGTAATATTATGACATTTTTTCCATTATAAATGTTTTTGGAAACACTTGATATTATTTGTAACCATGTACTATGTCCAATGTGGAAGCACGGTTTATGTAAAGGTCGAAGCTTGCAATGACGGATCAAAATTGCATTTCCAGCACGATGGTGAAATCAAGTTGGTAACCTGCACATTTTACATGTGTTGAAAGGAAATCCCTTTGCGTCTGCATCACAAAACACATGCGTTGGATATACTAGGATATAATAGGAGGACTACTAAAATTATTAAATATCACTTTAATTTTGTGTTTTCATAATCCCGGCTAACCAGGATAAACGGTTTTAAGATCAATAGATGAAAGGATGGATGAATGGAATGAAACATATTAGAATCTAGTTTAAAATGTCATGTTTATTGTCAGAGTTAAAATCCGCTAACAAGCGTAATTGCTCTATAGGCACCGTAATAGCTAGGTTTTCTCTGTAGTAAATTGCGGTTTTCTCTGAAGTAAATTGTACTTTTCTTGTACCATGAATTACACAATTAGAGAACAGAAAAAAAACATTCTGGTTACAGTTAGGCTTTCAGATATGCAAACAGAGGCCACATTCTGTGTACCTGTTGCCATGATCAAAGGAATTTTACATGGAACAAAGTATGAAGTTTATTTTCAAAATAAATAAATAAATTAAGATGGTCCAAACAGCTGTTGGCAGATTCTCACTGGAGTTCAGCGGAGCTGAAAATTTGCAGTATTTTGAAAGGAGTCTGCACTTTAAGCATGTGCTGTATTAGAATTCATATGTTTTGTTCATAAAGGGAAAACCCGAAATAATCCTCAATCGTATGAAGTTCCAGGTACTGTTTCGGTGCCTTCTTGCACAGACGAATTTTCCGAGCAGAACTGTGCCCTCGTGAACTTGCTTTATTCTTCTCACTTGCTGGTAACCAAAAACACCAAACTGCTCATTACATCTACGCTGATTATGTTCTTCTTATAGCCTACGTTTTAAGAGTTTTGTTTGATTGACATTTGTTTAGATGGCAAAGGTACGTTATTACAAATTCAGTCATGTACTTAGTAGATTATATGTTTTATCACTTTCATTAATTTCCCGCGCATGGATTTTTTTTCCGGTAATAACTGGAATGGCACCCGGGTGGGACCGATAAATGGATAATAGCACGTTTCTCTGGTTATTAGGAATCATTTTTGCTGCCATCAGCTAACCAGAAGAATTTTCCTGACAGCTCTGGGAGAAGGGGGAGGTCAGCATCAGCAAAGCCTGTGTGATTAATTCCGATGAACCTAGTCCTAACGAGCATTGCATTAATTCTGTGTTACAACACTAGATGGTCTGTAGCAAGAAAAACAGCCATTTACACAATTAACACACAGTACTGATGAAGTTACCAAGCCATGAATACTGATATCTTCTGTGCCTGGTGGTTATGATGCATTGACGAAGCTATACTATAACAGAATTATGTGCACTACACACTAGACACATCAGAACCACATCAAGAGTTCAATAACTTGGCAGCCCTGGATGCACTGAAGTGCTTGTTTGAAGCCACAGAAATCTATACTCCCAAACGATGAGCATAACAGAACAATATCAATCAGCACACGATCAGCAGCAGCACAGCGCTGAGCCGAGTGAAAACTCTGTAGCAGTACTGTGAGGATCCGTAGCTGGCTCCGGGCCACAGGGCCTGGCACAGAGCGGTCCAGATGGCCTAGGAGTGTACACTAGTTCTGCAAAGCTGAGGAACCGAGTGCGCCAAGTCCTGCTGGGCTCCACCGAGATGCATGTGTACACATATATGCGTGTGCGCGCATGTGCACTAGAGATATTTGGCATTGTTTGTGTCACATGGTCCTCCACTGTAACCTCATAGATTTCTGATGAGTCACATGACCAGAAAGCCATCATGCTATTTGACAGTGACACTCGTGTAAAACATACATTTGTACTTCAGTTAAAGAGTAGGGCATTTGACGACAGATCCCACTTCTGTGCCGTGGAAGGCCAGAGCAGACGAAATGTTATGTTGTATCGCTCGTAGCAGTTTTACCTGCACAAAAGTGTTCTGAGGGCAGAAAAAAAAATTATTGGTTCAGAGAGATAACCAATCAGATCGCAGAGGAGGCAGGTCTGTGCAACTAGAGAAAGTAGGACCAAACTATCTGATTGGTTGGTCTGACATTTAACTAAGTTCTGATTGGTTATCTCCCTGAACCAAATAATTTTTTTTTTCTGCCCTCAGAACATTTTTGTGTAAGTGAAACTCCCATGAGCTCATGTATCCCACAGTAGAATGCCAGGGAGACGTTCTGTCCACGTTCCAGGATCTAATCCGGAGCGCCGTCCCACGCAGAGGCGGCTTGTCGTGCGACAGTAAAAGGGAAGCTACCTGAGAACAAAAGCAACGGGACTGTGACAGACGCTGAGCAGCTTCAAAGCTCCGACTCCGCTTTGCAGCTTCCATTAAGCAGCCCATGCTTTGGGGGAGGGGGGGGGACATGGGCAGAGGATGCATCCTCCTCTTCTCATCCTACCATGTCGGCTGTCAAGGAAGAGCTATACGCTCCACTTTGGATCTCGCTGAATAATTTCTCTCCTAGCTATAAATAGTGCCATCTCATACACCTTTCCTCCTCTGGGCTGGTGATCTGCACACTCATGACGATTTGCAGGCAACACCCCCACACATTTTTTTTCCTTGCCTTGCTGTGCTTATGGAAAGCGGTGTAGAGAAAGCAGGCATTATTGAAGTGACATAGAGGTACCACAAAGGAATTTACAGATACAGGAATTCCTGCCACATCATTGCCATGGGTTAGAAAAATGGCTATTACTACTTTGTGCCCCCGATTGGTAGAGCAACTTTGTGAAAAATATGTTCAAAGGGAACTAATTAAAAATATGCATGTGCCACATTAACTTGGCCCTCCAATTCTCAGGAGACACTTAGAAGACATTCTAGATGAGATGTGTCAAGAGTCCCAATGCCCTTCTCACCAAAGACAAATGCTTGTTTTGTTATTTGGGTCCTCTGTGCCTTCATGGAGGCAGAGAGAGTCTCACCGGCCATTCAGAACATTAAAAATTGGGTGGTACAGAAGGTAATTTCTAACCCCCGTGGCTGCGGATGCTTCTAGCGGCCTTCTTAATTCTACGAAAATAAGCCTCCTGGGAAGGTTCATACATTTTTTAGTGTTATGCTAATGGATGCTCACCATTTGCAGGGAGCATGGAAGAGCTATTATGTATTAAAACAAACCGCTTACATTTCCACTTAGAGTCATGGTTTTTCGGTCTCATTGACGGTTTTGGTCGATTGCCTGACACAATCAAGTCAAAGCAGCTTTCTCCAGACGTGCAAGTGTTTATATTCAATGAGGATATGAGAGGAGATATTTATGGCGCTAAAGATTATTGGATAGAAAGACAGAGGAGGACATTTCAGATCCAGAAAGTAAAAATCCAAACCAGGATTTTGTTTCAACCAACCAGTTGAGTACTACTGTATATGGCTGTGAATCTTTATACTCAGCAGGTTGGTCGAAACGAAATCCTGGTTTGGATCTTTTACTTTCTGGACCTGAAATGTCCACCTCTGTTGAAGGATAATATAGTATAGTGTAACTGGTGTGGGAGGATAGACCGATGGAGGGATTGTCATCTGGACGCTGCGGCAGAAATCTGCCTGAGTAACACGGGATCGAAACGCACCACCTGGGGCTCCATCTGACTGTACTATAGCGGCTAGCTTCCGCCAGGCCTCAGATAAAGCACCAAAACCTTGGAAGTATATCAGTATGCATCTATAGCTCAATAGAGGATATACCAATATACATTGTGTCAATATGATTGTGGGACACCGTTAACTAGGCAAACAGCTCCAGTGAACCTTGGCATAGATACTGGCCGTGTCTCTCGATCTCTGCTTGAGGAACGCGACACTGTCTTTCCATGGGAATTTCTACCATTTGGCATTTTGTTCAGCACTGGAGAGGCTGTACTTCTGTCCACTATAAGTACTCATTTGGGTTGTGATCCAGTGACTGTAACAGCCTGGGCATATGGTGAACACCCTCATTAAAGCATCCGGTGATTACTCGTGCAGTGGATAGGGCCGATGCTAGAAGAGACATGGAATGGTTTGGTGACTTTTCTTGGCCCCAGTTCTCTTCTGTAAGGGACGGAGTGGACCAAAACTATGCCAAGAGAACATACCCCACACCATAACAGAGTCGCCAGAACACTTTGGGATACAATCAGTCGAGCTGGCAGGCTTTTTTGGAACATACCACACATTTACTCGTCTGCGTGTTGAGAACAGGGTGAAGTATGACTCATCTAACCATATGACTTTCTCCCACTGTTCAGTGAGACCACAGCCCCCCCCCCCCCCATTCACAAAAAATGCATATTTTAGGTTCACAAGGGAATGTATAAAAACATAAGAACTATACAAACGAGAGGAGGCCATTCGGCCCATCAAGCTCGCTTGGGGAGAACTTAACTAATAGCTCAGAGTTGTTAAAATCTTATCTAGCTCTGATTACCATGCGACCACACTATCCTTCTCTGTGAAGTTCTCACCAGATTCAATGGGATGAAACTGCCTCTTCACATCATAAATTGACATTTGCAGTTAACTGGTTGACAGTTATTCATTTGTTTTATATTGCACTTGAAATCCATGCATGAACATCACAGTTGCCCTGGTTCATTGTGTTCTTCACTGCAGACTTGAGTATTAAAACCAGTATTAAGTGAGTATTAATACTAACAGAATTGCAGAAAATATATAGATAAATATACTATAATTTTCTCCTAGTCATAGCAGCAAGTGTCCAGCCAGGCCTGTTTATTCATGACTCCTAAGAATTATGGGTCATTATTTGCTTAATTAACCACACCTGTACAAATGCACCTGCAGAGCCCTTGTTCACTCAATTTTTTTAGCGTGGCAGTTCACGTTTCCTCAGGGTTACTGTAATGGGAACTGATGCCAAGGAAGATTTATTTTGTTTTCATATTGTGTTTCTTGGGTTGTGGATTATGGCCAATGCTTCACAATTTCATACAGCTTCCAGGGGGAAATGTAGTTAACTTAGAGTTCTCGGAATATCTAATTCATGGAAAACTCTGCCTTAGTAGCCTGTGTAAGTTTGTAGAAAAATATTGAAATATTTATAATTATTATTGTTTTTGTTGGAATATTTGAAGTAGGGGGAAATAGATTACAATACATTACAAGTGATAATAGCAGGTGAACTTTTCTGAAGCACAAAAAGTGGTATAACAATAGTTAATCTACACTAAGGTGAGCATACGATAGCTGATATATCTTTACTTCAGCTTCCTTTTAGGGACATGCTTCTCATACACTATATCACCAAAAGTCTATAGACACCAGCTTGTTCAACATGTCATTCTGAAACCATGGGTTTTAAAATGAAGATGGTCAGTTCATTGTTGCTTTAATAGCCTCCGCTTTTATAAGAAGGTTTTCCATTAGATGCTGGAATTGTTGCCATCCAAGTTGGATATTGATGTTGGGTGATCAGGTCCCTTGCTGTGTGGCCAGCTGCTTCACACCTGAACTTGTTCCCAGATGTTTTGTCCTTTTCAATCACTTTACTTGTGTTGAACAGCTGTAACGGGTCAGAAATGTGGCAGAGTGACTTGTTGGAAAGATAGAGTCCTATGATGGTGCCAAGTGGAAAGTCACTAACCTCTCCAGTACAACCACCCATTCTGCTGCTAATGTTTGTTGCAGAAGATTGCATTACTGTGTGTTTAATTATACATCTGTGGCAGCGGTGGGCGTGGATCAAGTAGAAAATTTCTCTGATTAATTGAGTTTCTGCATACTTCTGGCCATATAGTGCACATTTTTATATGTGAAGAGGAATACAACTTTATTATTTTTAAATTATTTTTTAATAATTGGCTTGGCCCAGCTCCTATCTGTCTGGATTATGTTCCATAGACCAAATGCCTGCATTTAGGTGAAGGGTTGTCACTATATTGCACTTTGTGTGCCCTACAAAGAAATGATGTAATGGTAGTACTTTACTTAAGGTCACGTTTTTAGTAATTTATAAACATATTCATGATGCAGTATAATGCATTTATAAAGCATTATAAACATGGATATAAAAATAAATAAAAAACACATAGCCTTGTTTATAATGAATTATGAATGCCGAATGAAGCTTTCTTCTACAATGCACTATGAATACCTTCATAATGCAGCACGAAGCATCCTTAATGCTTATATCGACCATTATAACGCATTATAACTATAGTGCATTACAGAATATTCATAATACATAATACACATGACTATAATGTGTTATACCTTTTGATAAAAATTTATAACTATGTTTTTAATGCTTCATGAATGCATTATTATTTGTTATACAGTAATTTGTTTAGAAATGATTAAAAACATGGTCTTAAGTAAAGTGTTAAAGGTGTTGCTATCTGGGGTGTTTCCCACCTCTGTGCTTCCTGGGATAAACCAGGGGTTTTCTTCGACCTACTGTAGCACTCGATAAGCAATTATGGAAGAGGTATTTGTGTAAAAGAAAAACATACAGATACATACATTTTTCCCTGGTGAGAAAGCTTTGATGAATCAAGTTCATTATACAGTACAGGTTGTCTTGGATACAAGATTCTGTTAGGCCAATAAATAAATAAATGGCCTAACATAAAGGAGGAAATGATTCAACAGGGAAGATCGATCTAATTTAAGTTAGCTCTTATAGCGTGATTCAGCTACAGCTCACTGTGTACCTGGTGTAGCATGTAACAAACCACGCTAACAGAAATGGGGGATTGGCGCAGGAGCTGGACAATTTCCTAAATTAATAAGAGCACAATCCAACTAACTGACGGCCTGCTAGCTGATAATGGCAGCGGTCAGCAGTTTCAGTTATTTACCTTCTTATAGGAAAACTGAAGCTCATGTCACCTGAAATTTTTGGTATATCAACATGAATGTAAGGGTGGAAAGAATTCTTCAGCATTTTTGTTGCCTGAAAATGAGCCTCCTTCTTTACCTCCTAGCAGCGCAGCGTACAGTGATGTCCTTCAAATACTCATAAATTGATCGATACTGCAATACAAGGAATACTTTAGGTCGTGTTTACTAAGGATGTCTCCGCTAAGTCGGTCTTTGAATCTCTGCTCTCGCTGTCAAGTCGATTTTCAGCTTAATGTTCAATGATCATTTTTCTGTCTGAAACTTTCACCCCCCCCCCCATCCCCATGCCCGCTCCTGAAACACACACCAGTCAAACGTTTTTGCACACCACAGGTTTTTACTACTTTTACATTTATTTAATAAACTACAGATTTTTTTCTTGTTAAGCATTGGAAGCACTATAAATGAAAATACAAGTTAAATAAAACAAGTTTCTTTTATAACATGGAAGGAATATGTAACAGTGCATGTCTGATATCCTATTAACTGCTTGTGTGCTGATGGCAGTCAGGCTCTCCTTTAACTATAAATGCACTAGTTAACTGTTTCATTTCCCTTGAAACCCAGCAGTATTTAATGTCTCTTGTAAAAAGGATGCCTCGAATTGTATCTGCTGTTATAAGTGCTAGAGAGTGTTATTTTGACTAATCAAAATATGACATTTTCTTGCTAATGAAGGTAATCAAGTGGTGAGCCTGCTGTCAGTTTATGTTAGCAAAGAATATCGAGTGTATTTTTAGTAAATGTTAACTGAGTAACATGCAAATGTAGAAAATCTCAGTGTGTGCAAAAACCTTTGACTGGTAGTTTGACTCTTGAGCACCTCGAGAGCAGAACATTTCAACCGCCAAGCTGATTACTTTGCTTACTCTCAACAGGTCAAACTGTACCATGTGGGAGAGTTGGGACAGTACAATGTTTTTTTTTTTTTCGCATTTGAAAATCCTCCCGTACAGACAGACCAAAGCTTCTATCTCCTGTAATCCTGGAGGTTTTCAGGTGACTCCATGCAGTGCTCTTTGGTGATGAGCCCTTTCTACAAGAGTCAGACAGATGTGCCCTGGCATCAGAACTATTCATGCTGCTGTGGAATGTTTTTAACTAGATTTTTTTTATTTCTCGGGACAAAGTGAGCATGAAAACCACAAGGCTAGAATTTTAAAACTGTCGCAAACCTCATAACAAACAAAACAAATGTCATTAAATTATTATGAGATTATTTGCAGCTTTTGCTCTGTGCGTTTTTCCTGACTATAGCACATCTGTCTTTCTACTGTTTGATGTAGCAGTGAGCAAAATTGTGACAGTGCTCATTTCTCACACGGAGCACAGGTATAATGTGTGTTGTAGCATAAGCCAGGAGGGGAGCATATTTCAGCAGTGAAACTAACTTTGCTTTCACAGAGATGAATGGCTCAGTCAAACACGGGCAAGGTCAACCTCTGAAGGCCCAAATGACGTCCTGCACTATTTGTAGATGGTGCTGTGCTTGAGCAAGACAAGTTCAAGGGACAGCTCTCGGATCTTTTCCTCATCCCTAAGTTGTCAGGGTAATAATTCTGGTCAAATTAAGTGACCAAGTGACAGTGCATTGATCAATTAGCCAACAGAAATGAACTCTGAAGTTAATTATAGTCATCTGTTTTACCTGAGTTTCCTGTAATTAGCTGCCTACTTGATTAGGCATGCAAGGAAGAGTGTAATGGATCAGGAAAAAAGAAGAAAAAAAAACAGGGGGAAATTGAAATAGGCAGATGAACAATGTTCTGCGTTTCCCTCCATTGTCTCCTGTTCTGTCCAACTGAAGACGCCTGAAGTCTAATTTATCCAGGGCCTGATTTTTTCACAAGGAAAGGCCCAGAGTTTGGAGCTCTTGCAAACTGCAGAGCTGGTTAAGGTCTCAGGAGGGAACCAGGGCGATTACATCAGTGTTTAGCCGACCGTGCCTTGTGCGCGAGTGTAAGGAACGAGCAGTGTGTGCTGTGTCACTGGAGGAAGTATGTAGCCACACACATATAAACAAGTGCATGCAAGTGCATCGAGCAGAAGTGTCCTTCACCGGGTTTTCTTTGCTTCTCCATTGATGAGCTCATATGAAGTGGATGAGATGGGATACAGTGTTTTTATCATGACAGGGGCATCTGAGCACTGGAGTGCAGCCATTTGGATTAACGGGGGGTGATGGATTGCGGAGAAACATCCCTCAGCAGAATAAATCTGTAAACAGGCACTGTCAGCTTAGCAAGCATAATGCAGGTCTTCATCCCAAACAGTGTTACCTACTATTCTTCTGTTTTCCTGCCTTGTTTTATTGTTTTCTGCCTGCTTTAGATTTCGCCGCCGTCCAGGAACATTTGCTCGCTTCAATGTCTTCATTCGCTTTCCCCCACCCCACAATTTAATTAACTTTTCGAAGTATTTGTGACATTACCCAAGAATGCCGAGGCCTGGGAGACACAATCAATCAGCCTTCCATTAACTGAATAGTTTAATTACCACCAATCAGTGGCCTGTCGTGCCCTGCAGGGGGCCAGGTTCACATAATCAGATCACTTTCCTGTGTTTCCACACGCATGTAAACAAGGGCAATGCAGCCTGTGCACACGCCCCCTGCAGGTGATGGGCGTTCAGTAACAAGGGGACAGTAGCCTTTCCCCATCAGGAGGACACTGATTAACTGGACAGGCGACGTATCTCTGCTCCTCACATGAGTTTATATTGTTCCGTCACAAATTGCACAGGGTGTCACAATAATATACCCAGAGGGTGAACTTACATCAGCAGCACAAAGTCCTGATAAAATTTGTTAGGGGGGGGTGGGGGGGTTGCAGATGATACAATTTGGCTGACAAGCCCTGTATTTGGGAACCCTAGTCTGCATTAAATTGTATTTCTTATTAAGTATCCATGTTATGGTGTTTCGACAGGTTATTGAAAAAGTCAGCAGCCAGCCGCAACAAAAACAAAGTACTTTTTTACCCTCCCCCCTTGACAGTGTCTTACACTGACTAAGATACAGTACCTTCTTTAATGACAATAAAATCATTCATTCATTACAGAAGATTTCACATATACTGTAGAACTCAAATCATCCATCCATCCATGTCTATACCTGTTGGCCCTATGCAGAGTTGCAGGGGTCTGGAGATTAGCTATAAGCCTTTTAATTAAATCATATTAAACATAGACACTAAGATGACCAGATTACTGTTGATGGTGAGCATTTTTAGCAAGCTGTTAAACAGCTGATCTGAGTACATTTGATTTATTTGTTTTCTGGGGTATATTTTACTTTATCCATTTTAGGAGAGATATTTGAAATATTCTGCCCATTACTTAATTGTCAGTATAAGTAAGTATAAGTGGTTATCTTATTGAAGAAAAAATCAATACGTTTTTTTCTTGTTAAGCATTGGAAGGTTGCGTGAACAACTATAACTGGAACGGAATTTGAAGTCTCTGCATCTTTGATAGCACTTAAATACATCACAATCCAATGCTCCCTGTGTGTATGCAGAAACCATTTTTATGGCACCACTTAATTGTAATTGCCACCTTTTAAGCGATTACAATTTGCCTGAAAAATGTGTTTGAGCTTCCTTCTTTCACTTAGCCCCTTTTGGGTGGCTTCAGCAGGCCTAATGCGTGACAGATTTGTATGGTGGCGCTGGGGTGGGTAGAAAGAAAAGGGCTCAGGGTCTCACTAGTGGGATACATTCATGCAGCACATTTCATTGTTCGTCATCTGCAATTCATTCCAAAACCCTATAAGCCAAAATCCCTTGAATTAGTAAGTTGAAGGCGCAGCCTCTGTTATTGATTGGCCGGACTGGTAGGGGTGTGGGCTTTGCAGATAATCGTAGCTAAATCTACCATGTCTGTTTTTCACGAGGCGTACGGCACCCGCACGGTGGCTCTGATCTCCGGCCGGATGCCGCCCAGCGTGAGCCCTTGTATGTTGCAGAAAGAGGCTTTGTTCCCTCATTCCAGCTGCAGAAGATCGATGGAAGCGATGGAATTCTCCTTTGGATCCTTACGTGAATGAGACGACATCGACGGTCTGCGGTATAAATGGGCTCCGCGGAGTCCGCAGGCGGCTTCTGGCGCATTGTGCCGTTCCATTGTGTCCCCGTAATTTAAGACAACCGCTGGTGATCCGCGGTTATGAGGCGCTAGTGCAGATCAGATCCATCAAACCCGGACTGCAAACTTTACAGCCAAACACAGTTGTCAGTTCCTGGAGTGCAGTTCTGAAGACGGGGGGGGGGCTTCATCAGAATTGGCTTCACATCCATCTAATGTACTGAAGTGTCTACCTGACAGGCATTGCAAAGATGTGATGCCTTTCTTATGTGTCAGAAGGACGTGGCATGTCTTCAAAGACGTCTGATTAGAATTTGGGCACTTTCTCTGTGACCATTGCCCTAAACTTATTCTGTAATTCTGATGGAATCAATACCAGCATCTGAAATAATTTAATTCTTAAGAACCACGAGAAAGAATCGAGTGTCATTTCTGTGCATATTCTCCTAAAATGGGGACAGACGCAGCATCATGACTTAGAAATTCAATACACATCAATTTTTGGTTTCAATTTGAGGTAACTTGCATAACTTTGATTTCCTTCCATCATCAATTTTCACTATGTGTCCCTTTTTAAAAAGAAATTAGGGGAATGGGTCTGTTTCTTAAGGCATCATCCATTACTGTAAACAGAGCCTAGTTAATGAGGCTGAGGGAGGGAGCCACTGGCTTTGTACACCCCCAGTATCCGTCACTTTTATGCTAAAGAATTAAAACTCCCACAATCCTTTGTGCCTCACAGATTGTCAGGAGACAAAACCCAAAAACTTATATAATTCATATTATATCTTTGCATATACATTTTAATGTAAATAAACATAAAATATATAAGCAAATAAATAAGTAAATATGCACTATGCACATTATTTGCACTAGGCACATTATTTTATATTTATGTACAGTATATAATTAATTATATTGTTTTGATTGTCTTTGACACACCAAAGTAGATTCCGTGTATATAAAGGTACTTGGCAATAAATAAACGATTCTGATGATGTCTAGTGAAAATTACTGTATATAAATTGCATAAGAATATAATCCATCCATCCATCATTTTCAGCTTCTCCGGGGTTCGGGTCGTGGGGGTAGCAGCTTCAGGAGAGATACCCAGACCTCCCTTTCCCTAGCTACCTATACCAGCTCCTCGAGTGGGATGCCAAGGCGTTCCCAGGCCAGCCGAGAGATATAATCCCTCCAGTATGTCCTGGGTCTGCCCCGGGGCCTCCTCCCTGTAGGACATGCACAGAAAACCTCTCCAGGTAGCCGTCCAGGAGGCATCCGCGCCAGGTGTCCAAACCACCTCAACTCGCTCCTTTGGACACGAAGGAGCAACGGTTCTACTCTGATGCTCTCCCGGATATCCACACTTCTCACCCTATCCCTAAGGGAGAGCCCAGACACCCTGCGGAGAAACCTCATTTCGGCCGCCTGTATTCGCGATCTCATTCTTTTGGTCATTACCCATAACTCATGACCATAGGTGAGGGTAGGAACGAAGATGGACCAATAGATCGAGAGCTTTGCTTTTTGGCTCAGTTCTTTCTTAGCCAGTAGACCTAACCTAACGAAGGCCTACCTTAAACATGCTTAGATACAATTACATTAGCCTAGAGTTGGATAAAATCACTAACACAAAGCATATTTTATAATAAAATGTTGAATATCTCATTTATTCAATAATTTACTGAAACTGAGAAGCAGAATGGAAGTGGAATACTCTTGGTGATCCAATGTAATCCGGGCAGCGTCTATATAGTCTTTGTCAATGATAATGACAGTGACACCTGGTGTGTGATAGTAGCAGTTGAGAAACACTGCTATACATCACACACACGCCTGTTAGAATTACCCAGATACATCGCCCTGCTCTGCACACACCCCTGTTAAAATGAATAGAGCCCATATCCCAGTCCAGCACCGTTGAGAATGACAGGGTTTTACTTTTTGTGGGTTGTGAGATGTTTGTCCCTGATCAGCATTTCTGGGTTAATCCGTGTTCATTAATGTGGGGCAATTATCGAAGAGTAATCAATTTTGCGGTGACATGTGTCAAATGCATTCAGGTCCCAGAATGACCTCACCCTGCCGGAACCGAAACATGACAGCCATATCCAAGACCTAGAACCCTGCATCTCGACGGTCACATCCACACTCATGCTCAGGGGCCATGTGCGGAGATCGGCAGCTGCTGGATTATCGTTTGTTAGTCAAGGTCTGAGTTGTGACATTTTCAGAGTTTCGACAATAATAGTGAAAGTTCACTATGAATGTAATATATGCATTTTTAATCATCTTAAAAAAGATTCTTCAGAGTGTTACTCCGCAGGGCTTTATGCTTAGGAGCCATATTAGTGTTATTTACAACATTTTGCTAGTCATCTTTCCACCTCTCATCTCCTGGTGCCTCAAAGCAGCTGTGCCTTATCTCCCACCCTTTTCTCCTCCTAATTCAATTAAAGACTTGGATCTATATCCATGCATTCATCTCCCATGGCGATGCAGTTTGTCTCCTGGCTGAAATGAATGGGTGACGCTTTTTCGCTGTGATCGACAGACTGGTGTTAAACGCGGCCCCGAGCATGACTCCCCCCCCCCCCCTTGGCCAATATATTGGTGTTTCGTGTGGCTCAATAACAGTGGTCACTGCCCATGTTCGAATTCTGAGCCCAGGCTATTGGTGCGTATAGATTACACAATCAGACGCCCAGCCCAATCTTCGGTCAAGACGAGCCCGCTTGATATGTTTTTTAGTTCAGAGAGACACAGGTTATTGATTTCAGCGGGTGTCTTCCCTCTGTTGCGGTAATCCACGTTAAGGCTGCTCACGCGGGCCCGTGCAGGCTGGGCTGAGCACATGGAAGGTCACTGGTGCTTTATTTAAGCTTTTAATTTAAAGCCGTTCACAGGGACCATTTAACCATGTTTAAAAGAGAACATCAGCAGGAAACGGCTGGTCTTAACATTATATAAGATTAATTGAATTATGACCCAGTTGTAAAGATTAGCCCACATCTGAAAGTTACAATTAAGTTAATTTACAGTTAATTGTATGTAATGCAATGTAACCCTCATTTAATATATGGCTGTAGGGCAACATGCATGGGGGTAGGAGCCCCCTGGGGGAGGAGAGACAGAGGTTTGTAGTTTCACATAATATACCAATATCTGTAGTCCTGTAAAGAAATTCCCATTAAACATTCCCTTCCCTGCCCATCCCTGTTAGTCCCATAAAAGAAACTCCATTAAACCTTCCCATCCCTGCCCATCCCTGTTATTCCCATAGGAGAAACCCCATTAAACCTTCCCTTTCCTGCCCATCCCTGTTATTACCATAAGAGAAACCCCGTTAAACCTTCCCTTCCCTGCCCATCCCTGTTATTCTCATAAGAGAAACCCCATTAAACCT
>JAABNY020000019.1:339005-364064 GCA_015164015.2 Brevimyrus niger
GTGTGTGTGGGTGTGTGTGTGTGGGTGTGTGTGTGTGTGTGTGTGTGTGTGTGTGTGTGCGGGTGGGGGTGCGATAAAAGGTGGGGGCTTCTTGAGATCTCGGCCACGGTGGGCAGTAGGGTGGATGTACAGGTACGGAGATTGGATGCCGGATCCTCATCGTGGTGCCAAGGCAGGAAGTTGGCAAGGCAGGAAGCTGCCAGGACAGGAAGCTGCCAGGACAGGAAGCTGGGCCTAACAGGGGTAGCTGTGCGCCGAGGGAGGGGGAAATGCACGGGTAGCCCCCGCACATTCAGCCCGAGCAGGCGCAATTAACACGGTGTTTAACCTGAAGGCTGCTGGCTCAAATCCCTGGAGCTGCCCCCACTGCTGCCGTGAGTCAAGTATTTAACCTGAATCGTTGTAATGCCCCAGTAAAACTGAGAGATACATAGATGCCAGGTGCTTTCAATGAGCAAACAGAGTCATAATTATCAGTTTAATAGTATTACTATTAACAATAACTACTTCTTATAAGAACCAAACAGAAGTTGCCTTAAAGAAGTTGCAGGCTATTAAAATCCCTGGAGTGGCACCCCAATCGTACCATTGAACAGAACAAAATCTCCTCAGTGTCCTCAGATAGCCACTATTATACATTGGCAAAATTGTTAAGCCAATTTAGTGCAGTTAAATATTGCTCTGAAAATTAAAAAGACCAGAGGTGCAACTCCATTCGGCAAGCCTGATTCTAGTCTATAAATTGACACACTGTTGTAACAAAGGCCACTGAATGGAGTTTCTCACATTCCGGCACTGGGTCAGTTACCCTTAAAAGCAGAGGTGTCAAACTCCAGTCCTGGAGGGCCGGAGCCCTGTGTAGCTTAGTTCTTTCCCTGTTCCACCACAAATGATTCAGCTAAACAGCTGTGTGGTAATTAGCACAAGGAGTAAAATCTGGTGTGTTAAACGAGGGAAAACCTAAAAATGTGCGGGGCTCCGCCCCCCAGGACTGGAGTGTGACACCTCTGCTTTAAAGGGTCCTGCTCTATCAGAGTATACATCCCTTGCTCTTGATTCATGTTAACATTGTGTGAACTAATGAGCCTCTCTTGAACTCTTCAGTTGCCATTCAAGTGTTAATCCCCATAGTTTCAAATTTACTAGAACCTTCAAGACTCAAGACTTCAAGTGTTTCATCGGTCACTGTATTTGTGTGAATGTGTGTCAGCAGGTGGGCACTGTGCGGGAGGCACAGGTCCAAATTACCCAAGCCCATGGCAGGGCATGACGGCGTCACACATCCCATATCCGGCATGTCCGGAATTAACGCTCCATTACCCATATATAAACACAAACATGAGGAGGCATGACCTGATGATAAAGTAAGTAAAGCCACCAGAATAGACCGGAACTCAGCAACCTGCACCGTGATGGTAAGAAAAACCACAAAAAAATGAAAAATTCAAACCAAGGGCGAAGGTGAGATTTTGATATTGGGAGGTAAACAACTAAATCATTTAAATGCAAAGATGTATTTTTTGGGGGGGGATGTAGACAAATTAAATATTGGGGGGTACCCGCCCAATCCCCACCTCCTCCTCTCCCAAGTTCCTACGCCCTAGCTACAAAATAAAAACCAGTTGAGCCATATCAAGTCTCCTTGGTACGTGACATTAGTTAGGAAGATTTCTGCAGTGAATCATCATCGTTTTCAGATTTTTATTCAACCAATAAGGCTGTTCCAGTAGCCTGAACGTTTGTGAGGAGATGCCAGTTTGCGCAGACGAGGGCTCGGCCTTTTCTTCTCTTTAAAGCCAAATGGCGGTCAGACTGAAACGTCAGATTGAGAGTATCATCCTGCTGCCATTTCTTCCAGGTCCCTGCGGCCAGGTTGACAGGAGATGCCCAGGGTGGAATATAAGAAGGCGGATCCTCGGTGCGGCAGGCGCAGACTGAAGACTCTGGCCATGAAACTGCCCTGTTTCTTCTGGTTCCTCCTGCTGTTCGGAGCTGGGGGCCTGGTGCTCTTCACACACCTGCAGGACCTTTCTGAGACGTTTCAGCAGCAAGCTCCAGGTCAGTGCTTTTGGAGGGCTCCAGGTGCCCTTGTCCTCGTAATCATCAGCCCAGAGATGCGTGGAGAAAGCTGCCCCCCCCCAGGCTACAGCATAATATCTAATAAGTGAAATAGGTTCTGGGGAGAAATGCCCCGGGTGAACCAATCTTACCTTGTGTTTTGGGTTTAGCGTTTAGGTCCTGACAGTAAACCTTGGGCAGCAGTGAATTTCAGACCTTCATTGTAGCCCCTTCATACATAGACTCTAGCAGACAAACATCTCAGGGGTTGAAAGTTGAAAAAATGGCAAAGCACGAGATGAGTCAAAAGCATCATGACAGCAAATTCCATTCCGTGTGGAATCCTTGTGTATGCTGAACAAAGGAAGGATCCATTGCAGAGGAACCTTAATAAACACAGGCATGGCAGGTTCCAGAATGTCTCGAGGAAGCATTCCTGCGCCTGGCTGGGCCTCCCGCAGCCGGAGACGCGCTCCGCTCCCAGAAACTGATGGTGTATCGAGTGTCGTTCTCACTGCGAGTTTCCTGCATGCGACAAACCGAACACCACAGCAGGGATCCTATCGATAAGAGACACTCCACTCCGAAAGCGGAGTCCCCAGAGATTCTCCCATTCCACTGATGGAGAGATACATTCCTAAATGTTATCGCTGCCAGATGAGTGTATTTCGTATCGTTCTCGGCTCAGTCACTGCTGGAGGGCTGCGGGGCTCCTCAGATACCAGAAACACTTCAAGGGCTATTAGAATGCGCTTTGGCATGGATGTTGCAAGATTCAACCCGGCACCCAGATAATGTATATGTGTTTGACGGGCTCTGGTTGGGGGAGGTGAAGAGAATCATGTGACATGGCGATGGAATGGGATGGAAAAATGGGTTTTCTGGGAATCGGGTTTCCCGTTTTCATGATTTACTAGGGATGGAAAGGCAGGGAGGAAAACGAAAAAAGAGAGTTTGTTTCAATGGAAAAGAGTAAACCGTGTGTGGCACTGATGAAGATGAACTGATGAAGTGTGCAGGGAAACAGGTCAGATGTCAGGGTCTGGGCAGAGTTAATGGGGGTTTGAATGAACAGAATACATCACTTTATACTTGCAGTCATGCATGAGGGACAGTTGAAGTGAATCAACAATAATGACCCCTGAGACCAGACTCTCCCCCCGAGACGGCCGGGGCCCCCAGACACAGTGTAACCGGAGAAGGGTTTGGTTTGCCAGGATATACAGCCCTATAAATTAGCAGGGTGCCTGTAATTCTTCTCGTACGGAACACGAATACAGCAGTTAATATTTAATATTGAAGGCTAAATTAATTCCAATATTACAGTTATTAGTGCTAATTTCATTTCAATATAGCGGCATACATAAAGTTAAAGTGGATTTCTGCCAAAAATCACCATTCCCTTCAACACTTGACAAATGTAACTTGAGAACCTTTGCATATTTTTTTTTAAACAACTCGAGTTTTCACATTTGTACTGTGTCTGCGCTCAGAGTAGAATTTATGTGCTGCACAAATCCTCTATGTCTCAATGTGGAATTACTTGCTAAATATTATCGTAATTCTAACAGCCATCCCATATGTTATATTTATATTAAAAGATACTCCCCCCCCCAAAAAAAAAATCATAACTGCTCCCAGTTTCTGATACTTAAACTTTTTCTCCCTGGTGCAATAAAGATCTAAGGGCCCAAATATCACAAAAGTACCAGCCATGAGACACAAGCTAAGGAACTAAATGCTGAGAAAATGTATCACGTGTGATTATCTGCGAGAAACATACTTCAGCATATTTGTATTTAAGCACACCTGTCTTAAAACTGCAGGGTAACACAATTTTAATATAATCTTATATGCCGTAGCTTCAAGATATATGATGTTAAACTGCAATGAAATACAATAATGGTGAATCTGAGAAACAGAACAGAATGAGTTCATAACGAAATGTAAGTGGTTGGATGGGTAAATTGCATTTTGCTGATGATTTACATAAGGGCCACACAACCCAGGACATGTTTTACAAACATATCTATTTAAATGTAATCGGTTTAGACTGTGATGCTCTTTGAAATTGCCTCTTGAGATGGCGTGATTAGCGGGATCCGCGACGCACTCCGCAGCTCGCGTAAGGACGCCGCAGCTTGGCACAAACACGCCGTTGCTCTGCTTTCACTGCTGTCCCATGAGCGGACCGACTTCCTCTCTAAAGGCACGCAGATTCGGACAGCGGGTATAACTCTCATGCAGGGCCAGATCTGCCTTTTCAGGGGCCAAGGCCAAGCTTTACTTGTGAAGCCCCTCAACCAAGAAAACTGATGATCAATTCACTTCCTCCTCAACGCAAGTACTTTGGGGGCCCTAGACAATTCCATATTCTACTTATAGCTACAGCCGGACATGTACTGTATATAATAGATATGTTTTTTCATTAATTAAATCGGGCCCTAAGCAGCAGCTTGTCTATGCCTAGGTCCAATCCTGCCTACATGTCAATGTTATATAGCCTAATATGATGGTTACTTTGCCATTAACAATGTTAACATAAACAACGTTAGCCTGAATCTACTGCCCAGGTATCTGCAGGTTGTCAGGTATCTATGACCAGCATATGCTACTAAAACTACTGCAGGTATTGTAGTTGTTTCAGGATCTGGACTCCTAACCCGCAATAACGCTTAAGGCACTTAAGCCCTAATGAGACACAGCACCCTGAGTCAACAGCTAAGTGTGTTGACACTTTATAAAAAGGACCAGGTAACTAAAAAAGTGGGGAAAAATAGTTCATCTGTGTTTATGTTTTGTGGAGTCTCTCCTTCATGGAGGTTTTCCATGGAAACATGACAGGGTCTTTGATGTCACTGTTGTTGTTGCGAGTTGGCAGCCCTAAAGCAGGACGCTGCTCTTCTGGAGCATCAACACAGGGAAACTTCTGCCTCATGGGCCCTCTGGACATGGGGAGCATCTCATCCTGAGTGCAGACTGCCTCCCCTTCTTCCTCCAGGCAAAGGGTAGGGAGTGGAGAGAGTCAAATAATCCCTTAAGCCCTTTCTCTCTGCCAAAAACATTTAGTTGACTCCTAATGAAATGAAACTGTGCTGATTACCAAGAGTTAATAGGCTTTAAATATCTGCGTGCAAATCCTTCTGGGAAAGTTCTAGTCATATACAACGAGACCATTAAGGCTTTTGACCTCTATCTTTCCTTAAAAACAACTTTTAATACATTCAGAATCCAACTGGTGTTCTTCTTTTAAGCATTTTTTTTAATCATTTTTTTTTTTTAGCATTATAAAATTAAACATGATAAATAAATAGTTCATTATTATCATTAGATGCTATAGAAGCTTACATGAGGATGACCATCTACATCATCTCCCAAAGTATCCTGTGGTCTGTTTGGATAATGAATAATAATAATTTGCATGAACAATATTTCACCAAGAGGAGGGGTTTTTTTTCGTTGATTGGTTAGTAGTTAAACCTTCTCACCTAAGCTGCTACCCGGTGGCCTAATTGGAATTCTGGAATACAGAAATCATTTTCTGCATCATTAGGTGCAATTTATATTGGATATACAGGAAAGAAGCAAGACTGTTTACTTTGGACTCTATGACGACGTAAACCTCAGTAAAATATAAGTTATTGTCAGCTATACTGGTAGTGTGCTCAACAACTGTATGCTTCTGCCATGACAGGGCCTCAGCCCTGTTCTGTGACTGTCGATGCTTAATGACACCCCAGTACTGAGAGGAATCCAGGTAGCAACAGGACCAGGAATAGACCGGAAACACAAGGAGGTG
The DNA here is from genome assembly GCA_015164015.2 of Brevimyrus niger. Classification (NCBI taxonomy): domain Eukaryota; kingdom Metazoa; phylum Chordata; class Actinopteri; order Osteoglossiformes; family Mormyridae; genus Brevimyrus; species Brevimyrus niger. Next base: position 344,863 of record JAABNY020000019.1, read on the forward strand.
GCTTCTAGCAGCTCTGTACAATCTGGATGGTTTTACCTCTGATCCCAGTTAAGTGTTGAAACTGGGTTGGTTTCTCTGATTATCTGTTGGAAGTTTTATTTCTTCCATGTGTCTATAGTGAAGACGGGAGAGAAAAATCTCACCGAATTAACATTGTAAAAGTCAACTATTCATAAGAATTAAATAAGCAGTTGCTAGAAAACCATAATCTGACAACAAAAAGGAATCTGAAAAAGCTCCTATAGAATTTTAAAGGACATTATAACTCAGTACTGGTGGAAAAATAGACTTTGATCTAACTTGTCTGCATATTATGAGAAGTTGAAAGAGCATAATTGTAAGTACCATCAAGCAGGGCAAAACCATCCACTGGAGATGAGATTAATCTCCATCTGAGGACAGTCACTGTGCTGGGAACCGTGGCAGCCTTTCCCCTATCGATGAGGCATATGTTTGAACCCCATATTGATCCGATAGAGAGGCAGCTTTTTCAAATCTCTAAGAAGGGTCCTCTGAGGGTTTTCGCTCTGCTAGTGTGGTCTGCTCTAGGGCTGTAAAGTTCCCACCGCTACCTGAGAGCGGTGGGCATGTCACAGGGCACCAGGCTGCCTTTCCAGTTGCGTCTCATACCCTTCAACACTTGGATGCTGTAAAACCATCACAGATCATTTATCTGATGCTTTTATCTATAGTGATTTATAGTAGAGATTTGGGATTTGAACCTATGACCTTTGAAGTGATAGCACAGCACTCTGCTTGTTCAGTTAGAAGACCTGCAAAACATTATCTGGCTGGGAAGTTCATCATTCTCATTTTACTTCTGTCAAGATAGGAAACAGCTTGGTAGGATAAAGGTGTAGATGCCAATGGGTACATTAGTTACACAGTGGTAAATTGGGGGGGGGGGTGAAGTACAATGTCAGTGTATGTGGCATCCTGTCAGGGGTGAACCCTTTCTTTTGACCAACTCGCCATAGTGTCCTGCAATAGATAAGGGGTTATGTAAGATAGACGGATGAGCAAAACACTGTGGGTGAGTTACTGATGGAAGAAAGTTCACTCAAAGCACTCTATATCTGAAAGGGTTTCTATTCACAGCACAAATACAGCCTTATCTTGGTCATCCTTTACTCCTCCTTGTTCTAGTGCAGGAGCAAATAGTGTCCCAGTGTTCCAGTGTCTGCAGTAAGCCAGAGCTGTCAGGAAATAATATCTCGCAATCACTATAAACAAGGGAGTCACGGACACCGCAGCGCCGTCGCTGCACTGATTAAAGGCAGCTATCTGACACCTATTCAATATGACAAGGTTCTGGTTCTCAGAGTCCCCTGTCATTAATATATCTGTCGGACACCAATCTTCAGCTGTCTTGAAAAAGAGCTCTCAACATGGGACCAATTAATCAAGACTAGATTGGTTATCAAAGGCCCCTAATGAGTATCAGCATGAAAATACAAGTCTGGCCACTGGTTTAAAAAAAAAGAAAACGGAGAAACCATCTCCTCTCTTCAAAGTGAATTAAGAATGAGTTGAATATTGTGCTTCTTTGATTCACCACACATGGAACTGACAGTGGTTCAGTCTCTCTGGAGTGCCGAAGCAGAACATTAGTGGGTGATGTTTCGTGCTGTTAAAAGTGTAGATTCACACCCTCGGTCAAAGTACTTTAAACTGAGTTGATAATTAAACGACATAGTTCTATATGACATGGCAAGAACTTCACATGGCAAGTACTTCACAAAAGTGAAATACTTTCAAAACTTGAAATACCTTGCTAAGTTCAAGACCTGCTGCAGTTTCTGATGAGAAGAGTTTGATGTTGTTCTGGGTTCACCCTTTTTCTTTAAGATCTACATACTTCAATGAAAAGCACATTGAGGATGGTGCCAAAACTGCTCAGAAGATACTGGCGGACAGATGCTGGCTGTCAGAGGCAGACAGTCTGAGGCAGGCTGTGAAGGAAAGATGGTCAGTGGCAGGTGGTCGGAGGCAGACTGTCAGAGGCAGGTTTTCAGGGGCCTAGAGTTTGAACCAGGCTGCCAGGGACACATGATCTGTACCAGGTGGTCAAAGGTGGGCTATCAGAGGCAGACAATTAGAAGCAAGCTATGTGGGGCATATGGTCAATGGCAGCGGGTCAGAGGTGGGCTATAAGAGACAAGCTATCAGGGACAAATGGTCAGAGGCAGGCTATCAGAGGCAAGACAGTCAGAGGCAGGCTGTGTGGGGAAGATGGTCAATGGCAGGTGGTAAGAGGAAGGCTGTCAGGGGCTGACTGTCAAATGGATAGAGGCAGGCTGTCAGGGCTCGCGGCAGGTAATTAGAGGCAGATGATCAACGGGCAGATTGACAGAGGCAGAAGATCAGAAGCAGACAGTGAGAAGCTGATGATGAGAAGTGGTCAAAGGGAAGCAATGAAAGCTGGTCAATGCTAAAGACAGGTTTGAATAAGCAACGCCCAGAGACATTGCAAAAAAGGAAAGCAACTGAAAAAATAACAACAATAGCAGCATTCAAGGGCTTCAGAGAACCTCCAAAAAATTCTGGTTTCATTGTGCAGCCAAGGTGAACCACTTAAAATGATTTTCCCTGAACAGTAATTGTGCTACTGTATCTTTTCAATTACTGTTACCTGTAGTTCACTGAGAAGTGGGTGCACCAAGCCCTTTAAGGGGTATCTTATCTATAGTGCATAACAGGCACGTTGAAAACATTTTGCTGGCTCCATTCAGCAGAATTCTTTCCATTCTCATTTCCAAGCATGGAAAGTGACTTAATTCTACAATATTTCAAATAAACAAGTACCTCTGCACAGAATTTTGGCAGCAATCCTACTGTTTTCCAAAAAAATGACACCACGCCACTAATTAAGATCGAGGTTAGTCCCCCTAAATCCTCTTAAAGGTCAGATGGACTTTTTATGACCACTTCTGTCCTGCGATGATGTCGCCAAGCGCTGGCATGTCTTTCCAGCACAAACAGAGGGCTGAGCAGATTCCAGGGCGAGAGGCCCTGGCCTTCCTCCCAGAGTGGAGAGGGACCCTCAATGCGAGTGTCTGTCAACCTCTGGCCAGGGGAAGGGTGACAGCAGCCTGGAGGGAGGGGGGGAATCCCACCTGTACCACAGTGGGGAGCACAACCTCTTCCTCAAACCTTTCTTGAGTTTTTGAAAGGGTGAAGGATAAAGAAAAACGATTAAGCCTGTCTGTTACTGAAAGTGATAACAAGCTCTCAGAAATGCATTCTGCCGACACCAGGAGGACGTGTGGGTGTCCGTAGAGCAGGGCAGCCGATGCTTATCTGCTGAATGCTCCTCAGTGATGGACAGAGTTCAAGGCTCGACATATGTCCAGAGCAGAGGCTCCGTTTCACAACAAATTACCAGGAATTAGGGAAAATGAGCCTCACAGCGGAGAATGTGGGATCAGACTAGATGGTGTGTGACACTGAAGGGTGGGCAGTAGGCATGACAGAGACCCTCCACCTGTGCTTAGGGGGTCTAGGTCTTCAGTTTACATTTAGTCACAGGCCATTAAATCTGGATACTGTGCTGCTGGGTACAAGTGTTCATATTTTACACTATTCTTTTTAAATGCCAACTTCCTAGTTCCAGTGCATATATTTGAGGGTCCAACCACACTTTTAATGAATATTTTTACCTTTCACCTCATTTGTTCCTTGCAATACCAGCATATCATGGGTTGGCTTGTGCTCTTTGAACCCTTTTAACTGTAAACATCAACAGATCACACATCTACAAAACAAAAGGCATATTCACAATCAGAGCTCAGCCTCCCGCCACTGTCATGTCTCACCTGTTTGTTGTCAGTAAACTTTTTTATTTATCAAGTGATCAGCGCAGTTCTTATGTTTTAAAAAAAGTCCATAATCAGAAGCAACATATAATTTACTTTTTTCAAAGCGCAGTTCAAATCAAAACAGCACAGCTGTTGTCCATAATTAAATCTAACTGACATAATAGCTATATGCATCATGCTTGAACACCCTATTTTCTTACCTGTAAAATGCATTTTGAAAAAAAAAAAAGTAGAAAAAAATTTGCTTGATCCTTCTTTATTCCTCTGGAGGTTGGTAACCACACTATTCTCACTGGAGGCTCAGGGATTTGCTGCTACAGCAATACGTTGTTAGAGATACCATTGATCAAATTAATAAAATCAATAGTGTATTTTGAAGCACTTATGTTTCTGTGAGCAATGTCATTCTATTATTTAAAGGAAAAAACAAAGCCAGTTACTGTCAGAGAAGCCAAGGAGAATGCATTAGTCAGATGTTATTTCGCAGCTATTGAGAATTACCCCCTCCCCCCCAAAAAAAGGAATCCAAATAACTGATCCTTCTGTTTTTAAGAGAACTGAGTGCTAAGTCAGAAACAGACCACCTCACTAAGCGTCCGCTAATGCATCCTCAAGCTAGCAACCCATTGGATTATCCTCAAGAAATTTTTTTGCAAGGGTGATAAGCTAGGCTTTGATCACAGTACCACAATGTCTAATCCATGTTTCCTAACCATTCTGAAAACATATCTCACCTCTCTCAACAGTATCAAAATGCGGTAACACTTAACATTACCTACACCCTCATAATGTCTTTATAACGCATTCATAGAACATTCAGTGTACATTCATAATGCATTCATAAAACATTCATAAGCAACATGTAAGTATCATACTAACATACCTTGACAGCTTACATATGCACTAATAAACGGTGAGGCTTTACATTAAATGCACCTTTATAATGCCTTTATAATGCATTCGTACACTCTAAAAACGCCTGGGTTATTTCTTTAACCCATTTTCTGGGTTATTTGTGTTGGGGTAAAATTATGGGTTATTTTTGACCCAGGAGTTTTTAGTGTGTAGAACACTCATAAGCAACAATATACCACAACATCCTAACATATCTTAACAGTTTTATTATACATTAATAATGAACAATATATCATAATAACAAACTTTATAATCGTATAATGTTTGTCATTAATGTATATTGAAGCTGTTGAGGTATGTTAGAATAAGGTATACTTACATGCTGCCTATGAATGTTCTATAAATGCATTTTGAAGGTGCACTGAATGTTCTATAAATGAATAAAGAATGCATTATGAGGGTGCAGTTAATGTAAAGTGTTACCCAAAATGCAATTGTACTCTGGATCACAGAAAAAAGCTTGAGTCAAGTATGACTGGAAGCAAACCAAAAGATAGTGTCCCCACCCAGTTAACATTTCTACCTAAGAATTTCTTACTGTCAGATTCATATTTGCATTATATTCCCATATATGTATTCCGGTGTTAATTTGCTTCATCACTTTTCCAGTCACTTGCCAGCTGCATTTGTTCCTTTACAACCAAATTAAATATGAGATGAACTGAGGGATGAAGGGAAAGAGATTCTTGTCAAAAGATTTCCTTAGAAATGAACAAAGTGACTTAGCATATTGCTCATGCATGCAGCAGTGCAATTTTGCCGTTTGCTGCTCGAATCTCCAGCCCGGCCCCTTTCACAGACTCTCACTCTCTCCAAAGAGAGATGCGCGAAGACCAGCCTGCATCCTCGAACGAGTGTCACGTCAGTTCAGCCTGATTCACTGGATGTCTTCACACAAATCCGTACCTGTTCTGGAAAGTCCAGCTGCTGAAATCCTTCCTTATTATCCCACCAAAACCCCAAATATCAGCTGCCTGTTGCTTCTGGGCATCAGGGACCTTTATCCCAGATGCACTCCCTCTCGCCCACTGACACTGTTGTTTAATTTCTGACTATTGAGAACTTTATCTGCAATCTAGTCAGCTGTTCTAGTCTGTTAATGATCTACCTTTTCTTATGCATTATTTGTTCAGCCTCCCCCCACCACCATATACCTGCTACTCTATTTATCCCAGGCTTGAAAGTAGCACCCCCCCCCCCCCAGAGGTTCAAAAAAGTGACTTTGACTGCTTTGGATGAGTCTTTGAGAGCAGCCGCTTTGAATTGCGTTGACAAATTGAGCTGTTTCCCCCCTTATTTCTCAGTTTCTTTGATGTGCAGCATAAAGAAAATGGAATTTTCTGCCCAAAGTCTCCTCTTAGGTGCATGCGGTGGTATAGCTACATTTTTAACCCAAGTCCCGTTTCACAGAACACTTTGTTGACTTTCGTTTAATTAATGCCGAGCGAGGCGAAGCCTAGAGTGTGATCAGCTTTACTGTGGAGCTGGAGTAGATATGGCTTCATTACTAACGACATGAGCTCAGCACCGGATCCCAAGCCTGAAAAACAATAACCAACATCATGTCCATTATGGTTCCTCCTACTACCCAGTGTCCCTCTCTGAGCAGCTAATGCTTGAACTGCTCATACTGCTCAACTACTCCAACTGCTCATACTGCTCAACTGCTTATTCAATTTGGGGTCATGGTGATGATCCCATGAAAACGATCCCTGGAAGTAGGGGACAGAGATATATAGCACACCAGTCCATAGCAGAATGTGCACGAACACATACACACACGCACACACACACACAGATCTGTACTCATATCTTTGTGGGGAGCATCCATTCATTTCTATGGGGAAAACCCTAATCCCAACAATGGCAACCTTAACCCCTACCCAGCCCTAACCTTAACCATAAGCAACCAAACAAAATACAGTGGTACCTCAGAACTCGAGTTTAATCCATTCAGAACTCCGGATCGAGTCCTAAAAAGTTTGAGTTTTGATTGAATTTTCCCCATAAGAAATTACACCTAAATATGTTGTTTAACACAAAATTAACCAGATAAAACAAGAACATACTGTACTAAAAACATTTAAGTAGATTTATCAAAACAGTAATTTGTAAAGCAAGAAAATAAATGTATCCAAATGATGTGTAAAGTTAAAAAAAACATTGTGTCCTGCCCCGATCATCCGCTCCTTCCATGTGCCACGCCCCCTCGTTAACCCCATGTGGAATCCCCGCGTGATCAGCTGTTTCTGGTTGTTGTCATTAGTCCTCTGTATTTAGTCAGCGTTTCAGTTTACTTTGCCAGTCCGGTCATTGTATTGTCCATCTGTGTTTTACCTGCCTTACCTGTAATTAAACCCCATATTCCCCAATACCCTAACTTCCCACCCCTGCAATGCAGCAGGGGTGGGATGGAAACCATCCGTTTGTAATCCTGTGCAGTTTACGGCCGTGCACAACAGTACACTAATTCATTCCAAATCCTGCAAGCTTCCCAAGGCCAGGTTTCCACGGAGCAGCTACCCGTTTGAAAGGCTTGTGTCACCGCTCTCTTTTGACATGCGGGAAGACGGTCAAGCTCAGAGGACGGGAGGCTGCCGACGCCGTCACTGTCTCCTGGCAACCCAGCCAACTCGCAGACAGCCCTTCCATCACGGGGTGTCAGCTCCGTCGCCGGGGGAGGCAGACACCAGAGTGAGGGCACATTAATTAGGGGCTGCCGACGTTGAGGGCGACAGTTAATCTTTACCGCTATGCTGCAAGAGGCTCATGGCCTCACCTGGAGGTGGCAGCAGCGCGGCCGCTGTGTAAATCTCACTCCCCGCGACGGACGGGAAGCGGCTCAGGCTGCAGGGCTGCCGGCTCTCACACATCCGCCGTGACACGCACGCTTTCAGATTCTCACGCTCACACTACAAATCTTATGCCACATCTACATCATTCCATTTTAAACCTAAACTTTAAACTAAGCTACATCAAAAGCACTAAGGTAGTTTGCAAACCCAACAGACTATTTACGAGTAAATGTGTGTGCAGACTTGCTTCAAATTGAAAACGTCACTCTGGCCAAAGTCGGCAGCCCCATGGCTCTCGCGTCACCCTGGGTCTCAGCAGTGTAGCGGTGCGGACATCGTGTCCCACCAAAGGCAAGTTCAGAAAGTTTGGCACGGTGCAGTGGAGGGGAAGGGGGGGGTTTATGGGTTCCTGCTGACGAGTTCCTACTGAGTACAGGATCCACTTTTGGCACGTCAAGCTTCCAGCTCCCATCCCACACGGCGGCTTCTCCAGCCTCGCTATCTCCAAGCGCGTGACGCTGAGAGCGTTGGCGACAGCCAAGATTCGATCGTTACTGGGGAGATCCCCCCCCCCCAGCAGACAGATTCTTTTCCCATCCTTATATTACGCATGTCAGTATAAGGAGTGAAGGACTTTGTCACAACACTGTAGCCAAAAATTACAATTCAGCTTGATTGTAATTCTGATATCTCAGCTCCTGTGCTCATGTCTTGGAGCTGCAGAAATGTGCCTGTGTTCCCTCAATCCTCAATGTTCAGAATAAAAAACAAAACTCTTGACTGGGGAGCCAGGAAACAGCGAACCCAAGAGCACTTGATTCAGTTCCCTGACTGGCAGAGCAGAGGTTTTTTTATTTTTTTTTAACTGTAATTTAGCAAATATCCATCTGTATAATGGATGAGGTCTAAACTGTAGACTCTGCTAATTGTTTATTTGCCCTGCAGATGGGCAGATGGGCTGCGGCGTAAGCGGTGTTTGTTTAACTGGAACACTCGGGGTGAAAGGGTCAGCCGGTGCGGGTCGTTAGCATGCCGAGATGCTGCGCGGCTGCTGGTCCTCTCTGACGGCGGATCACCTCCTTCTCCCACCGCGCCAAGCGGCCTGCTGTACATCAAGGGAGTGCCCCCCCCCCACCCACCCCCTGTGCCCCCGGAGCTGCTTCTAGCGGCACAGTCCTGATGGAGACCCGCAGACAGAGTCGGCAGCATGCGCCAACAGCAGGACGTGACAGAACTGGGCCATTTCCTGCCGCATTGCATGCGGAGCCTGGCTCCGAGCCTCGCAGTCTCTTTGGATAAGGTTATGTCATTCTCAGCTCGCATACACATCACCTGTAACTCTCACACGCCAGTAATGAAATGTGCTGGTTTCCAGAATGTTTTTTTAAAAATAAATAAATAAAACGGGGGCGTTTTTGAGTCAGCCTCCAATCGCGAGGGAGAGATTTATATTCCCACTCATTCCAGTCTGCATGAGAATGTGGGCCTTGCGAATAAATTGGTAAGTTCATGTCCTCGTTGTTGCTGTGCATCTATCTTGAAAACCCAACTCTTTCCTTTAAGTTATCACTATTTTTTAATACTGGGAATATTGGTTAGATTGTCTGTAATTTCCCACAGCACCTTACAGATTTGCTCTGGGGGAATGCACTATTTCCAAAAAAAAAAAACTATTGCTTGCAATTACAGTGGCGTAGTGGGTAACGCTGTCACCTCATAGCTCTGTGTTTAGGGCTTTTAATCAAATGTTTGTGGGAGAACTTCATATGGTGCCCCTGCGTGGTACAGCTTTCCAGCTACTCCAGTTTCATTCCACAGATATGCAGTTAGGCTAACTGTCTTCTCTACATTCACTGCAGTGTGCTTCTGTATATACCCTGTAATTAACTGCCATCACATCTCTGGTGAACCCTAACCTTGTGCCTTACGCAGCTTGGGACAACCTCCACCCTTGGGACAGATAACCTGTTCCAGAATAACTGGAGTTAGACGGGTGAATTTAAAAAATAAATAAACACTTCTCTCTTGCTGGGATATCGCTGAAGCATGTAGTGCCAGTTTAGATAACACTTCATATGTATTTTTTAATTTCATGGGCGTGATTCTTGTTTATTGGAATTGTATTGATAAAGCCAAACACAACAGCCCTCTAATTTCGATGGCATAATGCCAAGAAATTTCAAATAACAAATGTCAGCTGGAAAATATAGTGATTTCCTGTTGAAGAAGACCCGAAGCCGGGGCGAAAAGCCAGTGAACTGTTGCATCTGGACGATGAGTTGTACCCACTCCGTGTCACCATGTTGAAAAGGGCACTTGTAGTCCAAAACATGGGTACGAGACAGGAGTAGTCAGCAATCGTGATTCACTGATTAAGTACTCTTCTGAAATGTAACCTTTCGGAAGTGCTAAATCAATTACTTCCGCACGTTGCTGCCAGTCGATCAGTTATAAAGCGTAGGAGAATTTAACATGGCAATTTAACACCTCAGTCATATATATCTCAAGGCTAGAAGATGCCAGTCTTGCGGTGAAAAGGAGGGTAACAATCTAATCACTAATTATGCCGTTATTGAAACAATCCATCAGCGATAATCAGAGCGATGCCCTGCTAACTGCAATAGCTTCTTAGGGTTAAAACTTGCCTATGCGATGATTGAGTCCTATATCCCTGCCATTTACACGGGGGGTGTCCATGTAGAAAGTGCTGGAAATGACAGTAAGATAATGTTTACTGGGTGTTACTCTTAAATTGGTTGTACCACGGTTTTTAGCGGGAGAGTGAGTCAGTGATTAAATTGGAATCTTCCCCCAAGCTGTATCACCTCTGCAGTGAGCCAGACCTGCCTTCGGCCAAAGGCAGCCTTGCTGACATGTTATGCACAATAACAAACATTCCTTCCTAAAAGGAAATAAGGAATTAAAGGGTTAAAGGTCAAGTGGCAGCGTATAAATTGATGCCAGTGACCAGCCAGGTGAGCACTTGATGATCTGTACAGTGACAGTGATCTGTACAGTGACATCTAAATGGGGACCTAACATTCATGGGAAAAACCCTACTCCCCATCACAACTGTAACCCCTACCCCCAGTCCTAACCTTAACCATATGTAACCAAATACAATACACAGCTTGGGATTTTTAGTTTTTTGACTGATTTTTATAAAATCTAGTTTCCCCTAGTGTGGACTGAAAACATGATTCCCACAATGTCAAAATAACAGGTCTTTACCACATTATGTTGACATTTGGTCCCCACAATGCAATATATACATGACTACACACATACGCACACCTACACATACACACATACACACAAAGACTCAAACAGTGCCCCCTAATCACAAGATACCTCTTCTGGTGTTATTTAATTCCATTTAAAAATGCCAGTCATTTGAAGCTATCCATTACTTTATTGAAGTAGCTTTGGTGTTTTACATACTTGACAGACAGAAGACCAACCCACCCCTTTTTTCTCCAAAAGCACTATTGACAAGCTGCTGAAGGGCTGATCTTTGCAGGGTAAAAGAAACTTCAGTCACAAAGGGGTTCGCAGCCTGACGATCGGCTACCAACACACCCTGCAGCCCCCTGTGCGACAAATGGACCACGCCAAGGCCCCTTCCCACCTCCAATCGAAAAACACAAAAACGTACCTTTACTTAGGCGGCCTGTTTATCTAAAGTTACTGACAATCACTTCAGTAATATGTGGGTTTTATCCATCCACCTTCTATCCACTTATCATGGTCAGAGTCAGAGAATGCAGGAAAACCCTGAAAGGCATGTGGCATCATAGGTCACAAGCAATCATACCCCAGCTGCTCTTCCCAGTAGGGAGCTGGGAGGGAGCAAAAATGTGGACTGTTTGGCAGGGAGCAAAAGCACGGACCGACTATGAGTCCCCAAGGATCGGATTGGGAAACATCGGTATAAATTACCACTTTTCCTGATAATACTGATTTTACTGCAAAAAATAACAAGATATAAAGATTAAATTAATGTTAATTCTACAGTTTGTTGGTAGCTTTTCCAGATTTACCCTTTTTTTTAATCCATGGCATGTTTATGCGGATTGGGACATTTGTGTAGATCCATGAGCTTTGCTGTGGTAAAATTAAAAACAATCACCATGCTAATGACCATTGACCAAATGATTTAGCCAGCTCATTGAATAATGACACTTATTTTACTGTTGGCTGTTTGAGTCCAAGTTCGTTCATAGTCTTGCTTATGCTTAGGATGTAGTGCAGCTTTGTAGCAGAGATCGAGGGAAGTGGAAGAACTTTCATTTCCATACAGGGCATTTGAGGAAATTTCTTTATCTCAATATGCTTTTTAAGAAACGGAGTAACAGCAGGGATTCTCACAGGCTCCTAAAGATGGATTGAGAGATTGGTGAATAATGCATAGCAGGGAATGTTCCTAGCTTCGAAATCCGACACTTTCAAGGACCATCGATACATCAGCACTGTGTTATCGCACTATAACAAAAAGGGAGGGATTAAACAGGTAGGGCCCCTCTTAAACAAGACTTTGATAAATAAAAACTCGTTTTCTTTAACGAGGATGCAGAGGAAGACAGGAGCCCTCAGATTTACTGTGGTCCATCTTTCTATTTAAATTATCAATCTGTCTTTTCCTTACTGCTTGCTCAACATAACTTTCCCCATTCAAATATGATTTATTCTGGTCTTCCTATGAGCCACAGTGACAGGTAGGAATACCACACAGGCATCAGGGTCAGACAGCTGAAATGTAAGCTATGTAGTTCTCTGAATTTCAGTTCTCCAGATTCTCAATGAAATGACAGACTGAGTTTTAACAGAATATTAATTACTGATCTCATAGAATCATGAATCTGATTGTGATTTTATTGTTCCAGAGGCTGCTTATTTTCTGTGTAAGATGGCCTCTTGATGTGAAATTAAGAGAAAGTTGTTGAATGACAATGAGAAAGGGTTTCCAGGTCTATGCACAACGAAAATCTCTGTGCCTCAAGATGGCAGAATATCAAGCTGTCGAGTTCCTGTAGCACCGATTCTGGAAATATCACTCAGCAGCCATCATGAGGAGGTCTGAAGCTACAAAGGTCCATGTTGCGGTTATGGAGAACCTACAGATGTCAGTGCTGTCAAACTGGCAGAAGGCGAGGCGAGGAAGAACCCATCTCCCTTCCTTCCATTGTGAGCGTTACGTGATTAATGCTGTCAGGGAAGCTGCTGATAAAAGGCTGTTTTTTAAATAGAGACAAAAACTCCGTTTCTCACAAGCAGATTGAAAACATCACTTCATTTACATCATACAGGACTCTTTTTACATGAAGAATATGCCCTCCCACATGTTTATACTGCGGTGTATTTTGCATATTGTTAGGAATATAAACCATAGACATGATGTTCTCTTTTGCTAATTAATTTATCTTTATTCAGTCAACAACTAATAAGTCTTCATTATTAAATGGGTAATTTACAGTACTTTACCAGGTTATATTCCAATTCAGAAAAATCACCATTGTACTGTACAACACAAAGCAACAGCTCTGTTGTAAACTTGATATGGGTTCTAAAGTTTTTTTTCCCCCAGTAATGCTAATCTGTATTGTAATATTACTGTAGTCCTGCCCAAACAGCAGGCCGTCCAGGACAATTTGATTGCTATCCAGTTCTCCCCGTCAAACAGGTTTATATAACGTCCTGTTTCTCATTCAAGGATTTGACTTGGGTTCTGATGAAATCAGTACTGCTCTCCAGTTAGAGATCCTCTCTTTGAGGACCTAGACACAGTTTCCAGTTATAACCCCATATACCTGAATCTACTCATCTAACATTAATTGCCGACGCCCACAAAAATTGACCAAATGAGCAAATCACAAGGAAAAAAACTGAGATTAAAACATTACACTATATTATATTCAAGAAAATATGTATTTTCATGTGTTGTATTCTTCAATGCAGTCATGAAACAAAGTGAGTAATGATCAGGAAATGCCCCCTGACACTGATGGGCGAACTGGGATGAACTGGGGAATACGCTTTACCGAGTCTGGACAAAGCCTGTCCTCGGTACAAAGGCTGGTTTCAGCAGCTGTGGTTACAGAGGATTTCATGAGATTATAGGAGCAATTACAGCTGTGGAAAGCTGTAATCATCGAATACAGTTCTGATTGGTGCCACTAGGAGCCCCCCAGTGGGGGAGGGGGGTTCATGGGTATTGCTGAGAAGTGGAGACACCAACAAGTCCATGACTGGCCCCGTTCTCATTGAGGAGCTCCATTTTCCACAATGAAACACCCATAATCCAAGGTCCATATGCAGTCTAGACTGCCAGGTTGACTGGCTCTGTCACTGTTGTCCATGCATGCAAGCCTCCTGATGCCCCTCTGGGTCAAGCAACCACACTCTGTGGTCAAAACTGGTGACTCTATTCAATGATGTAAGAAGCGAAGGTTTTATCGCCGGTGATCATCAGCTTGTTTATGCCGGCAGACAAGATTTCAGACTAGAGGAAGTCAGCTTCCCATGATCTGCTTGAGGGGGTCATCCTCACCTCCAGATGATGTGAGGAACTGCGAGACTTGGAATTCCCTCGTTGCCGTTGACGATGAGTCACAATGAGCTTCTGGGCAGGAAATGGCCACAAGCAATAGATAAAACACACAAGAGTGTGGAAGCTGTTTCTAACATATTTAATGGCCTTATTATGGTCATAATCATCCAAATCTGCCCATACATGTACAACTCTGGAAAAAAATTAAACCACAGCAATATTTACGGTTTCACTCATTTGTCAGTTTATTGGGGTCTTTTTGCGGCTGTGTAAAATATTTATCCAGCCTGGCTTCTCCCTGGTTCTCAATAATAAAGGGCTTCTTTATTGCTTTATGGGTCTTCAGTCCTGCTTCTAGGAGCCGGTTATGAATTGTCTTAGCAGTGCACTTCACACCACTTAATGTTTCTCAAACCTTTTGAAGGTCACTTGAGGTCATCCTCCATTTATGAGACACTGTCAGATAAGTTGATGGTCATCTCTGGCATTAGAAAACGGCTTCTGCCCTCTTATCTGGCTGGTTTTTGGTCACCAGACCAGTGCCAGTGTCTCCTGCTTCACCTTGTTCTTGTGTGCTGATGTCTTTGAGCCCGGAAGCAGCCTGTTGTACAGTGTAGCCTTCTGCCAGCAGAACCAGGATTAAACCAGGACATTAAAATGCAGATTTTTTAAAAGTATAAAGTGGTGTGTTTTCCAAAGCTGTATTTCAGGAAATTACTCATTTTCCATACCTGCATGTCTTATGCAGGGTTGCAGGCGTCCAGAGCCTATCCTGGAAGCTATGGGTGCAAAGCAGGGAATAACCAATCACAGGAAACTCACAGTATTCACACCTACGGACAATTTGGCAACTACAATTCACCTTAGACTCTTGGAGAAAATGGGTAACCCATCACGATGACACGGGGAGGACATGCAAACTCCACACACGGAGTCAGGACATACACTAGAACCCTGGACTCTAGAGGTGTGAGGCGACAGGGTTAAGCACTGCACCTCCATGCTGCCATTTATGGAAAATTGGGATTCAGAATTTTTAAAATGTGCCGATGCCCGGCAGACAGTGACCATTGTTGAAGCCATATTCAATAGCTCCTGTGTGGAACAAAGAAAGATTATCGGAGTAGCCAGGTCTACAGCATCTGTCTGTGAAACTCACCTGTGATTTGGGACCTTCTTTTATGCATTCACAACAACAGTGCCTCCTGCTGGGACTCCCCATTAGTGCAGGGGCGGCATCTTCATTAAACCCATTCTGATGACATTAAGTAATCAACATAAAGCATGCAAGTATGACATGGGACCTCAAGCAGGCAGCATTCTGGTCTCACGCCTCAAGAAATGTGGGTCTGATCCCCATCCCCCTGTGTATGGATCTCACACATCCTTCCTGTGTTTGTATTTTGGTTTGTAGTTGGGTTTACATTTGTAGTTGTACCTGAATTGCCCATATTGAGCACTATACTGAGGTAGAACTCTATACTGGAAAACAGATGCATGCACAGGGATGCAACATTGTGTATCAACAGGAATAATTTAACATCGCAGTAACAATTCCCATGAAAGATAACTTTATTAAAAAACTTGTGAAAACTTACAGAATATGTGTCATAAACTAAAAAGACCATTTTGTATCAAACAGTTGTCAAACATTAAGGTTTTTTTTCTTTTTTAGCTAAATGAGAAGCAAGTGCTGAGTGGTCAAACACAGCAGAAGAGGATTAACCTAGAGCAGTGAAATCATTGTAGCAGCGGGGGAAGAGCAGAATTATTTAAAATCAGCAGAATGTTTAAAAAAAAATCACCTGTTCTGATTATACTTAATAATACCTTTTTTTTAAAAAAAAATATGAACGCAAAAAAGACTTATTTGAAAGCTATTAAAATCTTTTTTAACACATATATATGAGAAGTGAACTGAGCACAGCTAAGATCATCCTCAGAAAACCGAGCCCCCCATATGGGATATGATCAGGGATATAAATGACCATTTTAATAGCAAGGTGATAACAAGAGAGACTGGAAAGGATGACCTCAAAGGTGACAACCAGCATATGTAAATCATTAATTACCCAGAATTCATTAGTCTCTTTGGGAAGATGAAGGATGTGTCAGACCACAAATATATTGATATTATCTCTGCTCACTGTATGGTCCTACTATGCACTGAATAGGCCGTGGCAGCAATTAGGCTTGAATTAATGAGATTTCTCGAGGTGGCGTTTAAGAACAAAGTACATTTAAAAAAGCAATTAAGGGAGTCGGACCAGCAAATGGAACTTGTTGGATGGAGATGATGTCTCGTTGTGGGTTTCCACTATGCTAACCCAGTGTTTCCCAATCTGGTCCTCGGGAACCCACAGCCAGTCCATGTTTTTGCTCCCTCTGACATTCCTAGCATACAGTCCACATTTTCGCTTCCTCTCAAAAAATGTGGACTGTCTGTGGATCCCTGAGGACCAGATCGGGAAACACTGTGCTAACCAAAATATGTAATTAAGGGTAAGCTGAAGCCTGGGGGCTCACCTACATCACAGGTACAGGAAGTTCTCCTACCCATGATGCAATGCTCAGTTAACCTACTGGAACTTACATTCAGGGTTTTCCCTAATGGATCCTAAAGGTTTTCTCCTGAAATCATATCTAAATTTGCAGGCAGCATTTTTTTTCTTGGTAGCAGAGTGTAGAAGGCAGGAGAACATCCTGGACAGGAAGGCAGACCATTTCAGTACTTACAGATGCATACTGGACACTCACAATACGATTAAGTTAAAGATGCCAATTCACCTATCTGCAAATCTTTGGAGCCTGGGAGAAAAAAATCTGAGCCCCTGAAGGAAACCTGCTCATGGAAGCTTCACTTACACAAAAATGTTCTGAGGTAGGAACGAAAAATGTTTGATTCAGAGAGATAACCAATCAGATTGTAGAGAAGGTGGAACTTATTGGTCCTCTTATTGGTTGGTAAAATCCATTTTGATTTTGTTTCAACCCACTAGTTGAGAACTCTGTGACTAAGCTCAACTGGTTGCAGCAATGGGATAACTATCTTCAGTTCTAGGGCTCTGCCCATCCCTGCACTGACTGGGCTGCTGCCCACACGCTTTGTGTTTCTTATTGGTATTTCACTACAGGTGGAGATGACGTTTAGTTTGTGTTGCCAGCAGGGCCAGCTGCATAACAAACGCAAAAGATTTCAGTTGCCAGTATTTAATACCTGATGTTTTCTCCCCATACAGCCATACATATATTGTCAGTGACAGTCGTATAGGTCAGTGTTTCCCAACCCAGTCCTCGCGGGACCCCGGACAGTCGGTGTTTTTGCTCCCTCTCAGCCCCCGGCACACCTGTAGCAGGTATTCAGTGTTCCTGATTGGCTGGGAGCTGGGAAGAAGCAAAAACGTGGACTGTCCGAGGTTCCCCGAGGACCGGGTTGGGAAACACTGGTATAGGTGGTTTGTGAGCATCCTGGCTAACTTTGCATCATCAGGATGATGGCCTTAATGAGACTTAATGTTCATCCTAAAGGCACTGTGTTGTTTTCCCCTGAATCTGAAATTCATACCACCATTCTATAATAACTCACAACCACATACCCTGCTGAGGAACCGCCCAGCAGGCAGTGTCTGATCAGCCCAAAGCCATGTAAACTGAAGCCGGTTAATGTACACAAGTAATTACAACCCAAAAAAAACTGTGTTTGACAGCATTGAGTTGACTGCTTACTCAGGCAGTAGCATAATCACTCTAATTAAACTCGGCTCCTGCAGGTGGCAAAATCGCAAAGTAAAACGTCATTCTCAAACAAAATCTATCAATGTGAGTCTCTAAACTTCCTGGGAGATATTCAGGCTTTAGATATTTGAATAGCAGCAAGCTGCAACTTCAGACAGAAATCACTCTCCATGGAGGATTTGGGAAAAGCAATCCAGGATATGTAAGTTTCAAGTTTTTAATTGTCATATTTCTTCCATGGAATACGGTGAAATCCTCGTGTCACAGTTGCAGGGGAGTGGACAGGTGCACTGGGGGACGAACGCAGTGCGATTCAGAACACACAGCAGTGCAGTAAGAGATGAGACAGTGCAAGACAAAAGAGTGGAGTGAAACAATAAATATGCAATGGATGCAATAAATAAGTGATGTGCTGGGAAAGTATGTGCATATAGTTACTGCAGTAGGCAGTACTAAAAATACAATGCAATACAATACAATGCAGTACAGTGGGGGCAAGTGCAGCCCAATGGTTTGGGAAAAGCTGTGACTGTAACAGGTGACTAAAATCTATCGTAAAGTTATGATTTATGTTAGTAAAATGTTTATGACTTCTTGAGCGGACAATCGGGGCAGGACATGTTGTTTTTTTTTTAACTTTACACATTGTTTGGATACATTTATTTTCTTACCTTACAAATTGTGGTACCTCGGTTCTCGAACTTAATCCGTTCCGGACTTCGGATCGACTCCGAAAAAGTTCGAGTTCTGATCGAATTTTTCCCATAGGAAATAATGGAAAACCAATTAATTGCTTCCCAGCCCCCCAAAACTACACCTAAGTATGTTATTATTATTATTATTTTAGCATTGAAACACAAAATGAACAGGATTAAATAAGAAGAGCACTTTTTTAATGGCTTCCAAAATGATAAAGATCTTAAACATTACCCTTGTCCTGCCCCGATCGTCCGTTCTTTCTGTGTGCCACGCCCCCCCGTTAACCTCATGTGGGATCCTCATGTGATCAGCTGTTTCTGGTTGTCATTAGTCCTCTGTATTAATCACAGTCCAGTGATTGGGTCCGTTAGAATTTCCCTGGTAAAATAAAGTTTAAATAATTGACATAAATGCTCTAATAGTACAGTTAGTGGTTTATTTATTGTTACTTACTGTAATGTTGCGCTGCTTTATTGGGTTAATCGTCTGGCCTGTAAAGAAGGCATTCAAGTAAGACTCATTTCCTGGCGCGTACAATTTATATTAGGTCAGCACTCACGGTTCAACTTCTGAACTTCAGATAGAGTTCAAGGTCAAGCTGGTTTGTTCAAATTTTAAGAAATTCGATTTCTAGTGAGTTCGAGAACTGAGGTACCACTGTGTGTGTGTGTGTGTGTGTGTGTATATATTTAT
>JAABNY020000019.1:392578-407327 GCA_015164015.2 Brevimyrus niger
TGTGTGTGTGTGTGTGTGTGTGTGTGTGTGTGTGTGTGTGTGTGTGTGTGTGTGTGTGTGTGTGTGTGTCTGTCTGTGTGTGTGTGTGTGTGTGTGTGTGTGTGTGTGTGTGTGTGTGTGTGTGTGTGTGGTGTTTTGAATGAATTCACAAATATGGGCAAAACACAGCTAATGAGAGCAAAAATGAGCCATAAATATTTGAACTAAATATATTTTCCACCTCTCCCCCCCCCCAAAAAAATAAATAAATCCCACTGTTTACCACATTATAAGAATAACATAACCCAGTGTAGCTGTGATGGGAGGGCCTGGTCACTGCCCAAGCAATCACTAGGCTTTGTTTTCATCTTTACTGTCTACATCTACCTCAGGAAGGCTGGACCCCAGCAAGGCTTGTGACAAATAAAACAAAAATATTTTCAGAACAGTTACTGGACAAACAGGATCTCTGTATGGGAGGCTGGTGGTCAGGAGAAGAATGCTAGACAAGTGCATTAACATCAGCACCAAAAATGGAGCAGGTCAGTGGCCCTAGTGGTGAATGTGGGGACTGCAGGACACGTACAGGCTAAAGGCATCAGGACAGGTGCACGCTGTCAGGTGCATGATTAATTATCTGTTACACTGGTGTTACACTGGTGTTACACTGGTGTTACACTGGTCACATCTTTGTGCTTGTCCTTACCACATTTATGAAATCATCACAATCAAAAAGCGTGAATTTACATGATTTTGATGTTTTTATTTTAGCAGTGGCATATACATGTCCCATTCTCAGTGTTTAATTTAATTTTTAGTCTTACAAGGATAAGAACCCTGTGGCAAAATACCTGACTCGCTATCAACTTGGCACAAAGAGAAAGAACTCTTGTCTCAGTGTATCCCTTCAAGTATATGAAATACAGGGGAAAAAGAGTCTTCGAAATAATTTCTTTTCTTCCGCCAGTAGCAGTCGGACATCGCAGGATACGCCCCTGTTCTCATATCCTGCTTGGTGTGGCACTTTAGGGTCACAGCACCTTTTACTTAAACAGGTTAATGTGCATGTGCTGTATTATTCATCAGGCTCCCTTCGGCCAAGCTCAGTCATGCTTATAATGTCGCTTGTCACTGCCGTCGATTGACTCGAGCACAACGAAATTTCCATGCATAATGCAGCGTGGGGATGAATAATGAAGCAAGGCCGGGGCCAGGGGCACCTCTGCACCCCGCGGGCCCTGCGGGTCAGCCTTCCAGGTGAGGACCGTGCACTGGGGTGGCCATGCATTAATTAGGCTCATAAAGACATGACTGGGCAGGCAGGCGGGCGGCCCAGTGACCGGGAGGACGCCGGTCAGCAAGATGAGGTGGGGGAGCTGGCAGCCGTCCCTGACCCATGGGGTGAGGGCAGGTTGGTACCGGGCGGCTAGTGGTGGCTGTGATGTCATAGCTGTCGGCATGTTTCTGGAAGAATGGGCGTCCTCTCAGAGCGGCACGGGCAGCTTCCTGGGGGGGTTTAGCGGCTGGCCGTGTCATGCAGGCCACTATAGGTAATGATCTCTCAATAAAGTGCCTCTCGATAGTGGAGACATCGAGGCCCTTAATTGCTAATGTCGTTTCACGATTCGTTTTAGTTTTGCTGAAATTTGTTTTCGAGAAATCTTTTCTGAATGTGATTAAGGACGACAATGCTTTTACATAGCAAGAGGTTACCCGTTAAAATCCCACAAAAAAAAAAAACAAACACAAAGACTGGAGATACCCAGACGGACAGAAAAAACATGCATGCATTCAGAGCTAAACCACAGAGACAGCAGCTATTCAACAGGTGGGGACTGGGGAAAGAGTGAGACGGTCGCTCTATACTGGAGCTGACAACACCCAGGGACAATGTCCTCCTCCTTCTTACAACTGTAGAAAATTACAAAGGTGTCTGTCTTGGCTTTTTTCCCCGAGCTGGAATTATAATATGCCACTTTTCATTATAGCATCATAGCGGTTCTGAGCAGAACAGTCCAAATCGTCACTTTTTCCATCATTTCCATGTAAAGGGCCCTGCTTTGGGTGTCAGAACACTTCAAAACAAAATCTGACAACATATTTTGGCCACATTAATATTAGTCTTTTTGTATGATGGGTATGATTACACAAGAGACGTCTGAACTGATTCTTTACATTTTGAAACTGAAACAATAAAGTACATGCAAGAATATATGCAAGATGCATAGAGAATAGAGATTTTAGACTCATACACACAAATATCCTGGAATCCTGCACTGGAGAAATGGGCGGATTTATGGATGGATGGATGGATGGTCATAAAAATAATGGAGGTCAGGAGACAACAAGTAATCTCATACTCATTCGCTTCAGGATTTTGCAGAGCTCTATTTTTTAGATGCAAAACAGAGTCCCTTTTTCAAAAACAAAAAGAGTGTCACCACAAAGTCTCACTGCTGTGTGACAGTGATCTCCTTTTATTTAGGGGAAGAGAAAAGTCAGACGCTTTGCTACAATTTTTCATTTCTTCTACGAAAATGCACCGGGGGTGGGGGGTGGGGGGGGGGGAATGATTTAGCCCTTTGAGAACCAATACATGAATGTAGATATTAATGCTTTACATATATTGCCACACAGGAGTAAAGGCAGGCCAGATGATGCATTTCAAAAGAAATAATACTGTATCTACAAACAATGCTATTATAAACAGCTTAGGGGACAGCTTGCAACACAAGGGACGACTGTTGCTTTGTGCTATAATGAGGATCTAATGGACCCAGTCATTCTTGCCAAAAATTGGAGCAAGGCTCCTGGAGCTGGTTTCAAGAAGGAGACCCATAAGAGGGCCTTTCCCAGGAGGCCGAGCTTTCATAGGGTCCCATGGACACTATGCCGAAAACAAGGTCCTTCTGGCAGCACCAGCTGCATCACTGTAGATGCACGTACTGTAGAGACATTTCCTGCATTTCCTTCAAGTGCTAATTGCTAAGGGGCCATATGGAATCAGCCTGTCAGGCATGCAAGCCTCACATCCATCTTACTGTAGAGCCGCGGGTCTTCAGAGAGACGTAACGAGGCACCCGGCACTTTGGGAGGGTCCCAGCCTCGAACGGAGGTCTGTCAGCTTTGCGGAAGACATTGCCATTGAGCTCCATGTCGGCCCTGCTTCCTTAAACCGCGGCCGCTCGTAATGACTGAGCAAACAAGGCCAATTTGTTCAGCGCGGCAAAAACACCCCAGCTGCCGTGATTAAATTTTCTTGACAACGGCAGTGAGCGGGGATGTAAACAAATGTCAGCGTGTTGTGATTGACGGCAACGGAGGCGCAGAGGTGCCACGACTGACGTAAAAGGGGAAAAGAAAAGACGAAACCTTGGTGGAGGGTGACAGACACAGAGAGACTTCTTTCAAGGACGTGCCGTGCAGTTTGGCACACAGCAAGGACGCAGACTTTAAAGTTTGGAATCAGAACAACTCAGGGCCCTGCAGATGCCTATTCTGATCGTCCCTGTCAGCTATCAAAGCGCTTTAATTATCAGATTAATAGAAGTTCATCAGATGTTCACAGCTCTCATCCAGAAAAATCTAAGAGATGGTATAATTCTGTCACTTCATTGTCTTGTCATGCTCCACACATGTCGGCACGGGAAAAAACGGTCACCAAACACCCCCAGGCAGCTATAAATGGCTTGAGTAACTAGATCTTCAAAGTACAGGACAATCAGGTGATCTATTGAGCGTTGTGCTTTTAATCAATAAACATGGATGCGAGAATACCTCCTTCAGTTCCGTCGCTCAATACAAAGCAATGCAATGGTCATCTGATCTCAGACCCAAGAGTGCCCCCTATAGGAATGGGTGTGCCGTTACACCACACCATACCTTCAGCCCAAGTGACAGTTTGAACTCTGCCTCCCCACCAGGCGTCAATTCCAGTGTCTAGTCTGGTTATGTGCCTGCCACAGCGCATTTTAAGTAGGGTCTTCATGTGTGCGATGTGCCTGAGCAGCCCCAGGATAACTCACAGATGCATCTTCACTCTCTCATCTCGAGCCACTTCAGTGCAGGACGGAGAGCTCTGTGGCCCAGACGAGATGAGGTGGCGTGCAACGTTGACAAGCACAAAAAGACCCCGTGAAAGACCCGACCTCCACATCACAATGACGAACAAAGGGATAAAAGACCAGAGACCCACTCCGGCCTCCAGAGGCTGCTGCGGCTTGGCTTCATTTATAACACTGAGGCAGAAATTTGGCGTTTCACATAAAGGATCGTCTGCATTGGATACAATGGAGTAAGCCTTCCAGTGGGCGTTATCTCTCAATACATAACTCAAGGTCATTTTCTCCTTTATTAGACACATTTTTTAAATAGCTAAAGTGATGTAGTCAGGATCTGCCCGTGTTAAAGCAAGCCTCTGTGTCCTTTTTGATAACAGAATTGTCGAGCTTCACGACAGTCAGATAGCAAGATGAATCAACAAACAAAGAGGCTCCAGAAGATCATGTTCAGCAATCGAACATACAAAGATAGACCAGGGGGTATCTAAACTGTCCTCTTATTTCGTCTTATCATGTTATGGACTTTTATTTTTTTTTTTGCACAGAAAACCAGGAGTACCCCCTCCCAGTGAGGAATAGCAAACAGGTTAATTCATCGCGTCGGTCTGCCACATCAGAGCACTTGTGACTCAGACCTACATGTAACACGAATGATGCAAAACGCTGCCGTCTCCAATGGCTTAGTGCTTCACTGGAAGCATTGATTTTAATATTCAGGCAAATTCAGCAGCCTTTCCTAATCTGCCGTTCATTTATATTGACCGACTTCATTCATTTTTACACACTCTCACTCTGTAGCTGAGCTTCCTGTACTCACACACTCACCCCACCTACACTTAATCTATGACACCCACATCACTTTTCCAAAGGATTATTAGTATCTCATTCGTTCTCAACTTCCATAATTTGACGATCCCCACATCCTAACCATTTCCCTACTACTTCAGAAACTTAACAGCAGATTGGGCCAGGCCTTGGTCAAATAAGGTGTCACAGAGAGCCTTGTTCGCTACACTGTTGAGAGACTTCTCAGACTCATTTTGAACCTTCCCAGAAGCTTGTTTTTCTCCCCTGGTGCAGGCTGTAAATCACAGTGCCCTTTCCCACTGCTATAATCAGGGGCATTACTGCGACTTTGAAAGGGGGTGGTATTGCACCTTGGTGTCAACCTGATTTATACTGAAGGTGATAAGTGAGATACACAACCAGTTGTGTTAGACCATGTCAAAGTTTTATTGTATTGCCTGGTAATCATTTCCTTCCCAACACCTCATAAGCTTTGTAACAGTGTTTAGCTGTGTTTATTACATATACAGTGTCAATAAAATATTGCAAAAACTAACAATATGTCTAGGACCTCATAAGTAGTAAGGGTCACCCTTTGTTTTAAGAATAGCTGAACAGTACCTACCGGGATATTGGACCCAAAGGTGGAAAGTTTCAATCCTCAACTAGCCAGTTGAGTGTAGAGTCACATTGGTTGATTGAAACGAAATTATGGTCTGGATTTGTACTTTCTGAACCTGAACTTTCCAACTCTGATTGGACCATACTTCAAGAAGAAAAGCCTCCAGGTCTTTGAAGGATGGAGGGGGTGGAAATTTACTTTGCACTCTGTGCTCCAGAACTTCTCATAAAGAGCCAATGACATCTAGTTTTGGTGAATCAGGAGGCTTTAGAAGGCATTTCACTTAATCCTGGTGTCCGTGTGAATTACTATCACTATCATGTGGGCATTATGACCTCACGATACGGGAGAATCATAAAGAAACCATGTTTACATCACAGGACGCACCAGGTCCTGTCAAATGGCCCCATATTCTTCAGTAGATTTACAGCCATGCAAAATCTACGGACTTAATGACTCCCTCAAGATGGGTGCCTGTGGCATTATGGATCCTTCCCATATTGCAAGTGTAAACCAGCACAGGCCCAGGAGAAGGGGTGAAAGATGACTCACCGACCATATTACTCTTTTTCTATTCCTCTGGGGTGCAGGTTTTGTGCATCTCACACCAGATTGTGCATCCACCGTGGATAAAGCCATTACATCCCAGCATTATGACACTCACAATGCACAGTTTTTACAGAGACTGGGTCACATGGACCTGACACATACGGTCATGATTTTCCACACTGGCCCCCTTGTAGTCTTGCAGTTTTTTTGTGATCAAAACACCTGCAGTTTGGGCACCAGCTCTCTGCTACTTTGAAAAGTTACAAACCAAAGTGCTGACTGTCACACTTTTACAAGCGAGACATGTTGCTAATTAACATTCAGCCTAATATGACTCATCTCAGTGGCTGCATTTTTAATTGCAATTTAGTTACCTCGGTGTGAAATTCATTTTTTTTTGTGTGGTGTTTCCATAATCTTGTACATCCATGTATGTATGATATACATTCAACATCAGCCCCCTGAAACTTTGCACAATTGTAAATCATGTAATTTTATCATCATTTTATGTTGTGAAGAAAGGTTTTTTTTAAAAAAAAAAAAAAAAAACAGAACATGAGGGATTCTTCAGCAATAAACAGGAGTTTGTTACAGGAAAACAACAGAAAACTGCTGCTAATTACATTCACTAATCATTTTCCCATTACTGCTGGTCATAAAAAAATACCAGTGTATTGTATAATGAGATATTTTCAATTGGCTTGCAAATAAAAAAATAAATTTGGGAAAAAATTAGTTTAACCACTGGGTTGCAAGACGGGAGAACCCATTCGTTATGTCAGCCACCACCCTAATTTATGGTTATGAGGTAGTTTCTCTCATGGAGCTGTCTTTCAGTCTGGAGCAGGAATGCTCACGGTTCTCCTGTTCACTCACCTACCTGCTCTAGCTGACTGCATGACACACAAAGGTATATTTCTGGAGTCTCAGAAAAGTCCGGCTGCCTGCCAGGACTGTAGAGACTGGGCAGATCTTGTCCATTCTTCTGCAAAAGTTATGATCAGGACAGTAGATGGTTTGCAAGCCCCTCCTAGCAGCTTTGGCTAACAGGGACCGGTTTAAGCCCAGCTGTGACAGGTAGTGTGGGAGTCAGGGGGCCAATCAGACCCCTCCAGCTGCCCTAGGAAGCCCTGACAGGCCTTCGCTCTCCATATTCCCCCCTCAGACCTGATCAGTGGCCACACAGTCACTGGAGCCCCTTGACTATATGGATACCTCCACCCGCCAGCCAATCTCAAAGGAGACACATATAACAAGCTGCTCCTATTCCGGTCCTGTAGGGCCAGTGTGTAACAGTTTGCAAATTCCTCTGCTCAGATACACCATATTCAGCTCTCCAGCTAATTGGCAGGTTTAATAGGTGTGTTTGAGGAGGGAAATCAGCAGCCTGTGCTGCAAACTGGCCCTGCAGGACCGGAATCGGAGACTCTGAAATGTAGGCAGCGAGTGGAAACCTTTATAGCAATGTTTCTCACTATCCTTTCCCAAGGGAGCTACATTGGCTGGGAAAAATCAAGAAAGCAGCCAAACATGAAGCAAACACCAATCATAACCAGTATTCATCTTTATCATTTCTTCTTTGTCACTAAATTAGCCTTCTAACATTTATGCAGTAGCCAAGAAAAGCATTTTTTCACTATTTATGCACCAGAAAATACTTTTTTTCCACCAATATCCACACACATCTTGAATGTTGCCCCTGCCACACACTCAGAAGTAGAGTTTGCTCTGTGTTTTTGTTGTTCACATTTTGCGCAGGTTTTACTTGCTAATGTTGCTCCTGGGTGGGAACGTGCCTTTGTGTGCAGTTTGTGTGGACTTGTAACACTTGAAACGAGAGCGAGGTTTGTGGCAGATTAAACACGATGGATTTTCTGCGTGAAATACAAATAAAACTTTATCTGCCCACTTGTCGTGAAACCCTGTGTGCTCACCTCGAATAGCTCATACCTTACTCCTTCACCAAGTAGGCTCCTTTAGGTCAGATAACATTAGGAAACCTTCACGTTTATCTCCATTCTCATCGTTTTCAACTACTTGTTCATTAGGTTGAGCGGTATTTTCAGACGACAGTTCTCTTGTATGTCTGCCACTTTCGTTTTTTAAATTTTTGTTTTGCCACAAATTCATCCATGCTTGGTGACTAGAGCAGAGCACTGCAGCATGCAAAAAGGGGTCATGCTACTTCGAACGTGACAAACTCGTAATTACAACTTCATCACGACTTTCACGTGAAGGCAGTAATATGCTCGCCAAAGGAGCGGCCAGTAAAGATTTGCCGAGCAGCATGCGGCTAGCAAGCTGAACACTGAGTAACGGCATTTTTTTGATTAGGTCCGGGCAGAGCTGCCAGCTACTTTCGAAGGCAAGTAGCTAAAGCCCACTCGAAAGGACGTTCAATGTTGCTAGATGTCGCCATACACTAATTAGCATATTTGTGACATCATTATGTCATATTTGCATTCTGCTTAGTGTGATATGGTGTCAGCTTTTCAGTTTGCTTCTCTGCTACTCTGTGTGCTCACATGCAGTGCCAGTCATAAGTTTGGACACACCAAGCCACCTACAAAGGAGAGTGCCATCACATGACCTGGCAATCTGACCTAAAATTTGTATACATCCTTTTAAATTTTATCAATCAGTTTTGCCAGGTGCACTTAAATTGTCCTTAATGTAAAGAAAATATTATAGTATTCAACTGACCACAAGCATTTCTCTACAAAGGTCTTTATGTTCTAAAAGCCCAGAGGAGTAACGGGGCTGTACTGGGCACAGCACTGAGGCTCAGAATTGCTTAAACACGCCAGTAATCTGTCGATTTAGCAGATTAGCTGCGGAAATCGAACGAGAACACGTCAGTACAGATTCCGAATGCCAGTCAGCGAGTGCAGCTGACAGAGGACCAGCTCCTGCAAGTCTTAAGAAGGTCAGATCCCTGGCTTTTCCTGCTCTGAACCTCATCACTTTCATGTGGGGAGAGGCTCGACAATACTGTTACCGAAGGCGATTTTTTATTGATGGACACGTAATTAATATTTGAAGGACCTTTTCGGCTCTGCTCGAGGTGAAAGAAAATCTTTCGTCAGAGTGCCATTTGCTACACAACGGAGCAGCATGGCGCTCTTTCTAAAAGCCATTTTGGACCAAGCACTTGAGGAAAAGAAAAGACAAAAGAAACTACAAAACGTGGAAACTGACACTGTCCACATAACTGTGAAACTCATCAGCCTTCGGGAGCTGCACTGGGCCACCAGGAAGAACACTTCTTCACCCAAACTAGCTCAAAAAGGGAAAAACACCCTTATCAAGTCTGGATCAGAGGCTAGCCTGAGACGGGGGACTGATGTGAGGCATGATGGGAAGGGGGCGGGGCTCTGCCATGGCTACTATGCTCCTGTAGCCACAACCAGACGTGTTTCTTTAATCATTTGCAGAAAGCAAAGCATGACATGAGCTTTGCTCAGTGGCATCAAAGTCACATCCCTCCGCGGGATTTTATACAGAATGTATTAGCGGCAAGTCAGCACAATGGTAACTTTAAGCGATATAGTCGCTCATTGACCACACTGGATTATTAATATCAGCCACGATGTTAATGTACCTCTGTGCTAATGAAGCCTTGCTGTCTTGAAGTCATAATGCAGTGTACATGCTATACTACCCAATACTATACTGGACTATACTATATCTGTACTATACCACTACAGTAGACAGACTACAGAGTGTTACTATTCCACAAATGCAAACAAGTGCATGTGAAAAGAATACGGGTCGCTACAAGATGTCTTAGGATAAAATATGTTTTGCTTGTTCTTACTTCATCGTTATTTATCATGATTTATCATTACTATTAAAGCAACAAAGCCTAAGAAACAGCAATATACGGTTAATATAGGCACAGCCTCAGAAAGCCCATTGCCATACACACTGGCAGTGGTGGATATCTAAGCTGATGTGCAGGGATGGCTTGAGTAGAAAGCAGGTATAGCAAATGATAAACTTAGGAGGCAGACATTTAAAATCACACCTGCTTTTAAACACTGCTCTGTTTGTCTTCCAAATGCATTTCCACTTTAAGTACTTTAAAAACAGGTTTATGAGTCTATTACCATTCGGGACCTTGGTTTGCTTTAACTGCTAGAAAATCTTTACATTTTCATTTATTTGCTCAGTTAAGTCATTAATGGCTGTATTGTGTACGGTTATGAAGTGGGACAGGCAAAGAGAGGACTTTCACTTCAATTAAATCACAGAAGAACTAGGAGGAGGCTCTCAAGGCAGTGGGAATTGTTCACTGACAAAATACAGGAGCGTCACCGGCTTTATTCACAAACGAGGCGATGAAACCTTTTAGTTTTTTAGGATGTTATGAAACTCCACAGTTCAGTTTTAACACATCATTCTTTTGCAAAGCAGAGCAATAGGGAGGAGATTTTCCAAATCATACATGACACAGGGAGCACGCTGCCTGCAGGTTATAATCCGTAGCCACAAGAAAGATCAGCTGGGGATAAAGTAACTTGCTGCCCATTCCCACACACACTACAAACGGGAGCCCTGCTGTTTGCACTAATTTGTATTAAGATGAATTGAACACACACTTCATCATGCTGCCTAGTCAAAATAACATTTCCCTGATATTGCACTAATAACACAGTTTGATGTTTATAATTTCTTATGCATATTGCAAAAGGTATTTATGGATATGCATTGATATTAGCTGCATGTATAATACATGCTTTCTGTGTTTATTAGTGTTTAATGGCTATGTTTATAATTCCTTACATAGAGGAGGCTCATATAGGGGCTTAATAAAAAAAATTATTATCTTGTTTTTCTGAGCATTCTGTATAAAAGAAAAAAAACACGCCACACCGCCAGTAGATATATTTCATATTCACATTCCAAGAAGTTTACAGCACACAGGCATGCAAATCCATCTTAGTGTGTGTCTACAGATACTCTCGCAGAGACCTTGACTGACTCCACGCAAAATGTAAAGACTAGGAGACAAATATGCCACTTCAGAAATATGAACCAGTCTAAACAGGCTATTTGCCTCACGACTTTTATACTGTTTTTAGATTAAACGCAGGCTGTTTATAATGAATATGTACGGCTTGCCGTGGAAGACGAAAAGCGGAATGTTTTCTGGGTGCCTGCAGTTAGGCTAAATTAATTAAATGGCGTGCAGTCTCTTCCTTAATCTTCAACAGCAGGCAAAGTGTCAGTTTTAGTGCAACAGGACGGCGTCCAGCGGATCTGCACCGGTGTCACGTTCCAGGTGAGCGGCTAGGAGCCGCAGTCAGGGGCTTATGTTCAGTCTCACCTTATTAAGCAAGGGTAAATGACTCCCTCTGCTCCCAATGAAAAGAAGCGTTTCATATCTTAATAAGACAGGCCGAACACGTTTAGAGGGTTTGCCCGGAATGACGGTGTCACCCGCGCTACAAGACAGATTTCATGTAGTGCCCTGAATCAGGCGGGCTAAGCGTCAGGAGAAAAAAAAAAAAAAAACAAGCTTTGTCTGGTATGAAGGCTTCTCTCTGAATCCAGGCTTTGAAAACGTCAAACCTGTTAGTTGTGCAGATACTGGTGAGCTTGCGGGACACATTAGTCTGCAGGTCTCTGAATTTCATTACCCCCGCAACAAGAATGGATCAGAACCCCACAATTCATTGATTTCGAGCACTGAAAAACAGAATGTATTTAGAAAGTAACAAGCAGATGCGTCAAGCTAGATAAATAAACCTACTTAAAAGACCTACTTTCTATGCAAGACACACACACCTATAAAAGCATAAGTTTGAAGGTTGATCAAAAGAGCAGTAAAAAGAAATTCAACCAAGTAACACTCTTTGGGCTGGAAGAAATCACTGAAGAAATCTCTTAAAGGCAGGATATAAAACATATGAGGTGATTACGATGCAACTGACTCAAAAGCAATAACCTGCCATCTATTCCCACTGCCTCAGTCTAAAAGCCAGGGATGACAAACCCACTTTGTTTACTCTTCTATACTCTGACAGTAATTAGCATCCAAAAGAACACTGACCATCATCAGACATATGGCTGACTTTTCCAGCTTTCTGAAGGCTGACAGAGCACCAAATTAATTACCC
Organism: Brevimyrus niger; assembly: GCA_015164015.2. NCBI lineage: Eukaryota > Metazoa > Chordata > Actinopteri > Osteoglossiformes > Mormyridae > Brevimyrus > Brevimyrus niger. The sequence continues at coordinate 404,698 of JAABNY020000019.1, forward strand.
CTCATCCACCGTCTGAAATTGGCAAAGAGCACCACCCCGACAGCCCAAGCGAATAAATTGATGTTGACGAAACCCATGACCTGAGGTGCGTTGGGTCCCCTCAAAAGGGAGGGTATTTTGAGTACGCTGACAGTCGATAGTCGAAGAAACACTGCCGTAAGGAACAAAAATGAACAGCCGTCATAATAAAAGCAACCGCTGGGGGGCCTTGGCTTTGTTTAAGAATCTCTGCTGTAAATGCTACACTGTGTCAGATTTGAAGACAAAGCCCTTGCATGCAGTCACTCTAAAGATAAATCCTTGCAGTGTTTGTGGACCTTGACCAAACTTATCTCAATCAAGCAAAAGGAGCATCTTCTTCCAACAATATAAAACTTGTCAACACAACTGCTATTAGTTTGTCTGTATTTTTGCCTGTTACAAACATGTTTCATTTAACTGAAGCTTCAGTTAAACTGCCCCCACATGGATCCCCAGGTTCACAAATGGAAAACTCAAAGTCCTATTACCCAAAAATCTCACTGGCTATTCCCCAGCTAAGTTTACCATTAAAATAGAGCATGTAATGCTTCAAAAAGAGCGATGGGATCTAAGTGCTTAACATTCACACACAAAGACAAAACCAGATGATACTTACAATATATTTTTAGATATTTAGTTAAACCCAGTGTTTATGACTACAGTGCTCACAGAAAGTCTAGGGACGCTTGCTTAATTCCGTAAAAATACTGCAAATTTATAACAGAAATCATTACTCATTTGTTTACAAAAATATATATCAGATTAAAATCAACCAATAGTTTTAAGTAAAACATAAATTTCATGTAGTAATAAAGTGACACCCAAATTATGGTTGTTCTCCTTAGTCTCATTGGGTGTTTTTTAATTAGTAACAATAACATAAAACACCAAACATGTCTGACTACAATTGCAATTAAGACAACACTACAACAACAGAATTGAATAATTCAGTCAAAAAATCATGACGCTTAAAGAGAAAACGTCCGTGCAGATATGTTAAACATTATTTGTTATAACACCAATTAATTTCTAACTTTTTTACAGAATTAAGTGTCCCAAGACTTTCCATGAGCACTGTCTATCTCAGAATTTGACCCTGAAATCAACAATTAAATTCACAGATGTTTGCCCTTATGATTCCTTTAACATGCACTTCCTATTAAAGGTTTGATACACGGGCCACATTCTCCAAGTTTAGCCAGTCACCATCCTCTTGAACTCCACAGGGAGCTGCTGGAGGTCATTAGCAAACCTGCCAGCAGCCTCTGCTACTGGATTTTGACCTTTACCTTCATTGTGCTTCAGTCTAGATGTGGTGGTTGCATAAGCATTTTTTGCCACAGAGAGATTAATTGTGCAGTTTACACTTCCTGACAGAGGTCCATCTGAGACCTTGAAATCTGATCTGCCATCGCTTGGGTCCATAGATGGCTGCAGTGTCTTTCCCTTTCAGTATCCTTCAATTACTAAAAGCTTCTTAGAACACAAAGCATGCCTGGAATCATTGACTTGACTTGAGCAACGAGTGAGATGCATTCTGGCCAAATTTTCCGGCTTCCCACTTTGGAAATTTAGCGCTCATCCTCACAGAGCTCACAATCACTGTCAGGATTTAATTATCTCCTTCATGAAAAAAAGGGGTTTCTCCTGAGGGGGGATTTAATGCAGGGCCACAGTCAGTTCTCCAATTGTTGGAGGTTCCCCAAAACACACAGGCCTGCAAGCTCAGTTTCCCTGCAGCCATCAGTCACATCTGCCTGCCATCCAGCATGGATCTCATCAGGCCAAAGATAAAAGAGGCAGGCACTACTGGGCCAGTCTGGAGTCTGGAAACACACTGAGGAACAAGATCGTTCTACTGGAATACAAATAAACTGCTGGAAAAGAACAGTAAATACAATCATGATGTTCTGTGATGTTTCCATAAATATCAATTGATGGGATCAATTTGCCCATAACCTTGCTGAAGATAAGAGCTTTCACAGATGGATGGATGGATGGAACTGCTTAATATCAAATGAGACTGCTCTTGAAATATCCAAGGATATAGCCTTGTTGCTAAAATATCTCATTTAGAGTAGACAAAATCCATGGCCACTTTCCAAATTCAATGAATGTAAAGGTAGCCTTGTATTTCAACACACATTGGAAAAGGAGGCACAGGTCTCCCGCTACCGGACTGAGACATACCAGCATTACTGCTGCTGCTGGGAAGGTACGGAAGATCCACGTCATTCAACAGCAGCTAGCGTTAGCAGCACAGATGGCCCTCCTACAGGCGGAGCGCGTCGGCACAGGCGGAGCGCGTCGGCACAGGCGGAGCGCGTCGGCACAGGCGGAGCGAGCCAGATGGCGGGAGAGCGCCTGACCTTCAGGTTCACCAACACGCTGACAGGAGGCCCCAGCAACACATCTGAGGCCGACTGGGATTTATTCGTCCGCCATCAATGACCACAAAGCTATAACGTGGATGGAGGGGTGAAGATCGGGGCTCCTCTCCCCTCGGGGGGGGGGGGCGGGGGCGCAGCGCTCTTTTTCTGCCCCAAGCCCCGCAATTTACTACAAAACACTCCCCTTCACCACCCCCCCCAGCCTCCCCTCCAACAGCA
>JAABNY020000019.1:431148-457776 GCA_015164015.2 Brevimyrus niger
TCCCCATACCGCCAACACATGCCCAGTGCCCCCCCCCCACCCACCCACCACCCCGAAGATCTACCTCCCGCCTTCAAAACAGTGCCATTTCTGATCAGCGTTGGCACCTTGTAATATTTTCACAAAATATTGCTGGGCCAGATGAAGAGGAAGACATTCCGCTTTTACTTATCACCGATATACAGCTAAGGAATATTCAACTTTTAACCGAGGGCTGCATGCATTCTGACTGGGGCCCTAGTGTCTTGTAGATCTGGCCTGATTCCTTTTTTGCGCTGAGGACAAGAGTGCTTCATACTACAAAGCAGTCTTTATAGCAGACACCATGCAAGGCTCTGATCACTGTAAAGCTTACTGAACTTACTGAAATGAGGGTTCAAAACATAATAAAATGTTTATTATTGATTACAAGGATGGGCTAAAGATTCTGGGCTCCATGAAAGCATATTATATTGGGCCCCCAACCCAGATCAATCGGGTTATGTTCCAAATTTTTGAGGGCCCCAATCACTCAGGGGGCCTTGGAATCGTCCTAATCTCTCCCTCCTTCAGGGCTACCCTGATCGTATTTTATTGCTACCAGTGCATATTGGAAGCTTAGCCTAGAGGCACATATGCCTGTTTGACTCATTATATGTTTGCAATGTGCTATTTGCCTCCCTTGTATGTCATTTTGGATTAAGTCACCTGTTAAATAAGGTAAATATAAATAAATGCATTTTAAAAGCAGCCACACATTTCTGCAATAGCCAGGTAAAGCTTTCACTGTCCAGTCAAACTTTCTGTTAAGCACAAACTGCAAAAAAAGCACATTAATACAATCGCATTAGGAAACAGCCCCTTTTCCATGGTGATCAAGCTGTGCGTGTAAGTTTAAAGGGCGCTTAATGAATACATATGTGTCAAATAATCAATCGCAGTTTACTTACACTGTGCACTTTCAATGGCAATTTCACAAGCACGTTTGAATCCCGATGGACTAAAAGAGAACCCCGATTTGACCATTTTTTATTTGTCGCATTAAAACAATCCTGCCTGAATGCTTCAATATAGGCAGTCATGGAGTACTTTAAATGTACAAAACATAGATCATAATTATCCCAGTGAGAGATCTCATCTTAGTTATCTGGTGATCATTTCTGGAAACAATGTAGATGGTGACATTTTGGATTGTTCCTCAGCTTCAGATAGAAGCTGTTCCCAAGACTGTGGGACATACAGACATGGCTGGCTGGTGTATATGCTGATAGCGACACGCCCTGGGGGGTGGAGGGGGGTGTTGGCGTCGCTGCTCAACAGACAACAGCTCGCACTGATGGTTTTTCTGCTCTCTCCTGAGGCCTCCCAGATATTCACCTCACTGTCACTGCCTCCAACACTGTATCGAGACGATAAAGTGGAAATGGACGCAGCACCAATCAGTGCACTGTGATAAGTAAAATCAATAGCTGAGATTCTCCATGACTACATAAATAATGCATCTATGAATCAAAGCATCATCTAGAAGTACAGTTAGTCCGCTAAATCTCACAGCTTCTTCACAGTGTCCACAAACATTACAGATGGTGGTTTTGTAAAGGGAAACTGTATCACACCTGCATAATAAGGATGTCATAGGTTATGAAAGGGTGGTGATCGGAAATAAAATGCAATCATCAACATTAGCCGATGACGTGGAGCTCTTAAAGTCTGACTATTCTTAAAATCATTTTGGTGCTCTTCAGAGACCTTGTCATATACACTGGCATCCATTGTGAAGACCTCCATCAGAAATCTTGCTGCATTTTAACTTAATTCCACAAGATGTCCTCATTGGACACAAACACCTTCCTTAGTCTGTCAAGTAACCCTTAAGCCATAAACATGTGTCACCAGCTATGAGCTTATAACAGGCATGGCTGCTGCATGCTATCCAGTCTTTACTGTTCACTGGAAGGCCAATGAAGGGCTCAAATCTCAGAGATATACTTCACAAAAGGTGGGTTATATGACAGTACAAGGCATACAGTGGTATTTGTCTCAGTTTCCTATAAAGTCAGGCAGACGCTGAGTATCATCTTCAGCGTGTTGCCCTGGGGACACATTTCCCATACTGCACCACTCTCTGCGTAGATGATCGATGTCACTTTTCAATGGAATTCCTGACAGGTGGGCCCGAGTTAGGATTCCCATCAGGTAGGGAATAGCCTGGGTAGGTTTTCTACGAGATCACCGTTTTTTTGCTGGGTACAAGTATTTAAATTCCCTTCTGCAGTGCATGGAAGATGTCAGTGATTTGCTGGGTTGCTGCTATGATGGTCAATGTACTTCTCCTCCAAGAACAGCAAACGCTGCCTTTTTGAAAAAGAAAACACTGGTTTTCACTCCACTGGACTCCGTTGTGTGGGAACAATACTACTTTGAGACTCAAGCCCACAAATACTCAACAGCGTTTCCACTGTACTCTCATAAGACATGAAACATTTTAAAAGAAATATAAAATTCACCTGACTGTTACTTGCACCAAAATAGTTGTATAGAAATATGGTGTTTTGCAGAAATATTTCAATTCACTTGCTCAAATGCAGAGCAAATGAACTGAGAGTTCTCAAGCTGTTGAACTGCTCCACAGTCAAAACTAGGTTGACAGTCAGTCGCATCAGAAGTCAAATCTTTTCCTTTTGCACATATGACTTTAAACAAACTTGCTTGCTGGTGCTCAGGACTTGGGGGAATTGCAGTGCCTTTTAGGATCCTTATTTGTATGCACTCTAACTCCAGACATTCTAATAATAAACTGGGATTTCTATGTCGTTTCTGAAATTACAATAAACATTGCTGCATTACAAATGCATAAACACATCAAATGGTGAGTCAAATGACTGGGGAAATGCAGCCACGGACAGAGAGAGACAAGTGAGATGAAGTATGCGTATTACTGAAAATCACTGTAAACACACTTATTCAACCTAATATACCTACCATAACAAAAACGGGGCAGAAAAACAGTGAACACTTTCTAGGTAGACTTCATTTTGCTGACTTAGAATTTCAGTGGAAAAATTAGATGTTCTGTGAAAGGACAGTGGTTTACTATTAATAATTGACTACTTTTCCCCAAAATGATGACCAGCAATATGTACAGTTCTTCGCAAAGCATGAGGATGGTTACTAGGACTGGACTGAATGCTGAGCCAAACCTGAAGACAAAGAAGCAGAAGGAGAGCTCACTGTGAAACATGGGCCTGGCCCTCATTCTGGTTCTCTGACACAGGTTGCTGGAACCAAGACTAAATCAGAAGATAATAAACTGACACTCTGTGATTGTCTACACTTTGTTGAACAACAGCATGTAATGTCATTCTTCAGTATTACATATGCCTGCCCTTTAGCATAGCTTTTTATATTTGCATTAGCTTAATAAGTACTGACACATCTGGCTTCCAATAAGTGCACGGTAGTGATAGGCAAATGAAGCTTCATGAACCAACTGCTGTATTTTCTGGCACCATTAGATGGTGCTATCTGTTCAAAAGAGGCTCAATTCATGTCTCAAAGCAAACCAAGAAGGCCATCTACTGGGAACAAAAATTACAGCAAAATTAAACTGAAGATCCGAGGTAAAGTAGTTACAAGTATCCCGTTTCATTAGTTATCTATTGCATGTATCACGTAGGCTACAAGATACAACCAAAAAACAAGCAAAAAGTACTGGTCAAACATCATTAAAGATATTTGTGATAGCCTCTATAATATGCTAATGAGCAAAATGTTGCGTCTGAGAACATCAAACGTTTACTTTCAGAAAACCAACAAAGAATTAAACAAATGCCAGCCAACTGCAGCCAAGATTTCCAGCATCCCAGCGCACTTAATTAAACACATACGTTTAACATTTGAGGTAATGGGATAGCCTTTCATGTTCCCGGGGAAAAAAATCTTTAAATGTCATCTAATCAACACATGCTTTTACAATGTTGTTTGCAGGAAACGACAAATTGGATCGAGGCAATAATTCATGTAAAGTCAACGCCCTGTATTACATTAGGGTTTACAAATTAATCTACCAAAGGAGGGGGGAAATGCTCCCAGAGACGTGCACGCGGGGTGTGGACGTGAGCATGAAAGGGATTTATTTCTGAATATCGACTAACCTTGCGCAGTAACAAAACAATTCAATTTGGTTAAACAGCTCTCTTGAAAAGTTTAAAAGGGCATGAAATAATGACCATCAAGAATAAAACGGTAAAACAGCAAAACAGTGGATAGTCCTAATCTGAAATACTTTCATAGTCTCTGTTAATGACACATGCTCAAAAACCTTGCGGCAAAGTTATTATTCATAATGGGTCATGCATTTATGCATACTGTACGTCTCATTTCCAATGCACCCTTTGCACACTTGCAAGTTTTGACTGATCTTTTCCCCGCTTTTTTTCTGGCCCTAGTTCCAAAATTATCATCTGAAAACACTACTCAAACATTGGATTTGAAGCTTTGATACAAACAATGTAAATGTCATTAAACGTATTGGTTAATTATTCCTGTGCAAATATAATTAGTAAAACCAATGTATTTAAAATCCAAAATCAAACTGAAAATCCGCGGCGAAATAGTTACAAGTATTCCGTTGTTTCATTAGTTATGTATTGCATGTATCAAGTAGGCTACATGTAATATTGTGCACATTCATTCAAGGCTATGAGTATAGTGCGTTGTGAATTGACGAAAATATAGATGTCGGTTACCCAGCACTGGAAATGTTTCGCTACCAACAATTATTTGACACATATGTATTCATTACGAACAGCTTAAAATTAGCATGTTGTTTTAAACAATAAACAGGAAAGTAAGCAAACAAACAAAGCAACATTCATTCTGAAATAACATCTGACATTATTGGTCTAGTTAAAACAGAAGGCAGGCATGCAGAGAGTTTCACTTTCGTCGTACAGAATTTGGCACACGAAAACTCTACTGTGCACACCTGTTGTTGCTTTCAATTTAGCACAAAGCTTTTATCCAAAGTGACTCACGTTTATAAGAAGCCAGGGTCAGGCGGTCCCTGGAGCAATTGGGGTTAAGGTCCTTGCGCAAGGCCTCAACGAGGATGTCACGCAGCCAGCCCAGGGATTTGCAGCAGTGACATTTCTATCACAGACACAGCATCTCAAACCACACACCGCATAAAACGGGAGACAAAACACGGGACACCCGCTTAAGCTCACTGAGACGTTCGTAATTGTGTTTTAATTGTCATATAAGAGGCTAAAATAGACATGACTAGTTTGTCAAACCCTCGTAAAGAAGTCATTATGCTCACTGACAGCCTCTATTAGTGAGTGGACAGCACTTTTTGTCTTCGTACAGTTGTTTATTGTATAATTTTATTTGGAAATATCTTTCTCCAAGTCATTCCATCAGATCATAAACGAAAACATTAACTGATAACTATCCATCCATCCATCCATCCATCCATCCCACCTTATCCAGGAAACACGGGGCGCACTCAGACGAAGACTGCACGGGATGATTACCTGATAGTATTTATATGTGTTTATGTGTGTTTTTTATGTACACATTCTCAACATATTTAGCAACTTTCAGATTGGGAAATGTCTTCCTCCTTGTTTGTGCTCGAGGGAAAAACAAATTTCACTCGACGAGGAAAGCTTTGCTGAATATTAAGCGGAAATTGGAAATGGATCCGCGCGGACGGACATGCTTGTCTATGGGCTTCACCTTCACTTCTGGCCGATCAAATTAAGTAGCAGCCACTAGTTTGTGCAATTAGAATTCTAATTAATAAGTGAAACCAAATAGCCTAAAACACATGCATTAAGACATAAAATCTAACATATGGGCTTGGAGCCAAATCGCATCGAAAGCCTTCGAAAAATCCATTTTGGTCATTTAAACGAAAATATTTTACATGTGTTTTTTAGCTTCAGTAAAAAAGAGAATATATATAAATAACTCGGGGTGTAAGAATATTTATTCTGTGAATCATACCTGTAACCTTACAACATTAATTACCTTCCCTAACTTCTGCATTACCTGATACAAGCTAAACTAAATAAAAACAGCACGCGATCCACCCCGCACAGACCTCTTCAGACCCGCATGAAACCCCAGGACGGCTCCACCGCGTTATTTTCTTTTTTTTATGTGACCATTCATCTGTTCTCACGCTGGTAGGCGCCAGACATCAAGAAAACAAAACAGCGGACAGTCGTGAATGAATTTAGACGAACAGTAATTACAAGGCGGGATGCTACGGCGATAATTTAGAAATATTTACACGCAGAAATAAATAAATAAATAGCCAGATAGCGTGTGCAAACGTCTACACTATAAAGCGGTAGGAGAGGGGCACATGTTTGTATACTGTAGTAAATACAATAAATACATTTAAATGTGTATGATTAAATGGTTAATAATATTGTACTTGAATTCAGCAAGCATCACGAATCCAGTCCTTTTGTTTTAACCGAATAAACTTTGGGGTAAAAAACAGCAGCAGCAGGCTGCTTTCTCGCTTGCCTGCTTGCATGGGAAATGCTCACAGCAGACATCTCCATCTAGCCTGTGCTATAATTGAAATGGCGCGTTTGGCCGCAGGCAGGCTGCGAGGGCGCTTTTTGCAATGGCAGAATGCATGTCGATAGACGTCATTTGCTTTTAATGGCCCACAGGATATTTGGCGTCGAGATGCTGCTATACGTTATCGAAAGGACGGAGGGAGACGCGGCACGAAAAGACTGTCCACGGAAATCTGCATATTCAATACCGTAATTTTGTACAGATACTTTATCAACAAGTTATAGTGCTTCCCCGTAATAGCGGTCTAACTCCAAGGGAGAAGCGTGCACTGCATTACTTATTTGAGAACAGAAATTGTAGTTGGAAATGCCCGAGGAAATATTACATCAGACGAAATGACAATGATTAAAATCTGTTTTTTTTCCACTATGTCTATTGAGCGACGTGACACTGGCCTGAAACTGAACAACACTAAAACCGTTATCCCCCTGCAAACCTAGAACTTGAACCGTTACAAGGACTGATGTTTTTTCTCTCTTTTGAAGAAAAAATAAGGGGAAAATAAAGGGGGTAAAAATCACCAATGATTCGGTGTAATCGTAATCGTCATCGCGGCAGGAATATAGTACTTTTTCATCTTGAAATTATCTTGGGCAAGAGTAGGGTTGAGCTAATTGTAGCCTAATCCTTGCCCCAGAGGCGTTTGGAAAGCCCGGAGCAAGAATTCTTTTTTAGCTCTCCTCTGTTATTTAGAGACGGATTATTGGCTTTCTCTTCTCATAACAGACACGGCCGTTTTCATTTTAGCAAAAAAGAAGGACAAGAAGCTAAAAATCTCGCATCAGGAGACAGGCGTCCGTTTAACGTGTACATATTTTAAGTCTGCGCAAATAATAAAGCTGAAAAGGGGGAAGGAAAGGAATTCTTCTTATGTTCAAGGTAAGGACGGCTGCTTGCTTCCTGTGTTGCTTTTGTGGAAAGTGCTTGGTCTGAACAAGTCTAGCCCTAGAGTAACTATAGGGCATTTTAAAGCCACAGTGGCCCTTTTTAAAATCAATCCAAGCGCTATTATATTGGAGGAGTTAAAAAGTGGATATTTGCTCCCATTCGCCGGAGTCGCGGAATGCCGGAGAATCGAGTCGCATTTAGTTTTAGCAAACTTGCGGTATTAGGAAGGGACATCGCAATCTTCTGCGAGGATTGAACCCTACCAGGATCTCATCGGACTTCCTAAAATGTTTGAAACGGTACGCTGTATTTAATAATGCCTATTAATGGTGCACAGTATTAAACAAATCGCTCGCAGTTGAGCAAATAGTGTTGTTGAAATAATGTGTCTATGTGTCTGGAAAGTAGTTGATTACCATTGACCTGCGTTATCGGCGCAATCTAACGTATTTTTCGCCCGTGCTATTTAAAATGCTAGTTTGTAATTTGTGAATCCTCCATCTACAGCGAAAGGCGATACGTACAGTGAGCATTTTAGTACAGGTTTAGCGGTTTAATGGTTTGGGTCACTTTGTTTTTTTCTCTTACATTTATCCGTGTCAAAGGCATCATTTCACTCATATTGGTATGTGTAAAAGACGCCATATTGTGCAATTGGCAGAATTTACCCCTTGGGCACCGATGTACGTTCAATAGGGCAGTAGTGTATAAACCACGCAGTAGTATTGTCTCATTTAAACGAAATGCTCACAGCTGGGTTGTACATGACACTTTACTATATTGAATTGCTATGATAAATGTCACTTTTCTGTAACACTTGTGTGCCACAAACTTTCTAATCCGTAGCCTCAAAGTAGTGTATTTTGACTGAAATAAAATGCATTAATATACAGATTTAAACCTATATATTTAAAATTATAAAGCAGTTTGAAATTTTGTAACCCGCGATATGTGTTAAAATTCATTGGCTAATGCAAAAGTTTCGTAAACAAGTATCCAAGGTTGCCGAAATTAATTGACTCGGTTATACCTTTATATAATATCACTGACAACTTTAAAATGAAAATGGTCTGTGTATTAAACGTAGTGGTTGTGTTAAATGTTTAAAATAATCCCAGGTACAAACTGACACAAATCACGCTGTTGGTATCGGATTTTTTTTATCAGTAGACTGCTTTATAATGTTTTTCGGTTAATATGTTGATACGTTTGCAGATCAAATAGGGATTAAAATATTATCGTAACAAAATTAACAATATGCAGCTAGTATAATATGCAGCTCTGTTTGTAGGGAAAGGTTATGGTTAACGTGACTGTCTGAATAGCCAGCGTTTAACATTGCAGACATTGTATCTCTTGCTTCTAGCCGGTCAGGCTCTTTTTCTTTAAAATGCGCACCTGGCCGACTTCTTTCTTTCTGCGCCCCGTGTGTGCGCATGTGTGCATACTGCAGGGTCGTATCTAGTATGTTCTTCTAACAATATCTATACCGGTTGCCATGGCCCACGGCTATATGAAGAGGCGGGACAGCTTCATATGCCTAAAAAAGTTTTAAGTCTTTTTGAAGTCTTTCTTTCACCGGGATCTGAAACGTATCATCCAACGTGCGTATTAAATGAACCGTCTTCCCGATGGCTCCGTGTGGAGCTAAAGAGGCAACACCCTGGAAAATTCTGCAGTCTTTCAGCACCACTGAGCCCCGGGCACCTCGCCGGCGGCACATCGCTGAATTCAGCTCTAACAAGCGCTTTCTGTTTGCCTTTTATGGTTAGACTATCAGCTAAGCAAAAAAGAGTAACGATTCTGTTAAATCACTCTCAAACTGTAGCAATTATCTTGTGTAATCAGAGCTTCGTAAAACGTACAGTACGTTGTATATATTGGAATACAAAACGATATCGTTAACTGTTTAATAGATTTCATTTTAATATAGAAGAAAGTTGACACACCTTTATACATTTTGTAGTTGCGTGGCTAAATGAAAAAGAAAATGAGGAATGCTTTGACATAGCCATACCAATAGGAACAGCAGTCATGTTATAATTTTGTGCTTTGAAAGTTTGAGTGATGGTTTTATGTCGGACACAGGCTTACGCAACGGCCACTGGAGAATTGACATCTCTTCCCCTCTTCATCCACCCAAAATCCCAGTGCTGAGATGTTACAGTGTAACTAACAGAAAAGATTCCGAACGCTGATTAGGCTGGTGTGATTAAAAATAATGTAACAGGCGTGTATCAATAAGGTCGATTCTGTTTTTTCCAAGTCTTATATTCATAGGTACATCAGTGTTCATAATTAAAATCTGATAAAAAAAAAAAAAAACAACGAAAATTATTTCATTTTACTAACAGTCGCGGATCCATATGGCTGCTTCATGACAGCGGGTTAATTTGCAAGAAGCACATTAAAAATAACCTGCCGCCATACGCTTATTGAGATTTGCATAATGCTGTCACTTTGAAAGACAGACATTTCCTCTGGAACAGTACGCTTAAGTGATGGACATGTCTCATGACAAAAGTATCACCATCTTTGCGGAAACCTGTTAATTTAGATGTGTCTAGTTACCAATGCACGCTCCTGCATCATTTGTCTGGGGATGTTTCACGTCTAACACATAAGCCCACGACCTTTAATTAGAAATGTGCAGTTTGTTTTATCCCCCCTAGAGGCTGGCACCTAGCATCTCTGTTTCTGGATCGCTAATAAGCAACCTTCCTTTGCGCCTGCGGTCCTATGGAGGGAAAAGATGCTAATGTACTTCATTAAAGTTGTGGCAATAATTTGTAAGCTAAATATGCGATCAGGCAGATGTAGAAGTGATCTAATAGGAGTCAGCACCGAGGAACACTCAGGAGTTGCTTCAGAAGGTATTATATAGTGACTATAGGTATTATATAGAGAAGCGGTGAGGTTAACAGTTTGGGTTTCCTTGCTATCATCCCGACAGGAAGGACGGACCATGTCACGCCTATCTTTGACCCGGTCCCCCGTCTCTCCGCTGGCCGCGCAGGGGATCCCTCTGCCGGCTCAGCTGACAAAGGCGAACGCCCCGGTGCATATAGACGTTGGGGGACACATGTACACCAGCAGCCTGGCCACCCTGACCAAATACCCGGACTCAAGGTAAAGCTCTCCGCCCTGTAAAAGGAAAAATTTCAGTAATACGATTTTTTAAAATGTAAATTTTAGTTTCTTAACCATCCGTTGAAATAATTCAGATGCGATAATAAGCAATTTACTGCCTTAACTCGTGGAATAGCTCTTTGTCAACATAGTAAAAGGCGCCGTTACCCAGGATGTTTTTCTGTTCCTTTAATTTATAATGTAGCCTAATGTATATGCAATACCAAAAGAAATAAAACTCAGAAAAATATTTCGATGTTACAGCAAAGTAGCAACTTGTTTTTCTTTTAAAAAAAAAAAAAGAAAGAAAAAGAACAATCTAATCCTGAAATCAGAAATTTGAAAGCAGTTGAATTGTTATTGATATATTTTAATCCTCTGGAGTAAACCTTTAAGGTAGTCTGACATGCCTTGGTATTTTTAAATATTTCACCATCTAAAAACATCAAATTGTTACCTATCCTTTTCATTAAGCACAAACTCTGAAACCATTTAGAACTTCATTCTTCTGTTTTTTGCTTAAAAACAAATGATTACTTCTTAAGACTGACACACTGTTTACTCATTATGTTCCAATTATGTCTGAAAATTACATTTTTTTATTATTTTTAACCATTTTTGACAATCATTATACATCTTTTTGCAATCGAATTTGAGATAACCTGCTATTTCATGTTACATCTGATGTGCTAAATTGCAGCCTGAAGATCTCAGAGATCATATAGTGTAGAATGCAGTGAGACTGGTTAATAAGAGTGCGGCTCTGTAGATAATTAAGCTGTATACACAATTGTTTAAACTTAACGACATCACTGAGAAGCAGTAGCTAACTCTATGCATCTTATGATTATAATTTCAAATATGATGGTAAAATCTACTCATAACTCTTTTTAGAATTTCCATTTTGCTTGCTTCTGGAACCAGTGACCACCCAGGGCAAGTGATCATTATGTCCATTTGGCGTTCATAATATGATTGGGATTAAGCTCACACATGTCGCTTTGGAGAGGGTTAAGTAAAGAATAAATACAAACAACCTGTAGCACATGGAACCCCGTGCGGCTCAGCGGCTGTGGTACGGCCGGGGTTGTGCTCCGATGGCATGTTGAGACGGACCGAGGCCTTGGTCCTGTCAGCTGTGGGTTTTATCTTGCACTCTGAACGTAGCCCCACGGCTTGGACAAAACCGGCCATATGCTCGTTAGCTGCACTGTCACATTCCTACCAACTGATTGGTTTTATTAATAATAATGGAAAAAAAAAATCTTCTTGACGTCAGAATGTCATCGGTTAATAAAACCAGCTAAACCATTCACCCCAAAAGTGCTGTTGATGATTTTTGCAAATCGATTCTTTTATTTCCAACTCTTGCGATGAGCACTAAAGAATTTTGAGGAAAAACAAAAAAACAAACATAAAGCATTTAGGTGTAAGGTTTGGGAGATGAGCATCATCCTACCAGATGATTAAAGTGCGTTGAATGGAAGGACTGGGCCAATCACAGCACAGCCTGGCACCATGACCTCCTTTAAGTGCAGGTCTTAGCACCGGCAATTTTAACTCGCTGATTTTTTTTTTTTTTTAATGGATCGCTTGATCAATTATGCAGGTCATGAAAAGAAAGTTAGTCTTGTAAGTAATGTCGAGGCATCCGTCTTCATTCCCTGGCCCGGCACAGGGAGACAAGAGTCATGAAACATTGATCGCGCTCGGATGGGGCCTTTGTGAGGTTGGGGGGGGGGTTAAGCTGAGAACCTCGGTCTCAAAACGGCCCAGTGGGGGCATTTTAGACGTTAAGGGACGAGGGCTGCATCCAGGCAATCAGAAAATGATTATGTGAAAGTAAGAGTTAATGCTTCATTTCATGCCTTTGATATTGGAAAGGTGGACGTTGCTTGCGTTCTGTAAAGGAGCATTTAACATTTACCATCTCCTTTCTTTAAAAGCAGCGTTGGGCCCACATGTGGCCACACGCCGGGCTTGACGGCAGCCCAGAAATGTGCCTGAAATCGACTTAAGCCTGGCTGAAGGGTCCCTTGGCCGCCGACGCCATGACCTCCGCACATATCAAAGTCTCCATCTCCATTTTAGAACCATTTCAGACTGTCAGTCGCAGGGGAGAGGCCCGGATTTGCGCGCAGGCCGGCTTTTTGAAAAGCCAAGTTTGAAACGGTTCCCACTGATCATTGGCGGGAATTTCGGATCAGAGCCGGTTCTCCTCCCTCAGCCCTCCTGTTTGAGAACCTCCCACTCTCCCTCTCGGAAGAAGGCAGCCTGGCGTGTGGCTAGACGGCTGGACGGGCTGGCTGGCAGGCTGCTCTACCTGTTAGACATGAAAGGACCAAGCGGAGTGAGGGCGCCCTGTCTCTCAAACGCGAAGGAGGCTAGAGCTCCTGAGCAATTTACCTAAAGGATCCAGAGATAAAAAGAGGAGAGAGAGGGAGGGAGGGAGCAAGCTGAAGGAGGGGAAAGCAAAGAAAACGAAAACAGCCTGCATTTTAATTGCTTTTTTGTATAAAATAAAAAAAGAGAAAGAAAAAAAAGTGGAGATGAAAAACAGAGATGCCTCTGAGCAGTTTGGAGAAACTCTAGCTGGAAGAATCGCAGGACCGTATGAGGCAGGACTGTGTGAGGCAGGACTGTATGAGGCAGGAACGTGTGAGGCAGGACCGTGTGAGGCAGGAGTGTGTGAGGCAGGACCGTGTGAGGCAGGAGCATATGAGGCAGGAACGTGTGAGGCAGGAACGTGTGAGGCAGGACCGTATGAGGTAGGAACGTGCGAGGCAGGACCGTATAAGGCAGGAACGTGTGAGGCAGTACTGTATGAGGCAGGAACGTGTGAGGCAGGACCGTATGAGGCAGGACCATCTCAGGTGCTTCATGGAGAGCGACACCTGGGTGTTTTTGTAAACTGTTTTGCATCGACTTCCAGACAAAAGGAGCGTAGGCTGTCCTTGCGATGGCGTGGGGCACAGGCTCGTGCACAGGTGTCGGGGGGGAGCTTCAGGGAGTAGACAGCACCCCCCCCCGTTTTGGCTTAGCTGAGCCAGAGACACAGATACTGTCGAATGGACACTCGCCCTAAAACTTAGCAGTTCTTACTGCTACTAAGACCTGGTTAGCAGCTTGGGGAAATTCCTGGGAAAATGCAGCCAGGGTTAAGTCAGGTTTTCTCTTGGCCCAGACACACTCACCGGATGTGGAGTGGGATGTTTAAGGGATGGCAGCTATGTTGTGGGAGCCGTGCGTGTGCAGACACAGAATCTCTCATCCTGAAGTGTCTGCTGCTGTACCGTGTCGAAAGGTGTTGCTGGAAAAGTAGCTGACAGGATTGTAATTATTAAGCCTTCCAGTAACAATCACTTAACACATGCAACTCAATATGAGTCAGTCAAGACAGTGTTGTGCATGTGGCAGATGAGCTCTCCCTTATTTATTTCCGAGTTATTTGTATTTTGTCAATCACAACTGGTTTAAGGCTTACTCAGTAGCTTGTAGTGTTTTGCTGCTTTGGTCCTGCTAGACCACCAGCAGGGGGTGGGAATTTATGCCTAAGATACATATTCTACCTCTTGTGGCAACCACCCATGATTCTTAGCGATTCTCAACCCGTGGGTCGTGACAAGTTCTGAAAGGGTTGGCAAAGCAGAGTTGGAAATGTAAGCATTTCAAGCTCCGATGCTGATCCAGGATCAGATTTCCAAGCCCCAGTCCTAGAATGAACCTATATAAGCGGGTCTTGGGTCTGCAAATGCTTAGCGCAGAACTAGCGAACATTCAACTAATCCAAGAAGCCAAACCACAGACACTTAACTTACAATTCCAATCAGATTAGTGCAATAGGGAGTGAGAGTTCATTGCATGCAGGTTCATAGCGTTAATTTAAACCTATTCTTAACACAGGGTCGCAACTGAGCTGCCATGGTTAACATTGGGTCACGGTGCAAAAAAAGGTTGAGAGCCACTGATATTGATCATGTAGCTCCAGTAGACGTGCAAAGGTAGGAATGTCAATGGATAATGGGGCACAGTCCGAAAGCCCATAAAAAGTGAGCGGATCACAGTCCGTGAGGCTAACAGATGTGTGGAGATTGGTGGCCCCCACGTGAAAACGCTTCGATCGGCGATACGCAGTGACAGTTTCCTCAGCTTTGGAGTAGCTGAAGGGGGCCCACCGGGGGGGCTTCCGCCAGTAAGCGACTCTTTTCTCCAAGCCACCTTTTCAAGTTTTGCATTCAGGTGTAGAAAGGAATCGCGTTGGGTATGAAACGGAGCCTCAGAGCTGCAGGAAAGCCGCTTTTATTCATTTATTTATTACATGTCGCAGCTTCTCTTGTTCGGTGCGAGACGGAGCTTTAAAGTCAAGCTGAACAGAGGACTTTGTGATGACTGCAGTGGAGTTCAGCAGAAACTCGGCCTCTTAGATGTGTTTGCAACCTGTCATCACTGGCAGCGCTTAAAAACGAAAAAGGCTTCCTTTAAACAGGACTTAATTTTAATTAGCTTTTTCTGTCTTTAGATATTAAGGTGGTGCATTTAATTAATCCTTTCAACTCAGACCTGATGTTCCATTTTAATAGATGTGCAAAAACTATGTGTTGCATTACTTCTGAAATAAAGGACAGTGCAAAAATATTTAAATTACCTTCAGCTCATGTCTCATTCTGCATTATGTTCATGTGTGACATATTACTCATGTGTTCCATTTCCCATTGAACGAGATCCATTTCACTGTTAACAGTGATATTCTTTTTCAATGGCTCCAACTTGGAGTTGACCACAATGTTTCTTTTTCAGTTTCTGATCATATATTATGATGGCAGAGAAAAGACAAGATGCCAAATATTAACGTTTTCGTAAAAAAAAAAACAGCAAATCAGCTGTATCATGACTAAAGAGATTGTAAGTTACCTTTAACAATTGTTTCATGTGCCCCTGTAAGAGATGCCACCAATTTGTAAGCAAGGAAAGTTCAGGAAAGTTCAAACTTATACCCAGATTTAACACTGAGATTTTTACTCCTTGTGTTCAGTAATCGATCCACTTGTTTAAGGGCAAACTTTTGGGATTTTACCTTCCAGAATCAGCCGCCTGTTTAACGGCACCGAGCCCATCGTGCTGGACAGTCTGAAGCAGCATTACTTTATCGACCGTGACGGCGAAATCTTCCGGTACATTCTTAGCTTCTTGAGGACCTGCAAATTGCTCCTCCCAGACGACTTCAAGGTAAGGCAAAAATGCCACTGTGTTTCTTTTTTGTTTTTAATTTAAAGGCAGCAGAGAGGTCTTATGTAATATAACCCAAATGGGTACAGTTGTTCACTGATTGTTGGCAAGATGCAGAGGCCTAGATTTATTTTTGAAACTGCAGATAAATGCAGACAAGGGTTTTCAATGACATTTTAATTTTAGAAGATGAAACTTTGTATTTGTAACAGTAGGAGTAGTATTTTAGATTTTGTAGATTTAAGTGACATAATACTATTGAACATAAACGGTCTTCCATCAGGCCAGGTCTGTTAGATAAGCCTGAATTGAAGGGAGATGGTGAAAAACTGTTTCTTAGCTGTAATATCCTATTTCTCATCATGTGTTCAGTCTACCAGCTGCACTTTGCTGTCAGCTTCTACTAACATATATTTGCTGGTGGATTAGATGTTTACAGGTATTATAAATTAAGTTTGCAACTTGGTCAAGATTGTAACTGTCATATCGGCAACTAGTCACCAGTTGACCCTATGGCTGACGGCCCTGCATTCCCGCTTGTATTAAATCCACAAACTTCCTCTGCCCGTCAAGGCCGGTGTGTCCAGTAGACTGCTTGATGTGTCTGAGGTGACACCTATGCTTTTTCGATAGATGAAGTGGATGAGTATAGTGAAATTTCCCCCTGTGGGGGGAATTCTCTTTTTGCTTACCTGAACTTGCAGATGAGAGCAAACTGGAGGTAATCGTGCAGGGCCAGGGAGCTGGGGGTTAACGATCAGGCTCCAGAATCCACAGACGGGTGACTGTTCGAGGTCCGGCTCGAACCAGCGACCAGCTGGCAAGCACAGCGGCTTAGCCTCCCAAACAACACCCCAGCCCCATGCACAAACGGCCGCAGAGGAATTGCCTTCTAGATGGAAGGCCTCCTAATTACAATAGCTACTTTGACAAGTGCTAAGCAAGCATCCATTAAAATGTGCTTATTAGCAGCAGCCCACTGTATGGGGCTGCGAGGGGGGAGTTCAGCTTCTCAGCTGCAGAGCCCCGCAGCTGCCAGAGTGCTGAGTGACTGTCAGAACTTGAAAGAAGCTGTTTCACAAAGCACACGGCGCCATCAGCCTGTTCAGCCCTGACGTACCGCGGGTTTGGACCTGACACCACCACCCAGGTGCGGAAGGAGTGCCGTCCCACGGCAGCCGGCGAGCGGAGGAGGAGGGGGGAGGAGGAGGAGGGGACGATTCTATAATGGTGCAAACTGGACCGAGGCTTCAAAATATCGAGGGCTGAGAAGCAAGGTGCCGGTCGGGCGGGAAGAGGGTCGCGTGCTTCCCGTCTGACCGACGGTCGTGTCTCCGGTGATTCTTGAAGTGATGTTTGTTTTCTTAGCATCACATTCATGCTCTTGGCAGGACTTTGGATCTTGTGATGCCAGGTGACAATAAAATGACTTAAAGCTGATGCACTCCAGCTGAGAGGGAGAACAGGTCTGCTGCTGTACACCGGCCCGTCAGACCACCTTACCTGCCCTCCCCTACTGCTTGAGCGTAACTCTGAGGCACCCAAATCCCGCACCAGGATGCTGGGTGCTTAATGACCACAAGCAGCCTACTACCTTCCGTCGCTGTATCCATGGCGCCGTAACCCAGCTTTGCTCTTCTCACTCCAAGTGAATTCGGGAAACCCCATCTCCCAGAATCAGTCACCCACGGCCCCCAATCAGGGCCCCCAATCGGAGCCCACACGGGTCCCTTAATGCGGGGTCCTCACCTGTTTATTCCAATATATTCCAAAGGCACCACAAGCAGAGGGACTTTATAAGCTTCCATTACGGATATGACAGTGTAAAGGTGCTATAGATATACACTCCCTAGTGTCTGAAAGTGTGGTACCTCGGTAGAATGATCACTGAATGGTATTAAGTTTAGGCTACAGGCCAGCACTCCCCAGTCTCACTTACCTGTGTGTCAGCGTCTGCTCAGAAAGCCTCAGACACGCGGCCCCCTGTCCCACTGGGGTCAGCCACAGTCCGCTGGACACGGTGATTATTGAGATCAGAGTTTCCATTTCTGACCCTTGGAGTGTGACTCACAGCTACCTCTTCAGTTATTCAATTAGCCCCCCCCTCCCACCCCCTCCTGAGCATTCAGCCGTCTCCACCGTCCGCCGCCCGGGTACCCGAGCACGCTTTCCCGCCGGTGAAGCATTTCGGCGTGGGTGTGCCGGCGTTGGCGGCGGGCATCCAGCAGACAGCGCCCTGCTTATGACGGTGACCAGCACAGTGCCGGGGACGCAGTGGGGCCACCAGAAGACGCGCTGCATGGCTGAGTTTGTCAGGAAGATGTCAAATCCCAAACACGGCTCTTTTAAACCTTCTCAGTGGGACATGGAAGAAATGAGTGATTAATGTACCTGGGCGTCATATGTCGATAAGTATGAGCTTCCACTCAGACCTGCTTCAGCGAACGTCCAGTAACAGTACAGGCTCTGTATAAGTGGTGTTGGCTGTTGGATTTTGTGCTCAAAAACTCCATCCTCACATTGAGGTTCGACCAGCTTCATCTGGCATTCGGGTGACCCAGGCCTCCCCAGAAGGGTGCGTCTCTGTATGAGATCAGAAGATGGGAGCCATGGCTGGGGGGTGGCAGGCTGGCTGACATGCACTCACCCTAGAACATTTGAGTTCAAACAAATGCGCAGCAACAGTGGTGGTATATGTGTAAGACACAGGGACACTGTTTAAGGCTGAAGGCACCCAGAACCACAATAGCGCCCACTACTGGAGGGGGTAACGTAGCGGCGTAGAGTTGATGCGTAGCTGCGAGGTCTTAAATGGGACGTTTTCCATTCAACTCCGCGACAATGATGACGATGAAGACAGCGAAACTCAACCTCGGCTGCTCTCGTTTGGTCAGTAGCCGCGGAAACGAAAGTCAACCGCGTGCGACGTTCCCGGGCAGAAGTGCGAGATGCAGATGTGTCTGTTTCCACGGTGCGCGCGGTGTGAAATAAGCGAGGACCCCAACCACCGGCCGTCCTCGTGCATGCCTGCTGCACCTCGTCCCCCGCGCCCCATTAATCAGTTTGCCAGTGCGTTCCGATACCCTTCCCATTTGGAGTCAGGCGCCCGCTCCGTCGGGTACTTTACAGCGGATTTGAGCGATTGTGCCATCTGCTCTTGTGGGAAATTAGAGGAGAGAGCGGCGGGGTGAAGCACCTGGGGCGGGCACGGCCTGAGGGGCAGGCAGGCAATCTGCTGGCGGACCACCCCGCACACAGACGGGCGCCGTCCCAGCCCCCCGCCGCCGCCGCCGCCACCGCCGCCCCTCAGACATCCGCGGGCGCCCTCCTCCCCGCCAGAGGCAGGCGAGCCGGCTGCTCCCAGCTTCTCAGACGTGCTTTTGTCTCACCCGCCGGTTTCCTCACGCACCGACGTGTCCACACGCACTGCAGATATCTGCGTGTCCGTCCGCATCGCCCGCGTTACGCTACACTCCAGGTAATGCGCTGGGCCACCGCGGTACGAATGCAAGGGAGGAGCAGTTTGCAGGAAATGTGCTACCGTGTGGAAGGCCTAATTGATTTTTTTTTTTGTTTTTCTTGGTTCTGAGAAAGCGTATTTTAATAACGTACGTCAACTATTTATGGGTCTTTAATGCCATTTTACAATGCGGATGCCACAATGGTATGACGAAATTAATTTCTTATGCCTCTGATTAAAATTTTTTATGGTTCAAATTTAACGTATAAATTGATTGTTTTTTTTAAATATTATAAGTTCTTCTTTCATATGTTTTTTGTTTCGCTACATGCATGACGTATTGCTCTGGTTCATGCCAGTAAAGCCTCATCAGACCAAATATGACTTTTAATGACCCGGTTCTTCCCCCTAAGCATGTTGTCCTTCCTGTAAGTTAGAGAGCTCTCACCCTGTCACCCCTGGCCGCCGTTCTGCCCTGAGGGAGCAGCAAGGCTCCATGTCGCCCGTTCTCCTGCCCCGAGGCCCCGCCCCCGCTGACCCGCATGCTGCCCGCGCCTCTCCACAGGACTTCCAGCTGCTGTATGAGGAGGCGCGTTACTACCAGCTGACGCCCATGATCAAGGAGCTGGATCGCTGGAAGCAGGAGCGCGAGCAGCGGCGGCTGGCCCCGCCCTGCGACTGCCTGGTGGTGCGGGTCTCGCCCGACCTGGGCGAGCGCATCGCGCTCAGCGGCGAGAAGGTTCTCATCGAGGAGATCTTCCCCGAGACGGGTGACGTCATGTGCAACTCGGTCAACGCCGGCTGGAACCAGGACCCCACGCACGTCATCCGCTTCCCGCTCAACGGCTACTGCAGGCTCAACTCGGTGCAGGTAAGAGCCTCGGCCCAGGAAGCTCAGGGGCCATGGAACGCTGCCCATCATTCAGTTTCATGTCTCCTCATGCAGTTTTACGCATCTCGCTAATGTCCACCCTCGGAAATGTGCTGAATCATTCCATCAAACTGCCCTTTCCGAGGTATAACAGGACTTACCTCCAGCAACGGTACCTTTATTGCCCTGGCGACAGAGCAGTGCATCATGGGAATCCGCTGGTTTAAGGCAAAGACGAACACGAGGCACGTGCTCAGTCTGGCCGGGTTTTATGATGTTCCCTCCAAGTTCTCCATAAATGACCCATGAAATGGTGCATCCGAACAAGCCCCCTCCCCCACCCCCTCACACAAAAATGTTCATTGTACCAGAGACTGATTTTTCATGTCATCTGAGGCAGCGACATATTTCACCCTTGGGGGCTTTATGTTAAATAGCAGGGTATGTGTGTGACGGATGGTATGTGTATAAATTGGGGGGGTGGGGGGGGGGGTCTGCCAGAGTGCTATCCTGTAGGTGAAAGGATGGAGGGCCCTGTAGGTGTCGGGGAAGGTGCGTTGACACAGCCCCTTCTGGCTCACCTTGGCGTCATGACGGAGGTGTCAGTCCTGGAGGTGCCGGGAACACCTGCAGATCTCGAACCTCTCGCTGCGATGAGCAGAAGACGTCGCAGCTGGTGCCGTCACATGCTGTAACGCGGCCGCCAACCACACGACGCCGGATCACATGGTCGCCAACGTGCGCGGAGGAACGCTGACCTGAAACATACACACACATATCACAGGTTAGAGGGACATCAGCCCGAAAAAATACCCCCTAAGAGCGGCACCTGTGCATGGGCTCTGGCACCAGCCGGCCCCCCCTCCCCGAGCCCCCAAAGGCCTTCCGGGGGTGACACGAGGGTGCAGAAAAGGTGCCTTGGTCCACAGTCGTTTTCTGGAAAATGGAAAGGGAGAAAGTGATGAAAAGGAAGAAAATTATATGAATTATTCATATTTCTCTCCTTTTAAGATGTAGCTCCGCTTCCAAAGAATTCACTACAAGGATGCCTGCAGCCATTTAAATACATGTATTGCATTTTTTAATACTGTACTTAGAATTTCCCAAACATCCTAAACTGGTTTATAGTTCTTTTTATAGATTTTTAATTGGCTTGCAATATAATTAATTGGCGCATCAACTAACACAACGTTTTTTTTTTTTTTTGCAGTCTATTTACAGGCGAATTTGGTCTTGGTGTGCTAGCATCCGTTTCAAATTAAGTGGGAACCATTTCAGTTTTGATGATTGCCTTTGCTACAGGACACGCATGCTGCAGGAAGAGCTGTGGAATGAGCGCTTTTATCCACTGCGAGCGGGACGCCTCGCTGTAAGACACGCTCGTCTGGGGGGGGCGCCCTGTTAATAAAGCCCTTTTGCGTAATGTATAAGGACACGGTGTGCTTTAAAAGACCTTTTGTCTAAGGCTTGTCCTCATGCGCACATGGGCTGATGTTTAAGGGTCTTTTTATCATAGTTTTTCACCCAGTATAAACAGGGGGAAAGCGACGGACTGAAATCTGATTCAGGATCAGCTGTACGGCCCCTTCCCCAGCTTGCTCACTGGCAGCTCTGTTTCTGCCAATCTGGGGCCAGAGAGTCTGTATCGGGGAGCTGCAGGCAACAATGGGCAGACATCATCCAGGCCTGCAGGAGGCCTACCCTTCCAGTGTTTTGCCATGATGAAGGCCTCTCCCACACTCTATGATTGTATGTGGGATAGGATCCTAGTCTGTATCAGAGTGCAGCAATGCTACAGGTAACAACGGGCAGACTGCATACAGGCCTGCAGGAGGCCTACCCTCCCAGTGTTTTGCCATGATGAAGGCCTCTCCCACACTCTATGATTGTATGTGGGATAGGATCCTAGTCTGTATCAGAGTGCAGCAATGCTACAGGTAACAACGGGCAGACTGCATACAGGCCTGCAGGAGGCCTATCCTCTCAGCTTTGGCCAAACAAGACTAGCAGTTACCTGCCATGGTGAAGCATGGGCCTCTCCCACAGTCCATGACCTGTACGTGGGATAGGATCCTCAAGGGCTCACTAAGGAATCTCTGAGCGGTGGCTAAATTGTATTATTTCACATATATATAATTAATATATCCTGAGACCCCTACTGGATATGTGATAAGAAAATGGACAGATAGATAATTAATGTCATTAAAATAATAAAGCACCATGTAAAATACACCTTTAAAATGAAAAATTGCAGAGTAGTGGATGGTATCAGAAGGTATTCTTGGAAATGAAGTCTTTAGCAGTGGACATGGCTTTTTTGAGGAGGGGGGGGGCGCCGGGGCTGAGCTCACCTGGACTCCCCAATGCTTGCGGAGGTGGGTGGAGCAGAACCACCCCTCTCATGGCATCTGTGAGCTCGGGGCTCCACTCAGCACATGGAGCATGTGTGCCTGATCGGGTTGCAGAGCTGGACGGCTGCCCATGGGAACCAGGGGCCCCACCCAGCAGGGAGGGCGAGGTCGGCAGGCGGGGAAGCAGAGACGGGCCTTTTTATCATGGTATCCTGCGTTTAAATCACGGCCGCAGGGCCACGGATAGGACAGCTGACCCCAAAGAGCGTAGATGCGGGAAGTTGCAGTCTGGAGGTGGTGCTTTCTCTACCCAGCCGATGGGAGTGGGATTTGACCCACCTGCTGTGCGGGAGGCAGGGGGGGTTGTGCGTGCCGTAGTGTGTGGGCTGATGGGGACCATCGCTCTCGGCCAGAGTGTTAAACTGCCAACTATGTGTGAGCGACCTCTGATCTGCTTTGTGTAGTTGCCAAATTGCCCCCACCCCCCCCCCCCCCCACTCAGCCAGAATAATAATCGGGGGGGTTAGGAGGCTGATCAAACTGGCCCTCAGAAACGTGTCTCTTTGTTCCCGAAAAGAGAGAGCTCCACATGAAAACATGTCACACAGTCCCATGTGAAAACACTCAGAAACAACAGGCTTTCCGCAAACACAGAACTGACAGGCTGTTTAATTTTAAATGAAATTGACTGCAGTGAGCGGGATGCGGGGCAGTGGGCACTGCGAGAGGCGGCGGCCCCAGTCATATCCCAACCGAGGGCCACCGCCGTAAAGGCCGCCTGCCGCCCTACTTCCCGTAACACGTGTCAGACGGCCCCGCTCCAGAGCTCCCTGGCGAGGGGATCTGCCAGCCAGAGGGGGGAGCACATTCTCTTCTGAGTCAGTATTGCGCTCGCCTGCGCCTGGCGTTCCCCCCCCCCGCTCCCCCTGGTTACTTATGGGGTAGCGGTACCACGATGCGCCAGCATTCTGGGTCGCCGGGACCTCTCGGCGCCGAGTACGAGCAGCGGGAGCAGGAATCCCAGCGATCCGGTTCCCCGGGACACGCCCCGGACCTCGAGCACCAGAGACAAAGGAGAGTAATATGATAATTATAATTATTTAGTTGCTTAGGTGACCTTTTTTTTCCCTCTACAGGTCGGCCTCAAAATCTACCCATTAATACTCTCATTTGAAGGTAGTTCATTCGCTGGAGGGTTCAGCAGTGATGCCCCCAACAGCCGGTCTCTTCAAATACACACCCTAAGCCGACGCACTGTTCTCTGCACATCGAATTCCTTTATAAAGTAGGGAATGTAAGACAACCGAGCCGTAATGTCGTTTAGCGTTAATCACTGTAGCTGGATGGTTCCTCCGAGACCAGCAGCACTTTCAACGCTCGCTAATAAATACGAAAACGGTGTCAGCTTCCCGTCAGCTTTCAGCATCCTCCGCCACCTCAGCACTGACGTATCAGAGAGGGAAAAACAAGCGATGTCTGTCCACAGGGCGTACGTCTGTCTGTAAAATCCCTAAAACCTCCCAAATATTTATCGTGAAACGTCCGCGATAGCGAACGTGGAGCCGTAGAACCATAGCACATCTGGTCAGGCAACAACACACATTGTGGAGAAGCACAAGGTGATGCAACGATCAGGGCGCAGAGTGTAATATGATTTCCATAATTGTTGTTCTTCTGCGTAGTCTGTCATGGCTTTGCCGCGCTGACACCGCCGCGCTTCTTAATTAGCGCCGGTCTCCAGCTCACGCTCGACCGTCTCCCTGCGCTACTTGGCTAATTAGCCTCTCGGTCACGGTCACCGCGCAGGACGCGGACCGGCCAACGCATCACTACGGTACAGAATGGTCGCATGGTGCCCGGTATTTCGCTTCCCGTCACGTTAAGATGTCAAGCGCATTAAACGGTCCGTAATTAAAGACCTTTGTTAACGCAACGTGCCAGATCCACTCTAGTGATCCCCCTGGTTTGGGATGTATAGCCGGTCCACCTGTCAGCGGGGACTCCATTCTGACAAGCCAAGCCGTCAACTCTGCACTGGGCTTTTTGGGGACTCTAGCTTTGCACATGGACTTCTTACGATTTTTTATTTTTTTTTACTGGCAGTGCTGCCCCGAGCAAAACCTTTCATTTTCAAACACAGCGTGCTCTAAAGGAGCGGCAATGCGCACATGGAGCCGCTCAGCCCGCTATGAAAGGGAAGACCCTTCCAGATAAAAACCCACAACAATAGCGGCGAGATCTGAATGTCGGGAGACGACAATGGGACTGAGACGGTGGGACGTTTGGGACGGTTCTGCCAGCTCCAGCCACACGTCAGATCACAGGAATACGGCTTGACGCCCTGATAATACAGCTTTCTTCTTTAATAAATACGAGAGACGTGCTCTGCAGTAGCTCTAGTTGGGTTTGTAGTGAGATGCTGTTGACATCTGCGGTTTAAATTTCCACTGGTGTATAACGTGTTCTCACCAGAGGGGTCAGTGAACGCGAGGCGCCGCTTGTGCTGCGGCGCAGTGGGAGATGGGCAACATCTCTGAAACCCTCTTCACCTGCCGCCCCTGCAGGTCCTGGAGAGACTCTTCCAGAAGGGCTTCAGCGTGGCGGCGTCCTGCGGGGGCGGAGTCGACTCCTCCCAGTTCAGCGAGTACGTCCTCTGTCGCGAGGACCGCCGGTGTCAGCCCCTCAGCACGCCGATCAGAATAAAGCAGGAGCCCCTGGACTAGAGCATGCTGGGAAAAGAACTGGCACTGAGGTGGACTGTGACTGAACAGAGCAGGGCCACCTCCTCCATCTAATGTTAAGGATCAACGAGGAACACTTATGTACTAGGGTTTTGTTTTGAGCGGACAGTGCCAGCAACAAGGAACTTGGAGAACTGAAGGGAGTGTAATTTAAAAACAAAAAAAAAAAAGGTTTTCAAGAACGTATACAAAACATCTAGATCGTGCCAGGAACACCCAAAGAAGTTCAAGCGAGGGACTGATCTCTCACAGGCAAGCCCCCATCCTCGGCTCTGCTTTAGGGGCGCGATGAGCTGCGAGGTGGGACGTTTGGGACAGATTCTGCAGGGGAGCCGACGCCCCCCCCCCCCCCACTTCAGCGTATCCCAGCGTGTCGTCCAGTCCTGTCCATGTGCGTGTTGTGTGGCGATGCGGCTGAAAGTGGACAGCACCGGCATGGGGGCAGACGTCCCTGGCTCTAAGCATGCTCGCTCTCGGAGAACCCCAAATGTAGCTGAGGACTGCTACCCGCCCACAGTCCACTTGACCTGGGCTTTATATAAAACAACACCCTCCCCCATTCTAAATATGGAATCCATTGTTTTGTTGGCTGTTTATATAAACTAGTGTTCTTATCAAAATTTGCTTGTATTCCAGCCATGATCTATGGCTTTGTTTTGTTTTCCATATGAAGGATTTCTGCACCTAGATTTTAAAAGTCATGGGACATTTGGGCATAAGTAGGGGTTGCTTGGTGCTCACTCTAAAAACACTATTACGCCCCGAGGCTGCATGGATGAAGCCGCCCGCCCGATTGTTAGAACAGGACTGCAGGGAGAACCTGTGCTCTCTTTTAGCTGCAAAGCGATTTCAAAATCTTCACTCAAGAATATGCAACAGCCACTCTAGTACAGCAGGAAAGCTACCAGCGTGGTATTAGATTAGGTATCTTAATTAGCCACAGAACAAATGCGGCATGGTCTTCTGACATGGTCACGTTAGAGCCTCACGCTGAATTGAAACAATATCCATGTGCTCTTTTGTTAAATATGGTACAGGTGTGTGAGAGAGGACAGATAACAGCAGTGTTATTTTACAGACCCTGCTCTCTGTATGTCTGGGGGTCCATGACATGAGGCAGCAGAGCTTTGTGCTGGTTTCAGTGACCCAACACCCAGCATTTAAGTATAGGAAGTGCCCCCCCTCCCCCCCGGAATAAAATACCCAACCCCCTGATCTTCATCGTGTGGGACCCAGAGTGTCTCTGGGAACAATCAATGGCCTCCATCATTGTGGCAACCCCCCCCCCCCCCCCGGGCCGCCCGGCTCCGCCCTTCCCCGTTAGGCGGGGGGGGGGGGGTTGGAAGGGGGCCGTTGTCCCTGGGAGGAGAACACCCGGGG
>JAABNY020000019.1:509794-522538 GCA_015164015.2 Brevimyrus niger
ATACACACACACACACACATATATATATATATATATATATATATATATAAATTGGCTCACATTGCATAATGCAATTAGGCAGGATTTCCACACCACTTATACATTGCACATTGTTTGTTTTACATGGAGGTGAATTAAACCTCTTAACCAGATTGGCCAAAACACGACTTCGGTGTGCCTGACACCGCGGTCCCTTTTGTTGACGAGACGAGCCTGGGGCTGCGTTTTTAACTTCGGGATCGAGCTGTAAAGCTACCAAATCATAGCCCATAGGGGAATCCCCTGGTCTGCTACTACTCACTTTAGGTTACGTCAATTTCTGTTGGCGGAACTCAGTAGTCAACTGAGATTTACAAACTGCAATGGTAAAAAAAATCACGCTAGAATAAAATCCCAGAGATATCTGTGGAGTAGAGGGAGTTTTTGCTCACCTTGGGGAATTGTGAAACCCGGCGGCAGTTGAATGGTGGTGGGCTGCTGGGGGTGTCGGACGATCAGCTGCGGCGCGACGATCCTTTGAGCGGCGCGAAGTTGCTGGGGCTGTGTCGGGGTGGCCATGGCGGGCGACGGAGCAGGGGTCCCAGGCCTTATCATTCCTACCGTAGTAGCAGCCGGTTGCGCCGCTATATTCAGCGTCGGTTTGCCCACGGCCGTTAGAGTTGCTGGACTACTGGCCGCCGGCACTGAGTTGGCCACGGGACTCTGCTGGTGGCTGGTCGTGGGGTTAACAGCGGGAACGGGAGACACTACGGTGTTCACGGATGAATTGACCACGGCGGGCGGGCTTGGCATGATCATTTTTGACTGTTCTGTAGTGTCCGACTTGTTCTCGCCGGCTTCTGCGCTCTTGCCGTCGTTAACTACCTCCGTGACGGCGGCGGGTGGCACTGTCCGCGGGCTCTGCTGGACCAGGGCCGAAACTGTCGTGCCATTTCCATTCTGAGCGATGCTGGCCATGATGTGACTGGGCAGCCTCTGCAGGGCAATGGTGGGTGTCCCCCGGCCAGCCAGCGTAACGGTGCTCTGCGATGCGGAGGCATCGGGTGCCGTGGTCGTGTTTGGCGCTGCTGTCAGACTCGAGCTGGCCGCCGGGCTCGCGCTGTTCGCCAAAGGCGCCGCTCCGGCTCCGCGCGGAAAAGCCGCAACACTAGCAGTGACAGCAGTGTTTGCAGGAGTGCTCACTAACGTTACCGCTCCGCCGTTGCCGTTCAAACTCTGCATTCCCGTGTGAGCAGTCCTTATCGTTGGAGTGAGATGATTTTTTAGAGGATCGGTCTCAGTAGTCACGGCTGTTGCCCCAGCTGACCCCAGAGCAGTACCTCTGTTGGCAGGGTTTAGGCTGGCCAGTGGAGGTGGCAAAGTTACCAGAGCAGATGCAGACAGTGTTGTGATATTAGATGCTCCATGTGATTGCAAGCCGCTACTGACGTTCACCCCGGTCCCAGAAGTGATGGAGGCTTCTTCGAAAGGCTGAATGGAATTAACCGAACACGGTGTCTTTTCGCTGCTAATTTCTTTTGAGTTGGGCTCCTGGTTTACCCCAGCTTTATGTTGTCCTTGTTGTTGCTGTTCTAATGTAGTGCCCACTTGGGCAGGTAGCGCTCTTCCTAAGTGGTGATTAGCAGCGCCCGTAGACCCAGCACTCCTAGTATCAGTATGGGGAGCGGCTGGATTGCTTTGGCCGACAAGCTGCGACTCCAGTGAACCCACTAAGTCGCTTACAGCTTTTTCGTCCACCTCGGAGAAGAGCATATCTTCCAGAGGGTCGGAGGCGCCCGCCATCTTTGATCTCCAGAACGCTGTCCAAATATTCACGTACTGTGTACGCATGCGTGTTGCTGGGCATTGTGGGAATGAATCTGACGTCAGAGCACCAAAATGCATTCTCTGCTTCACGATTTGCTTTACTTACAGGGGTATTCGGAAGGGGTGCAGGGGCTGCGGCTGGATGAAACCATTTTAACGTTGTTTTATGTATAGAAATTGGCAGCTTTGTTAGAGAATAGACATGACTCGTTGCCACTTTTATTTAAACCTAAAATTTGTAAAGGCAATTACAAAAATATGTTTTGTAAGCGCTCTGTGCCCTGTTTAATTTCATGATGAATACACGAAAACCAACCCAATTAAAACAAATGTATGATTGCTTATATTTATTACCAATAAAACAAATATCGAACAGTAGTCATAAACACTATAGATAAAACCAAACAAAACATGTGCACCGTGTTCTTGCTACTATATGCACCAGAAATTCTCCATGAGATCAATAAAGTTAATCTTATGGTTGAGACAAAATATCAGAAAAGGATAACATTTTCTCACACGTAAAAACGCCACAGGACCCAGTTATAAATTGTGGTAGTAAAAATTAATTAAGAGATTTATTGTCGAAGCCTACATTTGCTTTATTACAAACTCCACCATGACTAGAAAAAAATCACGGATCGACTGATCAAAAATGTTCTTGCTCCCTAATTAATTCTTTATACAGAAATGTGTGAATATATAAAACAACATACAACGCTGTATATAATATTTATGTTGACATACTGCTAATTCGTTGAGTCTTTCGGAAATTGTGCATACGACACCTGTATTGCTGCCCCCAGCTGTGAAAAAGCGCGAGAGCGGGAGCGCGCATGTCGTCACTTCCGGCTTCAGTACTCGGAAACTGAGTTCAGACGGCAATTGGAACGCACTAAAAATGACGACGGCCATGTTGTTGTAGCAGCCGTTCCAAGGGAAGAGAAAGGACCGGAGGCCGAGAAAGCTAAGGAAAGCAAGAAAGAATCATAGAAGGTTATCATTGGATATTAGCATAAGGGATCGGTTTTAATTACATTTCTAGTGCGTTTGCTGCAGACGAAGGCATCATGAGTGGGGGTACTCCTTACATCGGCAGCAAGATCAGCCTCATCTCAAAGGCCGAGATTCGCTACGAAGGAATATTATACACTATTGATACCGAAAACTCGACTGTCGCACTCGCCAAAGGTAATACGGTAAAAGGAATATAGATCTTAGTGCTACAGTGCTAAAATATCGATAACCGTAGTTGAGTACATGGAACGAATTAAATCTGTGATTTTTTTTTAGCTAGCCGGCTAATAGCTGGCGTTGCATTGCCGCTTAAGGTCTGGCTCGCGCAGCAAAAGTTAGTGCTTTTCGCTCGTCGGCATTTTTTTCGTTTATATAATTTAAGTGGTTGAGTTAAGTTGGTTATTAATTTCGTTGGTTATTGCGGTGTATCATAGCGTTTCGCGCAAGCTGACGTTGCCGAAGTAGACAGCCACGTTAGCTCCCCACAGGGACGGTCGAAGCGGTTTCTAGAACAGAAGCCTTTGAAACATTTAAACTATTGAGCGCAAAGCTGAAGCATTGTAAATTCTTCATGAATGGCTAGTTTTAAATGTTCCAAAGAGTAATGACTTTGTATCAGTTCTCATTTTAAGTGAGCAGATTTGCACCGCGATCGCGTCAGTAAGGTTTTATTTGAATTTTACAAATGCGCAATTTCAGTAGTTACGTGAACGCCGGACTGCTGAGCGAGATGTAACCGGTTAGCTATACTTGCCATGTTTGCGTGGTCGGGTGGGCGTTTATGTCTACGGGAGCTTCTTTATAGCGTTAATCTGCATTTGTGTTTGATTTCCAGTCTGGTTTTTGTTGGATGATGTTTACGCACTTGTTTGTTCGCTTAAGTCAGCCCCGCTACTGATTGTAGATGCGCAGAAACTGGCGGTCTGCCCTATCTCGCATGCTGCATTTCTGATGTGCGCATTTACATTTTCGGGAGTAACATCATCTCTATCACTCACGTGGCTTAATGTACAAGCGGCAATGTGTCGTATCGCCACCCTGCAATCCAAACTTAACGGATCATCTAATTCCCATCACGAATATAACCCGAAGCATGTCAAGTTTTAAGTATTCTGTAGTTTTATGTTGTATAGGTCATGTTAAAGAAATCCTCAAATTTGTTTTTAAAACTGTTTAATTTGTTCGGGTTTTTTTTTGTTCATCAAACATTTTGTTAGATTTAAATCAAAGATAGATGGTTATAATTGTGCGGCGGTGTGTGGATGAGTTTGACTACAAAATGGAATATGAAGTTAAAACCAGAATGGGTGTTTACAGTGTTTTCCAGTCAGTAAAGAACCTCCACATGTGGTCTAATTGATGCACATGCAACCGCATTTCCATATCTGTTTCTCTACTGGATGTGTTTTGGGGGTTTATTTTTGATGTTGCATTGATTTCTTCACAAAGTAAAAAGAGTGATTTCTTCTACCCAGTAAAAAGTTTCAAGACTAGCTCCAAATTCTAAAAGGTTTCCTCCACTCTGCTCTTCCCACTCTAGTGCGTTCCTTTGGTACCGAGGATCGGCCCACTGACAGACCAATCGCACCACGCGACGAGGTCTTTGAGTACATCATCTTCCGGGGCAGTGACATTAAAGACCTCACTGTTTGTGAGCCCCCTAAACCCACATGCTCTCTTCCTCAGGATCCCGCAATCGTCCAGGTGGGGATGTTGGTGGGTGTGACTGGGGATGGCATTTGGTTGTTGTACTAGGAAGTTTCCATATTTTGTTTATAGCTGTAGTATATCAGTTGTAAACACAAGTCAAAAACCATACTTTGAACTGATTATTTTCCTGGGTTGTGGTTTGCTTGCTTCCCTATCTTTGGTATAAATATGTTTCTGTTTGCGTCTTTTCTCTCTCTTTTCAGTCTTCAGTTGGAACTAGCACAGCTGCAGCATCCTTCCAGTCTGTTGGTTCCTACAGCCCATTTAACCGGCCCCCAGTCCCCCCATACAACCAGTTTAATCCCAGCCCCATCGTGGCCCAGCAGTTTGGAGCTGTCGCTATAGGTGGGTGTTGACGTTATTGATCTGCATTGATTCTGCTTGTTTTCTCCCTCATTAACATTGGTTGTCTTCCTTGTGTGTGTTTTTTTGAGTGTCCTCGCAAATACATCTTTGTTAATTTTGGTTTAATGAAGTATCAATGGTTTTCTTAGTTGTCAAACTGAAGAAAACTAGAATTTTCAAATTCCATCCCATGTGAAGAAATACTTAACTTTTGTAATCCCTCTGTTCTTAAATGTTTTCCATCAGAATGAGTAGGAATTTGGAAATTAAGTGCAGCAGCTGCAACCTGAAGGGATAGAGATTACTTATACAAGCAATCTTCACTACTAAAGCATGAGAAGGAAGTCTGACTCCCTCTGCAGCATTGCCATGGCCCATCCTATAAATATATTGTTCCTTCCCATACAGGAAGTTCAGTGTCCCCCTTTGGTAGCGACATTAGTCCCCCTGCACCCATGTCCTTCAGCAGTACCCTCTCATGGTCCTTTTCTCCCGACACACGCACTCTGAATGCAGCCATAATGAAAGGTGATGGCCTCTGAAAGCCGGCTTGTCTTCCTCTGCTAAGCAGCGTTAACTTAGCATAACCTCTTGCTGCTAAAGGACACACACTCAGAGGAGAACCTCTTTTTAAGTCAGGCGGCGATGGAAGGTACACTTGTATTACATAGGCCAGCAAGTAATTGCGCTCAAATGAGGAGCCTGACACATACTGACTGTCCAACAGTGGGGGTGGGGGAAACGGGACCCCACATCTGCCTATTTTTGAACCCCCGTGGTGCCCCAAGGAGGGCATGCTTTCCCGCATGCTGGAGGCAGATGTTCTGAGGATTGAAAACGGGGCATGGATGGTTTCCTTTTGATGACAGATTCTTTCTTTATGATCAGAGCTGCCGAAATATTATATTCAGGCCCCGCAAAATGCTTCCGTTGTAAACCTCAGTTAAGTATCTGTTCGGGGCATAGTTGGTCCTGTTTGGTTCTGACACATAGGCCCTTTAAGGCAGTGTTTGTCAATCCGGTCTTTGGGGATCCTCAGACTGATGTTTTCGCTCCCTCCCCGGCACACGGTCCATGTTTTCGCCCCCCCCCCGGCACACGGTCCATTATTGCAAAAACATGGATTGTGCGACGGACCTGAAGGACCGGTTTCAGAAGCAGTATTTTAAGGTGCTCCCCTGTCCTGCAGGTCGCTCCAGCCCCCAGCTCACCCCTTTGAGGAAGAGCCCGACCCTGGAGCAGGCTGTCCAGGCGGGTGCCCCTGCAGCCCCCGCTTTGCCCGTCGGACGCAGGAGTCCAGCACCTGCTCGGCCAGTGGCTATAGGCAACCAGAAGCCCCCGGATAGCCAGGAGCAGAAGAGGGGTGAGCCTTCCAGCTGGCCCTGGTCAGCACTGCACACCGCTACCACAAAGAGCACTGTAGATAGAGTCCCTGCTGCTAGTCATTCCCAGTCGTTTACAGACCTACCAGGTGAGATCTGGGCCAGGGCTTAACTGCTGGTTTCAGGCACTTGTTAGCCTCAAATTATAGATGTGTAACATGGGCACGGAGTTGGCGTCTTTGTACAGGAGTTAGGTATTCTTAGTTTAATTCATTTTTGACTTTATATGTTGCTTGGTGCTAAGTGTTGCTATGAGCATGCAGTAAAACACAGCATTTCCACAGGCCCAGACAGTCAGAAGGTATCCAGACCGGACTCGGATCACGGCCGCGGCGAGAACAGGGATGTTGCCACGAGGCAGGCTGGTATGGATCCCTCCTGGCATGTGCCAAGTTCTCGTTTTCCCGCGTTTCTCAATTGACACCCCAGCTAATTGCAACTGAGTTGTTGCAGTCATTTTTCTGGTTCTATTATTGCGACCAGCTTTTCATTATGGTGTAGAGGCCCAGGCAAAACCAGCTGGGTGTTTTGACGTTGACTGAAACAACTAAGCAAACCATGTGCACCCACAGCTGGGCCTCCTGCCGCCCGCCGGGGACGAGGGGGCAGCCACCGCGGCAGAGGCCGCTTTTCAGTGCGGCGGGACGGGCCCATGAAGTTTGAGAAGGACTTTGACTTTGAGAGTGCCAACGCTCAGTTCAACAAGGAAGAGATTGACCGAGAGTTCCAGAGCAAACTGAAACTCAAAGGTGATGCCCAAAAACTATGGAGGGATGTGTAACAACATGTTGTATAATAGCTTGACAGAATGTAACAAATTAAATAATGATGATAATGATAATAGGGTAGTTTTGCAATGTAAAATGTCTATACGTTTGTAACATTTTGTCAAGTTCTTGCATAATGTGGTGTCATTGCGTAATGCGATGTTGCGTGGTGCGTGACAGCGCATTATGTAGTGACGTCATGTGATTTGTTACATCTGTTACATAATGTTGCATTATTACATGATGCGCTGTTACAGGATGCCTCTATGGCACTGCTGGGGAGGGGGGGGGTGCCACAGGAGCGTGTGCCTGAAGACTTAAGGGGGTCTACTGCATAGATTTTGAATGTTAACCAACTGGGCACTGTCCCCCCATGCAGATGAGAAGCCAGAGAAGGCAGTGAATGGAGAGGATAAGGGCGACTCGGGGGGGGAGACGCAGAACAGCGAAGGCAATGCTGAAGAAGGGGACCCTCTGGGTCCTAACTGCTACTATGACAAATCCAAATCTTTCTTCGACAACATCTCCTGTGACGACTCCAGGTATGTGGGATATACCTGGTTCTTCGAATGTGAGCGGAAGGAGCTTGTTTAATATACATGGAATAACCTGTAGGGTGTGTCTGACAAGATGCCTGGGCTGCATGCAGCTTCATAGCAATCTGTAAATGTATAAAAATTGTCTTTTAATCTATTTTCTGTAGGAAAGCGTCTGAAAAATCTGGAGTGTCAGGCTTTCAGAGGTTAGTCTAATTTCTGCACTTCTTGTTTCCTGATGTGACACAAGTTGTTCAGGCCCTTGAGGCTGGCTGAAGGTGCGGGAGTTCCCTGCAGGGGGCGCCCCGAGGTAACCCGTGTATTCCTGTGTTGCCAGGGAGCGGAGGCAGACCTGGGCGGAGGAGCGGAGGATGAATGCCGAGACCTTTGGCATCCCACTGAGGCAGAATCGCGGCCGTGGAGGCTACAGAGGCCGGGGGGGCGGTGGGTTCCGGGGGGGCCGGGGCCGTGCCGCCAGCAGAGGGTCCTTCGGGCCTCCACGTGGCGCGGGCGACGGGGCTGGATTTCGCGGTGGCTTCAGAGGCGGCCGTGGTGGCAGGGAGTTCTCGGATTTCGAGTACAGGGTATGTGTTCGCGACCCTTCAGCTGACATCGGTCTGTAGTGCTGTTATCCTACATGCCGTTAATCTGGTTGTTTTTCTTCTCCCCCCCCCCCCAGAAGGACAATAAAGTGGCTGCATAGTGATCCTGGGAGACGAACACAAAACGATATGTAGCTCTTCAATGGTCCGTTTTTCCTTTGACAAGAAGAATGAAGAAATGCATTTGCTGCATATCTGTCACCAGCACTGGAGTAGACTGCTTGACTTCAGAGTGTAAATGCAGTTTCTTTTACATTTCTAAAAATGCTATCTTTGAAAATGTTTTGCTTTGTTTGGAATAATGATGGATGAGAACTTGTGTATAAATACCATACTTCAGTGGGACTTCAGTATTTTTGCATCAATGAGCTTTTCTTACTAAATTGTATTTGATAATGTTCTGTTGCGTGTAAAAATGTATGCAGAGACCCGCCGATGCTGTGAGAGTACTGATCACTGAAATAGCTTTTTTTTTGGATATATCCTATAATGTAACCTTAGGAGCACCAAATTCCTGTATATAGACATTGGGGTCACAGTTGCAGGTCTTTGATTTCTTATTCCACTGACATGATAGACTGTTGTTAAATCTACCAGCCACTTAGAGTTTACTGCCCTTTCATGTCTGGCATCTGGCTTCGGTATCCCTGGGTAAATTATTTGGACGTGGTGTGCACAGTGAACAGTACGCTTCCTGCTGCGAGACTATCATCGAGCTGCCGGTGGAGATTTCTGCATTGTCCCCCTTTACTTTGGCTTGCAATATGTTAATATTGGTAAACTGCTGATTTTCCTCAAGATCCATCCACACAGGCTGGTGAGCCCAGAAAAAGCTCAGAAATGATTCCCTGTGAGATTTCAGAAGTCATTTCAGCTCTGCCAAAACGGCAATATCAAAATTGGCCGCCTTAAGGATAGAGTCCTTTTTAATAAGTGTTATGAACAAACGTTCTGTATCTTGTGACTATCACAGGTACTATGTGTTGAAGCTGGTTCATGCTTTTAATAGCAGACTTTTCTAAATTGAATGTGAACACTGATTGGACATGTTGCCCAGCTGTTATTTGTTAATGGTTTTGACTGGACCCTTCAAGAAAGTGACTTTAACTTCCATCCTGAGATGAGATGATTTGCTTTTCTGAGCTGACTGACATCCTGTGTGCATGAGTCTTGAGCTATAGTTAAACCTCGCTTTCAACATGTAAAGCTTTCCATTGTAATGTTTGATATTAGAGGTGTTTGGGTTTGATCCCCCATATGACAGGTGTTTAGTGAGTACAGGTGATCACGTTTTTCCATAGGTGTGCCCAGCATCCACTATAAGACTGGATAGCTCTTTATCGACGTCGTTTGGCTGCCGGAATTAGAGGTTGAACATTTTGGCAGAAGAAGCATTGGTTGATGTCTTGTGATCTTGTTCAGTCATGTATTTTCCATAATATTGAGTTAAATACCTTTAGTTTATTTTCACTTTAGAATTTATAAAGAATTCACTTGCTCAATATAACAACTTTTTTTTGCAACCTGTTAAGTGCTGTAGACCCGTAAACAGCTTCAAGGTCTGGTGTATTAAAGGGATCCAAAGATGGTGAAAGCGAGGTATTTTCAAATAGTTTCAGTGGGGAATCAGAGTGGTTCATTATTGTGGCCAATGCTGAAGTTGGAATGAATTGACAGATCCAAGTATTTTTTTTTAAGCACTACAATAGGGTGGACCTGTGGGTGAGGTATAGGGCAGCTAATGGAAAAAGCCACAAAATCATGACCCTGAAGAACTTGGGGAAACGAGGCAGACGCTGGATTGTTTTGCAATAATTGTAAGTTACTGAATTGTCCCATGCTGAACCCGAGATCTGTACATAGTTCCCATGCGTTATCCTGTGACGGCTGAACGGTCAGTTACTCCTAACCTCTGGAATAGTGGAGCAGGTGCCGTTCCACAACTCAAGCAATTTAACAGCATGGTGTACTTCCAGTGTGCCTCAGCGGACTGGGGTTTTTACTCAAAAAAAAGGAAAATAAAAAGTTGTTCAATATCCAGTTTTCTTTCCCCCCTTCCTTCATTACCTTTGCACTTGGGGCTGTACACTTGTGCTTTACTCGGCAGTTACAGAATGAGCCGTATAACTACTTACAATGACATGGGTCTGGAAAGACATGGGTGTTTGTTTATTTTTAGTGATGGCATTCATTGCATCGCTAACAAGAATAGCTACCCACAGCTAAAACATTCAGAATGGTGTGATGTTGGAGGAGGGGGGCAACAATTCATGATAAAAAGCAGAAAACCTTGATAGGGTTAAGTCTAAAACTTATCCTGTCAGGTGACTCTCTGCAAGAGAGGAGATTTGTTATTGGCCTTAATTATCTTGCATGAGGACTAAGGCTTCTATTGAGAAAGAATTATGTGCAGGGAATCAATCGAAATTATGATCCCTGCTCATAAAATCAGGAGTAAACACACTAGCTGAATACTTGAACTGTTCCAAATATAAATATATTA
The DNA here is from genome assembly GCA_015164015.2 of Brevimyrus niger. Lineage (NCBI taxonomy): Eukaryota > Metazoa > Chordata > Actinopteri > Osteoglossiformes > Mormyridae > Brevimyrus > Brevimyrus niger. The sequence goes on from JAABNY020000019.1 coordinate 520,463, forward strand.
GGAAATCCTTTAACCAGCATCCATCCCTGGACCATATCTCGTATAAATTTAAAACTGAATATCATTTTCAAAATGTATAAACTGCACATATGTTACTCGTGCACAATGGTCTTCTTGGGCCAATTTCGTACTTAAGATACACAGGTTGCGCAGAAACCATGATGAAAGGTAATGAACTCAGCGTGCACTACGGTAAATGGGCTCAAGGAGATGTTTACACTTCTCAACTGCAGGGGGCATAGTTGCAATTCAGAATCAGTGTCAGCATGATTTGTTCCCAGGATGCCTGGGCCACTACATCATGAAAATGGCCACAAGCATTAAAAGTGGTAGGAGCATATTAGAGAAATTTCCAAAGCCATTTTATTGTTAAATGTTAAATCTGTAATAAAGCAGATTTTCTTTAAACTTAAACACTTTCCAAAGGTAAAATACAAAAGGTACAGGTTCAGTCTCTAAAACTTAGCACAAACTGGTGCGTCTAGCGCATGGAAGCCTGAGCTGTATCGCAAACCATCGGCACTTGACCAGGAGAAAAAAACAAAAGAAAAACACCATGAGCAACAGCTAAGAAGCTGAGTGTGAGGAAACGGAGCAGACCAGCGTGATGTTCATAGCACCTAGTGTCATGAGCTTGCTGGAGTGTGCTCAGCTTGGCCAAGGCCATACCCTAATCATGCAAACCATCTTGCCTTGGGTCATTTCAGCTGGACATCCCCCTTCCTGGACATTTTTTAACATTTAACCGATTGGATTATTTACCAAAGACACCATTCTGGGATTGCTGAGACAAACACACGAGCTCAAAGTCACCTGTGTGTATTTTACGAGGATAGGTTACCACAGAAGCCCAATATCATTACTGAACACCAAAAACTTAAGGGTCAAAAATTTCTTTTTCAAATGATTAACTTCCATAACAAGCCAAGAATCACCAAGGCAAGGAGTCTATTTTCTATTCAACATCTTCCTTCCTGGTAGATGCATCATGTTTGACAAATGCCTATAGTTAAAGGCTGTTTATGAATTATATCACAAAAAAAATTATACATGCGCATACTTCACATACGTGAATGCAAACATTCACCACTGAAACCTATATAAACAAACATAGGCATTGTAGTTGTCAGAAAGAATGACACCAGATACAGGCAATATGGGCATCTGCAAAAACATTCAGGGCATTTAATACCACCCACTGTCACACAAACAGAAGAGATGAGGGCAAAACAGACACACCCTTCTTTCATTAGAATATTTTTAGTGTATATAATGGAATAACATTGGGTCACGTTTATATATGATTAAGAAAATGTGCTTTTTATGTGGGGGATTTCTGAAGCACATATAAATCGTACAACATTTAAGAAAATACAAAAATAAGATTAATACTGTCATACTTTTGTACAAGAAAATATTGTATTTAAATGAAAATATGATTTATTTTCTTCAAATAGAACTGCCATTTAAAAACAAGCTGTCAATCTGAAAATAACAAAAAGATGAACTCTTAAGATTAGTTGCCTATTATATACTAATTTCCCATATTTTCTTCACTGTGATCATCATCTTCATCATCATCAACTCCGCATCCAACTGCAAGACCAGTCACCTTCAGAAAGACGTTCAGGCTGTAAACGTATAAACACTAACATGGCACATAGTTACTGCTTGTTGTGTCTTAACTCGGTGTTAGTTGGAAAAAGAAAAAAAAAAAAAGGTAGTGCATCTCTTTCAATTGACACCTCTGCAATTTACACAAACTGCAGCGAATGGTTATATTTTTGCTGAGCCCGCTCAAAGCCTTTCCTGTAATACAAATGCAAGTCAATTATATACTTCGGTCTGAATAATTTACAAGCTATCGAAGAGCATACATGTGCTGCAGTCTGGCTCACCTCACACGGCAGTAACAAACAGCCTGACCGTCACGCATCATATCGCAGCGCAGGGCCGACGCCGGCAGGTGGCTAAACGAAGCACGGAGGCCAATCGAAAGCAGGGGAAGGCCATGGAACTAAGCTGCTGTCACACCTGTGGCTCAAGTCGGTAGCGTTACGTTCGAGGATGGGGGGG
>JAABNY020000019.1:522638-543478 GCA_015164015.2 Brevimyrus niger
GGGGCGGGGGGGGTGGGGTGGGGGGGGGGTACAGCAAATGGATGCCCATGGCACACTAATCTCAGGGCTATTATCTGACAGGCCTATGTACACAGCTCCCGTCTGTCATATCACAGGCATCATCGCAGCACGTGGGGAGCCGCTGAATCTCGAAGCAGCACATCTGGGTTCCTTGGCTTGGCGTCGCATCCTGTGGGCACTTTGCCCCGGCCGGCCTGGGCTCAGTACTGGTGCAGGTACGAGGGCCTGGGCTCCTGTTTCTGGGAAAAGGGCTTAAATGATTTGCTGGGCGGTTTGTGCTGGGCGGTCTGCTGCTGCTGCTGCTGCACGCCGGACTGCGTGGTCTGCGGCTGCTGGGCCTGCTGGCGGCCGTAAGGGAAGCCGGGGGAGGGCGAGCAGCCGCCCGGGGCCGACCACACGGTGGACTGCAGCACCTGCATGGAGTCGGCCCACTGGCTGGAGGGGGCCGGCATGGGGTACAGGGAGGAGCGCGTGCTGGGCAGGGTGTTGGTGTGATGCGAAGGGTGCTGCCAGGGGGCTTTTGGTGGCCACGTCTTCATCTTGCTGTCCTGCAGAGTGATGGAAAAGGAGGGGGTGGGGGGGCACAGTGAGAGAGGCGACCCCGATGCAGACACCCCTACAGGCGAAGCACTGTGCTCCCTCTCACCTGACTGCTGTCATCAGCTGGGTGCGGCAGGGCTGGGGAGGGAGGCGCATCCTGCTCCCCGCAGCTGTGTTTTCTATAGACGGGGATGGAGGGGACAAATCACCGCGCGTCGCAAACAGCTCTCTGACATTCTTTCATGTTATCTGGACTACAGGCGGCTCATCTGGGCCCGTATCGAGTCACCTGCATAAACAAGCCAAAAGGAAAACGGCGGAATCACAGCAGGATGCTGCGCTGGGAAGAGTAACTCCCTCCACTCTACCTTCTCTGCTTGACCGCCGCTACGAGGTCAGGCCCTGAAAACATGGAGAACAGGCTGTCCCCATTGGCGGAGGAAGCCTCGTCGCTCGAGCTGGCCGAGTCTCCCTGATTGGCTGTCCAGCCGCTCTTCATAGCTTCCCTATTCAGACAGGAGCTCTGAATAAGCCATTCTCAGAGGCACAGCTGAACATGAACCAGAACAAATCTGCTCGTTCCGCACAGGCGGTACCATACATTTACCAAAAATAAGCACGCAGATTAGCTTCACGCAGCACCACCTGCTGTGGGGGGGGTGCCAGTGTAAAGGCGAGCTCACCGTTCAGTGTAGTATTCTGTAGGGGCCCAGCCGCTGTGGGCCTCGTCGGAGCCTGGCCAGTTGCCGTGGGCGTTGCTCGGGCGACGGATGTGCTGGGCTTGTCGTTTCTGCTGTATGGCCTGGTTCACCCCCGCCACGTAGCGGGCAAACTCTGGGTCGGAGCCAACTATGTGTGGAAAGGGAGAGCACCCATCAGGCTGGGCTTTTCTTATGCCGGTGCCCCTTGCAGCTCATTCGTCTAAGTCAGTGTTTTTCAAGTTCTTCGGTACCCCCAGACAGTCCACATTTTTGCTTCCTCCCAGCTCACAATCACATCTGTATCAATTTTATTTTGTTTAGCACAATTTCACATTACATTTTCTCAAAGCATTTTACATTATCCCAAACCAAAGCCCCCAGTGAGCAAGCCAGAGGTGACAGTGGCCATGAAAAACTCCATATAAGGAAGAAAGCTTGGAAGGAACTAGACTCAGACTGTACCAGGTATTCGGTATTTGTGATTGGCTGTGACCTGGGTGGGAGCAAAAATGTCTGAGCGTCCCAAGTACTGCTTTGAGTAGCACTGGTCTATGTTACACATATTTTGGCACAAATGAGGGCTGCCTGTCATACGCAGTAAAGCGGGAAACGGAGCACTAGTACACTCATATACAGACACAGCGCTGCTTAATTTGAAGCCCAGAACCCACCCCTCAGTGGGGAGCCCTTTGCTCAATACTCCCCACTCCATCCCACACTGCACTGTGTCCCATATGCCGAGCAGTAGACCCTTAATATCGGGGGACATCAAATAAAGGACAGATCTGCATTTTTTAGCTGCGTTTACTTTTGGGTCACATCATACTGCAAATGCCTGGAAACACCTGCTTTTAATGCATTTGTTTGTATTTGAGCCGTTATTCAACTTATAGCAAATTTGCAGGCCTCGTGGCAATGAAGTAACGCATATCACATATCGGAACAACCACCGGAAGTGTTCAACACCTCTAACTTCTCAAATTTGAGACCCTTCAAAACAGCCTCCCTTTGCTACAATGACAGCATCACAGACTCTCAGCATTCTGTCAGACAGCTTCCAGATGTAGCCACCTGGAATGCTTCTGCAAAAGTCCGGAAGGAGTTTCCACAAGTTCTGGGCACAGGTCGACTATCTATACATCCCTTGTGGAACAGTTTAGCCGGTCCGGGTCATTGGGTCAGAAAACTCAACATTTTCACTGGTCACACAAACCGTTTTTGAACAATGAAAATGTGACTTTGAACAGCTGTGTGTATAACATTAGAAAAACTATTTGGAGATATATTGGGGTAATTCTCACAGCTACTATATTTAAATAAGGTAACCTTTAAAATATAAAAGTTAGAGCAAATTAAATTGTTTACAACATGTACAGGTGGTCGTGGTTGGGGGGTGGGGGAGTGTGTAGTCTATTCCGGGCAGTGTGGGGCACAAGGTAGGGATGCCGTTCTCTCATAGGCCACACACTCACACTCAAACACAAATTCACCAAACTGCATGTCTCTGGCTGCAGGACAGCAGAGTGTACAGAGGGAGTTATGGAAAAAGCCATGCAGACTCCACACAGACAGAGGAGGGTGTGATTCAAACCACCGACCTTTGAACAAACGGTGCTACACACTGAGCCACAAGCCGCCCGGTCTCAAGCTGTTCAATTTAATTCAGTTTGTTGAATTCCTAATGCACAGCCAAAGCTGCACAAATATATGCAATAGTTTGACCACCATCTTTCCAGACACAAACTACCTCATTATGGGATTCCAGTAGACTTTCCCAGTAAGTGGGTATATATGCCTTTAGTGGTATGAAGTGGAATATTTAGGGCACTACAACAAAACAACTGAAATAGGGCCCTACATAGCAATTAGGGGGCCACCTTAAAACTTGTGCCCCAATTAAAGCAGCACATGGTAATTGCATGTCGTGCTGCGCTAGTCACAGTCGCTGGCTGCCATCTCAGCAAACACTTCTGCGACCGCAGCTGTTCTCCTTCCTCATTCTTGCGACGCTTAAGGAAGCACAGCAAGCTTAAAGCAGCGGATGTGTAACGCACTGGGTAAAGGAGAGGCTCCATGGCCAGACGACGGCCCTCGCTACACGCCGAGCAGCCAAAGTGGAAACTCGGCGACTAGTTCATGGTCAAATGTTTTGGCTGTGCAGCCTGGCGACCATGAATGTCCCACTCGGACCTCTGGGCACTAACCCATCACAGGACACACACCATTCATACCTCTGGTATTCCCAGGTCACCTTAGCATGTTTTTTGGACCATAGCGGGAAACCGGAGGAACCGGAGGAACCGAACATGCAGACTCCACACACGTAGACCCAAGGCAGAGATCCTCATCCTACAAACAGTACTAACCACTGCGCCACCATTCAGCCCCCAATACTCACTTGGTTCATTTCTTTTGGCTACACTTCCTCCCTTAAGTGACTCATTTCTTCTTTATACCATCCCTGCAGTGTCACCTGTGGTTTGATAAATCCCTGGGAAGGACACAGGGTCTCGGAGACCGCGACAGTACACCTACCTGCCGGGTCGAAAGGCAGGGTCTCCCCAAGGGCGCCGAAGGCCACGTCACTCTGCTCCAGATTGGGCCACGTGTTGTTACGGGGGCTCTGGGGTTTCTGGCCCAGCATCTCCGATATGACGCCATCCATGTAGCTGCTGACCAGCCCTAGGCTGTACAGGTCCGAGCTGAGGTTGGGAAGGCCGGGCCCTCCCCACTGGGCCTGGTGGCCGATGGGGGAGATGCCCGCCGGGGGGCTTTGCACCGGGTGCTGGGTGGAGCTGCTCAGCCACTTGCTTGAGCCTCTTTGCTGCTGCTGCTGCTGCTGTGAAGACAGCTGGGGCTGCTGACCAATGGGCTGAAGGAGATGCTGGTAATACTGCAAGGCCTGCTGGGAGGTCGGCTGAGGCGTCCTTTGGCCCAGGGGCTGCATGCTGCTGTGAGACCCCACCGAGGCAGGCGGGGTGGCCCCGGAGGGGGGCTTCAGCTCCGCGGCGTTGCCCGACGCCGCCGAGTTCCTCCTCTTCGCCAGCGGGGAGGCGTGCTGGGACTTGCTCATGTTGAACCCTGAGAGGAAGTCGATGACGTCCTGCATCTCCTGGTCCGTGGGCAGGTTCATGCCCTTGTTGTGGGACTCGTGACCATTGGGGGGGCCGCACGGGGAGCCGGGCTCCGGGCTGCATGGCAGACTCCCCGGCGCGGGGGCGGCCTGCAACCTGCTGTCGTCGCCGCCCAGAGGTTTGGCCTTGTCCCCGGAGAAGCCGCCTCGGGACGGGGTGCCGTGGATGGAGCAGCTGCCCCCCTGGGCACCAGAGGATGAACTCTTCTTGGTGAGCTTGGAGGTGAGCCTGGAGATGGTCCTGGGCAGCCCCCCGGAGGACTTGGGCCCATTTCCAGAGGGCAGGTGTGCCAGCTCGCCACCCTCTGCGCTCTCCCTCTGCAGCTGCATCTGGATGCTGGGCAGGCCCTGCTCCCTATCAGAGGCCAGAGGGGTGGAGAGCGAGTTACGCCTGGGCGCTACGCTGTGGCACCAAGCAAATAATCACAAACCGCTCTGCAAGTGTTCAAGTATTTGGGGTCCAACCGTAATGCATCTCTGCTGCGCCCCCCCCCTCCCCCCTCCAATTTTACCCATCTTTATTGCTACCTGCGCTCCCTCCACCGGCTGAGGTCAAAGATGGCAGTGTACAACACATCCACCAGGCCCAGGGTCTTCTCTGGGTCCAGGCTGCGCTGAAGAAGGGACATTGTAGCCGGATCTTCCTTCAAGCACCTGCAGAGTACACATTCAGAACCATCACATTAAGGTTCCCATATTGCTGTAAACCCATAACTGTTTTTTTTAATTTTTTTTACCATGTTGAAGGGACCTGCACCACAATTCTGGACTCTTCGAGGGTAATGTGGGGAGTGTAGGCCTCCTTGTTGTCAAAATGAGCCGTGTCAACCACCACCTATCCACAAAGAACATGCAACATATTACATCACCATTCTCTGCAAGCACAAAAGTCTAAAGTTTTTCATGTCAAGGTGACATCGCCATAATGGCGTGGTCACATGGGTGTCAGTACCGTGCCGTGCAGCACCACATGGTGACCAAGACTGCCTGATGCTGCTGATTAACCAAGTCAGTCAGCCAGCCACAGGCCCTTGGCCCAAGGTGAGGCAGAGAGGAGAGGGAGCCAGCTCTCTATTGGACCAAGCCCGATGCCGTGCGACTTCCGAGCACTCCCTTGTGATTTTGTCAGTCTTGCACCTGAGGCTGGAAGCGTCCGATGAGTGACCAGAAACAAGTGCAAGATAAGTGTGAGAGACGGAGCAGAGTGAACGCTCCTTAAAAACCTGGCTTTTCTGCACAGACCAGGCGTGCGAGGCACTAGGAAGTCATTCTTTGCTTTTTTTTTTTTATCTACATCCAAACAAAGGACATTTCAGTTGCCTGAGTCACTGCAGGTAGAGATGGATATCTTCTCTGGACCGAAACCTGCGCAGGAGTCTTTTTTAACAAAAAAAGCCCCCCCCCCTTATAGGACCGGGGTTTCCTGTCCCTCAGGAAGAAAGTCCATTGTTTTTTGGGCGGCAGGTGTGTCCTCCGTGGCTGCGGCTGACGGAATTCTGCGGGTGTCACCTACGGACTATGACGTCACCAACAAACTCTGTTTTTGGTTCCTCGTGGACGGCGCGGTAGCTCTATGGCCTCCTCACATTTCCCGGGTTTGAACCCGTCTCCGTTTCACGGGTGTGTGAAGACCTGCCAGTTCTGGTGTGGAGCTGGGCTGAATATCAGGGTTCCACCACAGGGCTGGTCCCGCATGCTGCTCTGGGTAACAGCTCTCATAATAACAGCGTGACAGCGGGGGGACGCCGGGCCTCGAGACTCACCAGCCCCGCCTGGCCGAAGAGAAGCTGCACGGCCGTCTTGCAGGCCCCCCTCCAGCTGGACGGGCACACCTGGGCGAGCACCTGGGAGACGGGCATGTCCTCGGGGGAGACCACGCCGTTCTGCCCCGCCGCCGCTTTGATGAGCTGCAGCGTCGCATGCTGAGGTGACAGACACACCGGCAGAGGTTAACGTTTCCGATCACAGCAGGCCAGTCAATAAATCTGACAGCTGAGTAATTAAACTCTTAGCAGTGTGCCTCTCATCCCAACCCTGACTCATAAATGAAACCACGGTGCAATAATACCAAGTAATTTAATACGAAGACAGATTTATACTACAGTCATGGCTACAAGCAAATATGGCTGACATGTATTAGGCAGTGAAAAATCATGTAAAATAAGACCATGAGAAAAAGGGCAGTGGGGGTTATGTTAGAGGCAAGTCATTGTCATTGTTTGTATTCATTTGTTCCACCTGTCCTCATTCCTTGGGTCTGTGTAAATCTAACTATTTTGCTGCAGACTTGACGGCACCCCCAGACTCCTAGTCTCCTACTCATCATACATGAACAGCTGCATGTACGTGTCTGTCTTCCACTGGAGATGAACTCCGGCCTTCTCCGGCCCACCATTCCAGCGGGCGGGCAGGGGGAAGCGACGGGCCATACCATCTTCAGCTTGAGGTTGTCTGCGGCGGACTCGCTGTGGGAGACGCCCTTGAGGAAGTGCGGCCCGATCTGAAGAGGAATGGTGGGTAGCTCACTCTGCAGGGGCTGGGAGAGCGTCTGAAGCCGGCCTGCCTGCTGGGCCTCTGCCTCACTGCAGCAGCCCTGTGACACAGAAAGGACAGCTTCCCATCCATGTCCATACCCATTACATACATTTGTTGTGTATCACTAGATCAGTATTTCCCAGTCCAACCCTTGGGGACCCACAACCAATCCATGTTTTTGCTCCCCCCGAGCTTCCTGCCCGACAGTCCACATATTTTACCCCCTCCCAGCTCCTGGTAGGGAGGAAAAGTGTAGACCGGATTGGGAAACACTGCACTAGAAAGACAATCTGATTCAACTAATTATGGGCTTTGGGATTGGTCGATTAGTTTAATCAGATTGTCTGGTGGTCAAACTGACCAAATATGTAGAATGCATGGTGGGTGGGCTCAGGGAGAGATTCTGGGCTCAATCATAAACAATGAGACTTGCTGCTTTGAAGTACCAAATTATTGATATAAGAGAAGGTGCTATACCTGCAAAGACTCTTCAATAGCCTTGGGGTCAAGGTGAAAACCAGCCTTCAGTGCATATTCACTGTACCCGAGGCTGTCCAATGCCACTTTATAAACCTGGCAGAAGGAGAGAGACTGTTTTAACATGCACATGAATACCTACATAGGCCTTCACTACTTGCATGGCTTTAATGCACACAGAATGGGTAATCCCATGCCTGGTAAAGCATGAATCACTGTGAGGACTCATCTGCAATTCCAGACACACCACAACACACCAAACCGGGGGTGTACTTGACTGTACTCTTGTTTTTGTGGACCCATCTATTGCTGAAGACTAATTCCAACACATAACACCAGAAGTACAGAGGATGGTGAAAATCCGTATATTGATCTCGCTCCACCCCAAATATCAAGGATAGATTGGTTGTATCCTCATTGAACAAGACAAATCCCATGATTTACTGGGCCTTGGGAGACAAGTTAGCAAGACCAAAAGTATGATCTTTGCAGTCTTGGTATTGAGATTTACTGTGGGAGACGAAGCCCAGCTGGGCGTGGCTTCAGATTCCATCGGCGGCATACCTGCAATGCACTGTCAATCTTCACATTGAGTTCTTTCAGCTGGTGCTCAGGGATGGTGGTGTTAAGGGAGCAGAAGAGCTGCCGCACCTCCAGGCCCGGCAGGGAACCGTCGCGCCCCCTCTCCCTCAGGCGACCTGTGACCTGAGGAATATCGTCAATGGTCACATAAGGTCATCCTACGGTGTCATTGCTGGTGACCCACCCGACACCCCAGCTAGCATGCGTGCGGGGAGGTTATGCTGATCTGCGTACCGCCTCACTTCGAAGGCAGCGATGGAGCGTGTGAATGTTTCTACGGCACATCAGTAAAGGCAGGAGGGCGCGCCGACTAGCAGTGATCTGCCACTCATCGTAAACAGCGAGAGTGGGTTTGGGGTACCAGGAAAGCCCCCTGCCTTTGTCCTCTTCGGGCCAGAAAAAGAAAGGGATTTGCTGGCAATGCAGGGTGGTTGGGACCGCAGTTTGGCTGTGCTTCCCTCCTCCAATAAAGGCCTCTGACACAGCCACTCTGTCAGACTGAGCAGATGAAAGAACAGTCGAACGCAAGTGGGCAGGACGCAGAGAAGGCATCCAAATGGCCAACGGGTTGGTGCCTACAGAGACTGCCCCCAACTGGAAAGCGACAGCATCCATAAAAAAGGGACCTGCCACGCTCTGCCCAAAAGCTGTGGGACATAAAACTGCTACGATTTATCGGCCAGGGGAAGTGAAACTCCATAATAATCAGAAGGATAAATCCGATGCATGTATGACCAGGTCTCTAATGGCAGGCATCTTAAAGGAAAGAACAGGAAATTTCAAAATGGCAAATAATCTGAAACAGACTTCCGTAAAAGAAAAAAAGTGAGGAGTCAGCTGTAGGCAAATCGGAGACAAAAGGAACCGAAAAAGAAATGGGACCGTTTCCAAAGTGCCCGTGTGCAGTGCTGTGTCGGATATAACGGAAATGTGAGATCGTGTGGTAATACATCCAAGCAAGTTCTGTCAGCTTCATCAACAGCTTCTCCCCCAGGCCTGTAAGGATACTTAACACTTTGCTGGCTCGTTTACCACTTACCTGAGCCTAAAATACCACCCCCCTGCCTGGCACTGGGCACATTACTATTTATTGCCTGTTTATGGATGCTGTTATATTTATTTTACTGTTCTGCGATACACACCCGGGTTTTGTGTTTATATAGACTTTCCAAAATTACCTCCAGAAATGGATTAGTGGTTCGCTTGATTGATTGATTGATTGATTGATTGAATAGGGAGGTAGGTAGGTCTGTCTGTCTGTCTCTCTCATGGGTGTTGTGCAAATCAACTTTGTGGGCAAGCACCATTTCAAAACCACACACAAGACATTAAAAATATAAATACAGAGCTCGAATTTAATCCGTTCCGAAATCTGGATTGAATTCTGAAAGGTCTGAGTTGTGATTCAATTTTCCCTGTAAGAAATAATGGAAAACCAATTAATTGGTTCCCGGCCCCCAAAAAATTTCACCTAAATATGTTTTTTTTGTTTTTTTTTAGCATTTAAACGCAAAATGAACCAGATAAAACAAGAAGAGCATATACTGTACTAAACACATCTAAGCACATTTATCAAAACAGTAATTTGTAAATTAAATAAATAAATGTATCCAAACAATGTGTTAAAAAAAAAAAAAGTGTCCTGCCCCGATCGTCCGCTCCTTCCATGTGCCACGCCTCCTCGTTAACCCCATGTGGAATTCCCGTGTGATCAGCCATTTCTGGTTGTTGTCATTAGTCCTCTGTATTCAGTCCACGTTTAAGTTTGTTTTCCCATTCCAGTCATTGTATTGTCCGTCTGCATTTTGCCTGCCTTACCTGTAATTAAACCCCGTATTCCCAGATACCCTGATGTCTGCGCCTTTGTCTCCGTTCTGTCCCCTCTCGGCACGACGATATTATTATAATTAAATGTATTCATGTTTTATTATTATTAATAATTAAGAAATCGTTATTTTTTAATGTATTTTATCATATGATAATTACTATTGTTGTCTATCATTGTCTAAATGTATTTTACTGCCTAAATATATGTATTCAGCTAGTGTACACATGCTATCACAGCGCATGCAAGGGTTAGACTGAAGCGTTACCCTTTGTTTCTGCTGAGAGATAAGCCACGTGACTCATTTCTTAGAGTTATCTTGGAGCGGCGTTCACGGTTTGACTTCTGAGATTCAGATCAAGTTCTAGGCATTTTTTTTTCCCGAACTGTTTGGGTCGACTTAAGAAATTTAAGTTCTAATGAGTTCAAGAATTGAGGTACCACTGTAAACAAATACTAATGTCCTGGAAACTTTATGTAACTATTACACATTGTAACATGTCCAGCAAATGACAAATACTTACGTGATGACTCATTGATGATGTGCAAGAATGATGTTTGATGAGGGGATTAAAAGATGCGATCTGACAGAGGAAGCTGGCTCATTGGCCAGATTACCCTGAATGCTAGTTTACTGCAAGTTTAGCAATGTGGTATTCACAGTAGGCACATCACTGGCTCATTGAAAGGTTAATTTATACGTTACATTTTTACAAAATATTGGGTAGGCACATGCATTCCAAAATTGACTGACACAATGCAACTTATTTATCTAGACTTAAGCCCATTCTCTTTGACTTGCATCAGCAGGTGTTTTTGCTAAATTATTACAGATCTTTTTTTTTGTCACTATCTGCTTGGTCTTGGGGGGAGGGGGGTGGGTGGAATGTTCTCTCATGCCATTGTATAATGATAAAAAGCCACCCAACTTGAAAGGCAAAAAGTTCATAAAAACAAAGAGCAGAGTGACGATACTAAATCTCCAAGTTAATCATGGGATGCAACCACATACCGCTGCTGCAGCTCTCCAGGAGCGCGAGGCCTCCTCCTGCTCGGACAAGGGCCCCACAGGGGTGCTGCTGTGTAGCTCCTGGGCCTGTGCCAGGGCCTCCACCAGGCAGGACTGTGCCACCGGCTGCCCCTTCTGCAAGGCCTGTGACAGGAACTGGAAGTGCACTTGCATGACCCTCAGGAAACACCGGCTCAGCACCTGCGTAGGAACACACGGCCGCTGTTACCGTGGTGACAGGGGCACCACACCACACTTAGGTTACCAAGCACAGCACACTAGTTATACTGGGCGTTAGTCAGATAGCCACCATGCAAGCTTGTACAAAAATATCAGTTGTCTTATTATAAAATACAAATTTATTCAAAGACATTAAATATCACCCATACAATACTTCTTTAAATCAGAGTGTGCATTATAGAAAAGTACCACTTACTGATCCCAAAACAGCATTTGTGGAATGATTTCCCCAGCTACCATTTAAAGGAATAAGAGAGGGAAAGACCTGGATGATTCATATTGTCTTAAAGAACTCCATCTAAGGCAAAGCCAGGCTCCCCTTTGCGGCATGCTGTCATTGCGCACTTAACGGAGAGGACTGATGGGGGCACTGCAGGAAAGCTTCCTGTCATCCAGACACCTCCTCTAAACCCAGCTTTAAGAATCTACCCTAAATCAGAAGTGGAAGGGCAGCACAGTCAGAAAGGCAGCTATTTATTCACGCGGTCATTTTTAGACTCTCTTCATTTGTATTACTAAGACAATTTATACACAAATCCAACAGGAAGGGAACATGAGTCCACATTCAGGAACACTGCAGAATGAGGTGCGTCTGTTCCCTCTTCCACTGTAAGATTCACCTGAGACGCTAAGTTCAGATCTCCATCACATGGTAGAAGTAGGTTCCTCGAGTCTACGATTTCCCAGCTGTGAAGCACCATTTTTTTCTACTACAGTCTGTAGGACTCTTCCTCAGCATTCTTCAATGGTTTAAACAAACACTGATGCAGGAGAAACGGAACAAACCTTAGAAGTAAGTGGGAGAATGTAACGACTGCTTACTTTGGTTTATTAAATTGCTTCACCACTTCTAACTCTGAATGAACATCAGTGTTTCTCCGCCTGGTCCTCGGCGACCAACAAAGACGGCCCAAGTACTTGTCCCCTCCCAGCTCAAAATCATGGACTGTCTGGGGGTTCCAGAGGACTGGGCTCAGAAGCATTGATGTACATCGTTTACCAGGGCACCTTTACACCCCCATTCCATGCTCTGGTACTTACCTCTGTGGTGCCTAGCAAGAGCAAAATAAATATTTCCTATCTTGCAGTTTCTGAGCATGGTTTGTTAAACTAGGTATAGTAAAGTTCACTTGCCATCTGAATGGAACAAAAGCTTATGTTTCAATATAAAAGTGAAAATTAAGACTTAACTCAACAGTATCCCTGTGTAGGTCCCCCCCATAGCTGACAGAAGACACAGACACACCAAATGCAAATGTAAGCACATACACAGACTATAAGGGCACCTGACTGACTCAGAGAGAGGGAAGGAAAACCCACTGTGCTTGTTCAAAGTTCTCTGCATGATGTACAAATTGTGGTAATCAGAGACCAAACTATGCAGTTCGCACCTTCAGTATGCGCAGAACAGAATTACACCAAAACTGATTGTAATTCAACTCCAGCAATTCATGTAAGAGTCCGGGTCTGGTGTGCGTTGTGTTGCATTAGGGCCCTGCTTTTCATGAATTTCAAAGATGCAGTTTTAAAATAACTCCTTATATGCCGAAGCCTATTTTTACATTATGTGGTGAGAGTCAAAATAACATGAATGTTACAGCTGTACCGTTTGTGTGTGTGTGTGTGTGTGTGTGTGTGTGTGTATATATATATATTTGTAAAAAAAAAAAAAAAAAAAAGTTTATAATGTGTTAAATTCGAAAAATCCATGTGTTTACATACCACAACTCTGGCACAAACTGAAAGTACTCTCTATGACGGTGTCCTCAGATATGGGAACAAGGAAGGAATAGAAAGTGTATCCCCAGTAACCCTGGCAATGCCATTAACTCCATCCTCAGACCACCCCAGTCTGATATTACACTCAGCTACACTGGGGACGCACAGCAAACAATACATCAAAGAGAGAGCCAGACAAAACACCCACTTTCACAAAATGCTGCTACACATTTCAGGCAAAACATCCCTGGTGCGATTAAATCAGATAGTTATTCAAGGTACACCTACATCCAGAAAAACTATTCATGTGGATGCAGAGGAACGGAACATAAACACACGTTTATTTCCAGAAGAAACACAATTCATAAGGCACCGCTTACAAAGATAAAGGCTTCAAGGGTATAACTAGGAAGTCCACCTCTCCCAGATTAGCCCACTGTTTTGAATGAGTCATTTTCCAGTGACAGGGGCAGTCACATGATTGTGGAGGGTGACGGTCCGTAACCTTTTTCCTGAATAGTTCTTATGTTGTGTAATAGGTCATGTGCCAAATCCGACTTGCAGATCAAGGTTGAAAAAGATGCCATAGGATGAGGCTCAGTAAAGAGCGGCCCACGAGGACGGCATCCACTGGGCTGCCACATTCGACACCCACAGAAAGTGCAGTAATGCTTTGAAATCTACTCACTGAGTACATTGGGGATCCACACAAATGATGAGTGCCTTTATCAGACCACCACCAAGTCCAAGTTATTTTTCACCAATTCCAATGATGAAGTTGGTGACTCTAAACTATCAGGGAAAAATTTAGAAGGGCACAGATCTGATAAATTCAGTGACATACAATCACTTGAAATGCTTCTCTGCTATCTGAAATCATCCGGAAAAGCCAACCTCAACAAGCAAGATCCTTATACCCCAGCTGACAATGAGTACATTCAGGACGGGCATGACTCCTTCGGCCCCAAGGGAAGCACGACACGGAAGAGGACCCCCTTCGTCTCTGGGGTGCGGTCGGCCGGAGAGATCAAAGAGTGACACTCGGTATTTCTGGCTCCAGGCATATTACACCGCGTTCGGCCGGAAATATTTCTCCCGTAGATCCAATTTTAACATTCATCTCCCGTGGCATGGACATAACATAGCTCCTGTTTATACGTTAACCCCCAGTGTTGACAGGGTCCTATGTCTACCAACATTCACAACCTCAGTTTAACCTCCAAGCTAGATATTGCTAAAATACTGGAACTATTGCTGGAAGTAGTCATTGGCATTGTTGCTTTAGAGTGTAACAGTTACATTATACTCAAATGTCTCCCTTCTAACTGAAACTACAAGACATTCTCAAAGAACTTAATTGATCCTTTCTATTGTTTTTGCATTCATCTTTAAAAAACACATTTTAAGCCAGAGATGGATGTTATTAAATCTAGTTAGTGGACCTGTATAATGTATTCCAGATATGCTCAAAAAACACCACAGCCACTCTGGTGTAACTCCACATCACCTGTACCTGCACATCTCCTGTTGCTGGCTGAAGCTGTCAGGTGCCCAAACGGAGGCAAGCAGCTCCACTCACACGAGGTGCCGATCATGCAGCCGTTTCTGTTTCTTTTTACTAACAGATGTGCTTCGACGGTGGTCAGCCGCTGGCTCGCTAATAAACGGCCAACGCCATGGCGGCATTCCGCAGATACTCTCCGTGCATTTTTATTTCGGACCTCGGATGGACCGCTCTGCTTCTTGGTGGAAGCCGGAAGCCGGAAGCAGGAGTGGAAAAACTTGCAGAGCATTCCAGCTTTGCCTGAAGCCTGTGGCCATTTTATACAACCCAGGTTTATTCATGATACACATGTCAAAGTAACTTCCTATGTGCACTGAGGGGAAATAAAACATTATAATGAAACTGACAACCGATGCGAGGCCTGCACTACCAGGATCTTTAACAATCAGCCCCTAGTGCTCAATGACAAAATTCAGACTCGTGAAATGAACACCCTGTGGGGGGTGGTGGGGGTCGGTATGGACTTCACAGGCTGTGGGGGAGTAAAATTCCAAAAGGGACGATGCACAGGATAGCCATGGAAGGTATTTTCTTGCTCAAGACACAAAACTTGGCCAGGACAAGCTGAAACTAGCATTCTTTACTTGAGCTTTAAGCATGGGGCAGGCTAAAGAAACCTGAATTGGTGGGGGCGGGGGGCACGACAGAGGGGGGCTCCGGTCAAGCCGCGCTGTGGGCTGGAGAGACAAGCGCTTTCTTCATGGCAAAGGAGCATGGTGGCATTCCTCGGGCAGCGCTCTGCCAGCCAGCGTGCGGGCTCTCCACGCCGGCCTTTGTGCGCCCGCAGAGGCCTGGCCCAGGCCACACCGCATTACCGGCTCATTTTCCGTCCTCCAAAGGCATACAAACTGCATAGCAAGACTGAGCTTTCAGAAGACAAGGAAGAGAGCACAGACAAAGTGTCATGAAATATGACACTGATTTGAAGGAATGAGCCGACTGGCACAGAAGGTGGAGCGGGGGGGTTTCACAGTGCAGGCACAGAGCACTTCAGGCACTAACTCCCCTCAGCTCTGTTTTTCCCGTGTCGCCATGACATCATACACACAGACCCCAAAAGTTCATTTTATTGTGTAGGGCTCACTTCAAACAAGGACAGTGATAACCGATCCTGTCTTAGTGCTGCTAGGTAGACAGAGACTTCCTCTAGCCTTTTTTCTTGCGTTTGTGCAATAAAATTATTAAGAAATGATGTGGGGGTGCTGTTCTTGTTCCTTTTTTTGCTGCCACTAGGGCTGGACGATATCACAGTATCATATAGTCGTTATTATATGGTGCATGCGCAACAAACACTTCAGCTTCAGATGATGGGTGATAACATTTGTCCAGATGCCGGCTTTTGAGAGGGGTCCAGCAGCAGATCTCCACTCCACCAATTAAATTTCACAATATTGCATGGGTCTCTCCGTTAATGAGCCAATCAAGATTCACTTCAATGCACTATGCACATCAAACAACATCACTGAAGGAAAATTCAAAGAGAATTTGCTGTCAAAATAAAAGCTGCCAGAAGTATTCCGCTGTAAAGCATGAAGTGTTAGTTCCAACAGAAATATATTCTACAGGGATTATATTTTTTTTAAACTGTTATGATACACAACCATAAGCAGCAAAGAAAAAAAAAATTGAAGCAACAAAATAAAAAAGTGTTTTTACAGACCCTAATGCAACCTTATGATAATCTGTATTAAGTGAAATTTTTTATGGTATGATAACATTTGCATTATTTGAAAGGATACTAACTTTAAAACTGCTTATTTTTCCCCTCCCGCTTTTTAGAACCGTTTATTATTTGGTGAACAGTTAAATCAAAGTAGATTTTCCCCAGTTTTCATGCACAAGCTCTGGAAATCATCTCGTGCCCCCGCCCCGCTGACCCCCATTTCTGGAAGCCCTGTCTTAGATTGTGGCAGGCCTGGCTAGAAGGTGTTGTTGCTGCCAAGAGCAAAGACGATGAAGTCTCCTACCTCCACATCCTGCAGGCTGAAGTCACTCTGGTCTCGGAAGCTGGCCGCCCCGGCGCTCAGCTCCATCAGCATCTTGGCGATCTCAGGCTTTATTGCTGCCGTTAGCCGGCCGGCCGCCTCCATGACGTGGTCCTGCACGTCCCTCATTTGCATGGCCGCTTTGGCGTAGCGGGAATTCCGGAACACGCCACAGAAGAGCTCGGTGAGCAGGGAGCTGGCACGGCAGAAGGCGTTGAGCGTGTCCAGGTACTTGGAGATGCCCTGTTGGATGTCGGCCACAGCGCTGCCGGCGGAGCTGCTGAGGGGAGGGGAGTGGCCAAAGCCGCCCCCGGGGGTACCGGAGGAGGGGGCGGAGCAGGAGGAGCCCAGGGGCACCCCAAGGCCCCGGCCCAACTCGGGCATCTGATACTGCGGCACCTTCTGCTTGGACCCGCCAAGCAGAAAGCGTCGCTTGTAGTCCATTTTGTTCTCTTGAGCGCTACAACAATACATAGGGGCAGGTCTGTCTTCAGCTAGTTCTCAGCTGCTCTATCGATTTCTCCGTGCTGCAACAACCGCGGACCTGCCTCCGGGCTCCTTCGGACGACCCGGAACTTTCTAAGTTAAGAACAAAGACAGCTATAAGGGAACATGACTGAGGGACATCTTCACAGGTCCGTCACCGACCCAGAGGGAGCGAGGGAGATACGACTGCTGACGGGAGCCTGATTTTGTGTTTTTGTTTTTTTTGTGCAGTCCAGCTGCAGATTGAATCTAGAGGACCAGGGGGAGCAGATCAGGCACAACGTGCATCCCCACTATTTCTCTCCTAACCGCTGAGAAACCCGGCAGCCGCAGGAGGCCAGAGGAAGCAGCTGGAGGATGGAGGACCCCAAAGACGGCAGCAGCCGAAGCGGAGCCTCCTTAAGCCGCCTCTCCTTCCGAGTCGCTCAGACCGAGCAGCACTTTGATGATCTGCCCGTCTCTGTACTTCTGCTCAGGACAGAGGCTCTCTCTTGCTGGTGTGTTTTCGCTTTTTTTTTCCCCTTCCTCTACGCAAATGCAATAAAATTTGGCAAAAAAAATAAATAGCCTATAACCACAAAAACAAATCTTCAAAAGCTGGACGCAAGATGCAGAAGGAAAAAAGTGGAAGACGCACAGCACCGGTCAACAGCAGGGGAGCAAAACGGGGAGAAGTTTTAACACCAAGTCAAACAAATGGCTGGCAGAGCAAAACAGGTGGGGGATCCAAGCACCCGGCGTGTCCCCCCCCCTCCCCGCACGGAGCTTCCCCTCGTCAGCCAGGGGGCCGACGAAACCCGGCTTGACGCTGCTCCTTTTCACGTGTCGCAGAGAACAGGCTCCCTGCAGTGTGTCCTGAATGCTGTGAGGGGTGCAGGGTGGATGCTTATAAAAACAAACCCCGACTCTGCGTGCATGGGGGCCCCCCGCTCCACTCAGAGGGAGTCGGTGGTGTCACTGCGGAAACATGGGCCACTCCCAGACCGAGCTCCTGCGTGATTGTAGTCCGAGGCAACCAAGCAAAAACATGCCGGTAAGGCCTCTAGGTCATTTCCTGGAGGAGAGAAGGAAGGGGTGGATAGGAAAGAGAGAGAGAGGGGGGAAAAAAAGAGAGAGAAATACATGTTAACATTTACTGGAGCAAAAACACACTTTGTCAGATATTTATTTTCCGGTGTCTGTCAGGTTGAGTAAATAAGCTTATTCACGTTTGCACTACAACTTCTTATTTACACAGCAGGAAAAGCTCAAACAGCAGACGTCAGAAGGGAGCCTGACTCTGCCGGCTGAGCGAGATTAAAGCGAGCCTTGGTGCTTCACAAAGGCACCTGCCGCCAGAAAGTACATTCAGAAGAACAGGCTTCGCTCACAATGGAGGACAACAGGCAGCTTTATATGGCTAACGATGACTGAGGGAAACGTCAGCGCTAATTAGACCAATTAGAAATACGAGGGGAAGACCTAAAGGTTTCAGAATGTGCCAAACGAAGGAAAAATAGACCATGAAAAAAGAAAAAGAAAAAAGAAAACACAGGAATACAGAAAAAAAACAATCCCTAACAGTTTTGGCCAATGGGACCCCTCCAGCTGCACAAGCCGCCGATGGCCACTCGCCCCCCAGCGAGTCACAGTCACTCTGCATTACTCCAGAGTTCCTCTGACCTTCAAACCCTTCCAGCACAGAAAGGGATTCTGCTCCATTTCCTGCTGCCCAGCCCAGCTGCAGAAGGGAAATAATAACTTTCAGGGAGTCAAAGTGACCACAGCAATGTTGTCAACGCAGCCGAATTATAATAGGCGCCCGATGGAAGCGCCTGGCTTTTCACACGACGGAGAGGACACCACTTTCCCTACTGACAACAGACTCCTGTGGCTCAGCAAAAAAAATGGGAATAGAAAGAAAGGTCAGCCCATTTTAAAAGTAGCACGCTGGAAAAAGGCCGTAGGACAAGGGATGGAAATCCACCAGACTTAAGGACTATTTACATCAGCTACAACACTGTTAATAATAATAATAATAATAATAATAATAATAATAATAATAATAAATAACCTAACAATTTTAGATTATACAAGGCTTCCTAGGTAAACACAAAGAATAAAAACTTTAAGACTAAAAATACAGCCACTCAACTTTTCCCCCCCGTTATTAACAGCAAGACACCCGGCTCATTTCTGAGCTGCAAACGTGAGGTGCAACGTTCTGAGCACAGCACAGTCTGGCCTGAGGCTCACCCTCAAACTGAAGGAGTAACTCAAAATAAGCTAAAAAAGCAGACATGCTCCTCTCCTACGCAAACAAGCTAAAACGATAAATCAAAAAGCAATAGAGGAATCATCAGAGTTTACGCTTATGATCCTCCTATCATGCAGTCTACCATGCCAGAAACAAGGCAGCGGATTATGAAGTGTGTTTGCAAAACATTCCAGTTACTCCATTCATTCACTACAGGATCCAGCCTGGAATACGCCAATGTCACCATATTCATCCCTGTCATATTACAGGCAGACTAACTACACAATCAGGGCTGACTGATATCCAATGCAAACTCGGCAAACCTTCCATCCACTATCTCACAGGATGGTGAAGCTCAAACCACCAGGAGAAAGACATAATTCACTCGCCACTCTCCACCCCCCCCCAATGAATGCTCCAGTTAAGCATCAGAAATTGGCTTCGCCATTCAAGTCTCCTTCATTGTCACCAGTCTACGAATGGCGTCACTTTTCTGCGGGGTCAGGCAGAGGCGAAAAAACTGGGCCGGTATCGATACCACTGTGACTCAGGCGGCTTTGCCCCGCGCCGCTCCACGCACCCAAACACACACGTGTCCCAGAGACGCCCGGGGCCCAACCTGGCCCCCCGCCAGGCCGCCTCGGTGTCCCTCTTCTGTTGAGCACGCTCGCGGCTAAAGTTAGCGCGGCTGCTGTCGTCGTCCGCGGCTCAGCTGCTATACTTGGAGCGGGGGCCTGTTTAGATCAGTTTCCTGGAGCATATTTTCTGGCGCCCATTACAAAACATCCTCCCAAAACAAAAAAAAAAAAAAACATATCAAACACCATTGCCGTAAAGTTGATGGATGAGAAAGCATGTTAAAAGATAAATATCCTATTTCAATCTACCTTGGGATGAATAGGACTAAACCGTCATCCGACAACAGCTGTGACTGAATGTTTATGTATTTATACTTCCTGGCCCATTAAATGTGTATTGTTGAAACAAGCTGTCACGAGCTAACTTAACTACAAGCATCACCCCCTATCCTTCCATTTCCAACAAAGGTTTGTCCAACTGGCCAGGTCCACCACCCTAAAACAAACAACCATTTATCCGGATGTTTTTACATGAACCAAAACTGATTTTTTTTTTCAGATGCATGGCAGCAAGGACTCTGCATGTGAGAAATAGACAAGGAACTTCTTATGGCTGAAACAGGTCAGCAGCTTTTGCATTTTACACATTGTCTGCTCACGGCGCTCCCTAGAGGTAGGGTAGGTGCGCCATCTTTATACCCCACCATTACGACCCATTTATTCACACACTACGGACGCCAGGCTGTAGATAAAAGTCCACCCACCAGTGTAAACAACTGCAGAGAGTAACCTGGATGTCCGTCTACGCAGAAACCAGCTGACATCCACCCCAGGGGGGGTCCCTGCCTCAGACTCTAAACTGAGCCAGCAAAGGAAATATGCACCATTTGACCGTCTCACAGGCAGAAAGAATGTATTTATATATTTATTTATTTTACAGGGTGTTTTCTGGAATGAGGACGACAGGGAAAGTGGCCGGCGAGCAAAACCGAGGTCCGGGGGCCCACTCTCACGGGAGCCCGGGGCCCAATCACGGCTCAGGCTGCGCGCATTACGCCACACATTCTCTATTTCAGCCTCCATGGGCAAACAGCTGCTGCACATTATTATTATTTTTTTTAGATTTAGCAGGAGGAGAAAGAAAGAAAGAAAGAAAGAAAGAAAGAAAGAAAGAAAGAAAGAAAGAAAGAAAGAAAGAAAGAAAGAAAG
>JAABNY020000019.1:543578-581574 GCA_015164015.2 Brevimyrus niger
AAAGAAAGAAAGAAAGAAAGAAAGAAAGAAAGAAAGAAAGAAAGAAAGAAAGAAAGAAAGAAAGAAAGAAAGAAACACAAAAATCTAATTAGAAACAGCCCTGGACATCTGTTGCTAGTAAAGTGATGGAACGCTGAAAACTGACAGAGAGAGAGCAAAAGCAGGTGAGCATTGTTTGCTTATTCATTCATTAACTTTGGAATGCTGACCTAAAAATACAAATGACTTCTTATAAAAGAAAAAAACATAAATTATTGCCAATGGTGTGCAGTTGTATCCTCCCTAAACCGTACGAGCTTTAGCAACTGCAAAGAAGCTGGATAAATTAAAGCCCTTTACCCCGACTCTGGCATGAACCTTAAGGAAAACCATCACCCGGACCTCAGAGCGCTGTCCCCATTACTGCATGCAAACAGCTCGTTGTGAAGTAGTGGAAAATTGTGGACTGAGCCAAAAGTTCATGTCAAATTACAGTGAAGGCAGAATACTTCGCGGTGCCAAGGTAATTAAGTTTTAAGCATTCTGGAGGATCTCAAACAAAGGGTAGAATGAATCCACCCCCTTAATAAACCCCAGAGAGATGAGATGCTTTACAATGTAAGCCTCACTTTCCATAAATAAGTTATCACCTTTTTAAACACACAGGAAAATAATCATTGTAATGACTTTAGTCATTACAACACTTTACATGTTTTTGCTTTATGCCAGGTCTGGTTATGCCCTTTATAAACATATACAATATTGGCATTAGTGTTTAAAAGCTACCCACTTGCATGAGAAATGTTGTGCAGGGGTGTGAAAAGTTCTCCATATGACCGATCTTTCAACAGCGAGTCCCTAGTTTTACTCAGAAGTGAACGGGGTTTGATACAATAGTGATGTTTTGTAGCTTCTGCCTTTTCTTCCAAGGTGTAGCTCTGATTTTAGCTTCATACATGTTCAGGACAGCTTTGCCTCATCTTACACACACTGCCTGGAGAACAAAGAAAAGTCTTGTTCATGGACAAACAGTTTCACAAAACCATTTGGCAGTTTTGGGGAGTCCTTCCGGGGTCTCCCACGCCACGTTTCAAACCAACGCCGCATGTATCGGGCCGCTCCTCTGGCTGTCCGTGCAGAGTGTGTGTCGCCTGTAGCCGTGGGGGGATTAAACAGAAGCGAAAAGGTCAGAGGTCGAGCCAAGTGGTAACACAAGTGCAGCAAGCGCCTGTTTCCCAGAAGCACTTCTGCTGCCCAGTCCCTGTTCCTGAGAGCGAGGAACCTGCTGCATGCTCTCTCTCCCGCCTCCCCAGTCAGCATGGCAATCACACCGACTGCTAGTGTGGACACATGTACACTGAAGGCGCTGAAGGGTGAAATCTCCGACAAGCGTGTGCTTCAAATAAATTAAACTGATTAAAAGGGGACAAAAAACACATACTGCAGACTCAGAACTGCCCGGCACCAAACAAGGAACATATTTGTTCTGGTAATCTGATGAAACTTTTGGTATGCTTTAGCAGTGCCTCATACCAATCAGGCTGCTACACAACAGCAAGATGGAGGGGGGGGGTGGGGCTTTGTCAAGGCAAACTGCCCCGTTACACTGATGTCATGAATCTGTAACCAGGGGGGGTGCAACGACATATACACATTACTGCCAAAAGGGAAACGCCCCAGTCAACGCCTGTTATCATTCATGGCAAAAATTCGGGTCCCAACTTTAAACAGGCATCAGAGGAAGGGGAATAAACATGAGCGTGTTTTGATCAGAAAATGTTGCCCCAGCGGATACAGAAGCTGGTGCTAAACGCAGCGATTTGACTGGGGATCAGCATGTGCAGTGGAGGCTCTCCGGCCGCGTTACTCACTGGGCAGCGAACTGTCAGACTCCAGGCCCGGGTAACAGGAGAAGCAGCGAGAGAGCCAAGGAGTCTACAAGCCGACAGCGAGCCCGGCTCACGTTTCACCACCTGTGGGAGTTATGTGCCGGCCTCTCGCTCACACTCACTGGCTGCTGCTGCTCACTTTATTTTTAGCGTGAACAAATGTGAGAAATAATCATTTTATACGAGGAGTAGGGAAAACACAGCATCACCACGGAGAGTGTGGGCCCTTACGTTATTTGATTATTATTCAAAATGCTTAAAAAGCAGTCTCCCGAGGTCCGGTGTTTTGAAAATCTGACATTGGTCCTTCCAGTCTGTTCTTTATCCCTAATATGGTCACAGACTAAGCAGTTTTCAGAGGCCAGTCATATTACTGTATACTACCGAAGTTCAAAAAGTAGCTGCTGCAAAACACAAGAAAAACCTCATAAAACCAGATCTAGTGACCCTTCAGGCACAACTGAGACAACCAGCTCTCGATGTGATCAAAGCAAAAAACGCAAAATATGCACAGCATCCAGATACACAACTTTGATAGCCAATGAGCACCCCACCAGGGCGATACATTCTGCCCAGTATCGTGGATGAGGAATGCTGGGGAGCTCACACTATCATACATGAAAATCCACAAGCAAGAGGGCGACCAGGAGCCAAGCGCCGGCAGGGCAGAAGGCTGGTTTCCCTGGAAACCCCAGCGGCGGCGGCACTACAGCACACCCTCGCAGCGGCTCCACAGTAGCAGCTCGTCACGCTCCGCTTCCCTGCGGCCCGTCACCGCGGGACACCGCCGCCGTGGCGACCGACGTCAGCATCTCTTTCGCTAATGCGGTCGGCCCGGACAGCACAAGCGAGTGTAAACACAGGCACGGCACCTTTTACGCAAGACCAACAACAAAAATGTCTGTCAAATAAGAATCAGAACGGCGTTCCACGCATGATTTCCTAGAATCATTGGTAACAGGAGAAGCGACAGATGATTTATTTTTAATACTACAAAAATACCAGACGAGGGCCTGGAGCCTATCCGAGGAAGTACAGGGGAAAAAGCAGGGCTACGTCCTACATAGGATGCCAGTCCTAGGTACATCTATTAGGATGCCAAGCAGCCTAAATCCATGATCCATGACTGTAGAGGAAGAAATTGGAGAACCTAGATAAACCCACAGGACACATGCAAACTCCACACACACAGAGTGTAGGCGGGATTTCAACAGCCAACCTGCAAGGCAGTGATGCTATCCACTGTGCCGCCCCCCCCCCCCACACATATTTATACACAGCCCTGTGTCTAATCAATGGGGGAGGGACCTCAATAGCCTACATAACTGTTCTCATTAGATACCACTGCAGTCCACTGACCGTCAGACTGGCGAGACAAACGAAGGAAGAAAGCTGCCTGGGTAAGATCCACCTATTTCTATCAAAGTAGGTCACAGAAACGAGGGGTCAACAGAAGTCACACCCAAGTAAGCTTAATCCTGTGGACCCGCATTCAGCTCTGGAAAGCCTCCAGAGCAGCAAACAGCTCCTCATCAGGAGGTCCAGCAAAGGTCATCCATGTTGTCAGTCAGCAATTCACACAGCTGGAAAACAGAGGTGGGAAAATTAGACAAAGATGCTGTTGCAGCTTAAATATATCCCTGGCTCTGAGCTCATGATCAGATCAATATCGCTTAATGATGATAGATTCCATGAAACATTGAGACTGTACACCACCTATTAAGCTTTTCATAAAATCTTTCATTCAGATGGCAGAAGCCAAGGTCTTCACATTGTTTGTTGTTTCTGAGAATTGTAACATGCTGCCTTCTTTCTGAAGCCTTGACCTACAAACGCATCCAAAGGAATGCAAATCAGGACCAGGGTGGTGCTATTCTTTTTTTTTTTATATATAATTTGCTTCATCAAAATAGCCTTGGGGTGGAGAAAGAACATGGTGGGAGGGAAGGAACACGGGAATGGTGTAAGTCATTCATTCACAGCTACATTAACTAGGAGATGCTTTTGTCCAATGCATCATGTAAAGTGAGGAAAGTCTGGGGTCTGAAAGCAGGGCCAGCCAGCACCCCTGGAACAGTAGGGATTAAGGGCCTTGCTCAAGGGCCCAACAGTGATATGACTACTCCGTGTCCAGAAGGTTGTGGGTTTGAATCTTGTGGATGGCAGACACCCCAAACCCACTGGGCTGCACACCACCCCACCATATCACAAAAACGCCTTATAAACACCATAGAAATGTCTAGCAGAACAACCAAATCTCTGTGCCAGTTAAAGAACTAAATCAAACAGCTGCATAATCCCAGCCATTAAACCCAAACGAAATAAGTGCTGATTCAGCCCATGTTCATCAGCGCTCATTTAAGCCATGCAAAAGTGCTAAGACAGGTACAGTGGCATTTGGTTTGCCTGTGTCATTTCTGCTCACGGGACACAGGCTGCCTCACACAATCCTCATGGGGCACGGGGCATAAACATCCCAGAGGCAGACAGCCAGACAGAATGCAGGGGGACAGAAAAACCAGGCTTACTATAAGCTACGGTCCACTGGGACCTGACATCAGCTTTGAAAACCTCACCAAACAGGGGAGGGAACTCCGCCACCTCTGACAAAATATCATTCCAGGCCCAACAGTTAAAGTCGGAATGAGCCACTGCCGTTCACATTAACGTCACTACTCTAATCTGCATAGCAATAGACCCTAATAAATTAAAGCAACACAGCGACGATCGAAGGCTACGGACCTCAAGCACCACTTCAGCGTCTCCTTCTGCCCCTTTTACCCCAACAAACAGCCAACTATAAATCTGTCTCATCGGGCCAAGAAGACTCATTTTACCATATGCACCTGAACAGACAGCCATTAATGTACAACAAAACTCCAACAAAATATTAAAATTGCAATAAAACTGCTGTCAAAGTTGATACAGTTTTCCACAGAGACAAAGGACTGAAGATCCCCATCCTATAGGCCAAAAGGCTTTGAGGGGGACATAAGGAGAAAGACATGTTGACACTAATATTGAGCATTGAAATACATGATTTGGGGTGGGGAGGGGCAGGTTCACTGAGCCTTTTAAAGTACATGTACATACATATACATCCATCTGCAATACTGCATCACTAAGACCAATGACACGTATAAAGTGTATAAACACACACTGCATTAAATAAATGTACTGTATGCCTGTGTGTCTGTGAGTGTCAACAAGAGCATCTGAATTAGCCCACTAGAAGAGACAGTACTCAGGCCTACGTCCCGCAGGAATATGCTGGTGGACTGTGCCGATTTCCATAGCAACAGAGCCATGGAACAAAATTCAACAGACATCACTAGTCCCATGTTTCTGGCATCAGAGAAGAGCATGTGGACCATGGGTACAGGAACCCAGACAGCTCTCAAAATTCACCGGAATTGGTTCGCCTGTGCTGAATTAATTACTTCTGCGGTCCAATCGCTGACATGTTAAGACCCGAGTCTTATTTCTGGTTAGCCTACTGGCATAGAACTGGGTTGTTTGGTGACAAGTGGTGGTATGATGACCCACCTTCATTGCTTAAGCCAAAAGGAATGTGACTGCCTTTAAGCAAGTACAATAAGACTATACAAATTAATCATCAAATACAAGAATGAATTAAGAGGAGTGCACAAGATGTACTTATTGAGCATAAAAACACGGCATCTTGTATCCCGTTCAAAATGTGATCCAGAAATGTGTTATACATTCCTATGATCCATGGCTGACTGTGGACTGACAATAGCCGAATTACCACCTACAGCTAAATTTGAAAAAAGAACCAGACATGATGAAATACTCAATGTACAGCATGCCAAGTAAATATGCAGACAGCCCAAATCTAAGTCACTTACCAAGCTATGGCGACAAAAGCAGGGAAACAAATTGGAACTTATAAGCGAAAGATATAATTCCCGCATTTTGTGGGAATCAGACAAATATTTCTGCTTCTAACAAGCTTTGCATTATTAGTAATTAGTATACGTATTAAACATTGTTTTGCTTACGATTTTCATAAATTAAAAACATCATAGAAGCAAAAACAGTAAAACTAATGTAAAATCAGAACTAAAACCTACTTCATTTTAGTTACAGGGTGTAACCTGTACAGGTCAAAGCATTATATATTACGACGTGCGGCCAACTGAGCGCAACGTTGAGTTTTATTCGTTTGGGGTTGGCATAGCAAATGTACAGGCAAAGATGCCTATCCGCCGGTCACCATTAAACTCAGAGCCATCTGTTAACACCTGGCAGTCAGTTTATGCTTTAATGCCGAAGCAACCTTTACATATACTGCGTAATTCCGAGACAGTTACTAAGGCAAATAAGCACTAAGCGGACAAAACGTTCTGTGTTGAGATAACCGACAGTATACACGAAAATAGTACTTACTCACGTACAGTAGGACTCTCCACAGAATTATGATACATATGGAATTTTGGGAATTTTATTTTCTTAGTATTTTATTTAAAAGTCACCTAAAACAATTCTCCCGCAAACACCTTTACACATGTGCTGTGTATACGTATGAGACATGGGGAAATACTATTAATGTAAAAGGTGCCGTCAAATCTCGCAGGTGTGGGTTACCAGTTTCACCGAAACTCAACGACAGCAGAAGGCACTATCCAGCAAAATATCCTATTTAAAGCCATACAAACATGAAAGTACTGGCTCGCTTTAGCCGAAATCGAGCGACGCAACAGTTCGGAATGTGTGCAGCAGAAATAGAGAATAGAGAGAAGCCCACGGAAAAAAACGCACACACACCCTACTTTGTTGAATTCACACCAAACACTAAAGGCGTCGACCTTCATTCTAAAGTTGGGGGTGTGGAATTAATAACTAATTATGTCAAACACAAACAATAATTTAAAATCCGTATAAGAAGTTACTTAAATAGTTAAGTTGGAATGGAGCTTCTCTGGAAAATCACCGGCGCATTATTAGTAGCACAGCAGGTATAAGGGCTACACAGGGTATAATTCTAAGCGAAACGACGCAGAGCCTCTGGCCGCTGCAGCCCGCCCGACCCGAGCCGCACAGCGACTCGCTAGCCAGCTAACGCCGCTGACGTGCGTGCGACTGACAGCCTGCGACACACAAATTCACGCCTTAGCTCCTCAGCGCTACCGGTAAATAACCCCGCCGGCAGGGCCTCTCTGCGACAAAACGGTTCAGAAAAACAGGCACAAGGTATGCGTCTTTAAGACAGAGCAGAGCCACATCTCTTACCAGCAGCACATCCCACCGTCTTGACAGCAAATCCCTGTCAGTGTAAACCGGAACTGACGTCCCTCAGCAGCTACCAGCCTTAAAAAAAGGAAAGCACTCTCTAGCAGGGAGTTTCCCTGCGCGAGAGTGGGAGGCGGTGTTGGGCACGCGCCAGCTCCATGCCTTAGCGAGCCGAACACTTCGCTTAATAAATGTAATCAGCAGATCGACTGTTTGTTAAGCTTTTCTTTTTTCATATTTATATATACATAACGAACCAAATGTAAATTATGATTCTCTGTTATGAATGTGTAATTAAGTTTGTTTATAAATGATCTGAATGATTAATGCTTTAAAATACAATCATATTTTCAATTACCATTGTATATGTCTATAGAATTACAATTGTCGTATGATAGTTTTCTGTAATAGGTGTATGCGCATGTCTCTGAGGGTGTTTGCGCTTGTTCTAACTAAGATGGTTTGTTTTTCTGTTTGAGTTGTGAAGTTGCTGAAGCTCTCCTTTTAATGCTGACTCTCCGAGGACATGAATCTAAATCTAAATCTAAATTAATCTACAATAAAAACATTCTCGATGTATGAAGGTACAATGTGCCATTTTGTGTATCTCCTTACACTCTGGGGCGATTTTAGGATCTTTTCATGGGGCCTGAGGCTGAGACAGAAAATACCCCTCCTCCCCCCAAAAAAATACGGTCTAGAATCACCTATGTCATGACATACCATTGTTAGCCAAGCTATGAATAACTTTTTTAAAAATCCACTATACGTGTATCACATATATTCATAATATTAACTGTGCTTACACTTTATGGTGAATTTAAATGTATTTCTCAATTTTAAATTGGAACGCAATAGGTTTGTATTATTACATGGTATTTCTCGCCCCCTAGTGGACTAAGCTTGTTGAAAATGCCTGAACGCAATACTGATAATACTTACAATACTTATGTAATTTAGATATCTCAGCGCGTTTTGATTGTGGCATTACATCAGTCATTTATAACCGAAGAACATTATTTTAAGAGTAAGTTTATACACAATACTGTATTTAAAAGAACCATGCAATAAATGAGTGATTTCCCCATCGCTAATATCAGGTAATATCTGGGGCAATAATAATAATAATAATAATAATAATAATAATAATAATAATAATAATAATAATAACATATTATTAATATTGTTGTTGTTGATTATTATGTTGATTGTTATTATTATTATAGAAATTGTTGTTGATGATACTCATATAGTTGTTATTCTTTATTTTGTAATTTTCTAATAAAAAAAAAAATACTGATGTGCCTCTCAAATAAGTACCCATTAAGTAATAAATACTTCTCAACTTATCTCTGGACTGCAATTCACCGAAGTATCACAAATGTCAGAGGCTACACACCGTGCTCGTTGGAAGGTCTTGGGAGGGGCATGTCTTCGGGCTGCTATTGGACCAGAACTGTTCTGTAATTTCCTGAATGTCCTTCTCTATTTCCCACCTCTTACGAGCTTCTCTTCACTCAATCGGGGGACGAAGATTCGCACGATAACAGTCTATCGCACTCGTCAGCATGGGGCTCACAAGTGACCCAAACTTTAAGAAACTGGACGCGTGGTATAAATCCAACGCCGGCAAGCTGAATATGAGGCAGATGTTTGATGGTGACAAGGAAAGATTCGGCAAGTTTAGGTAATCAGTGTTCGTATTCATTATGACTCTATGTCTCTATTTTTAATGAAAGAAATCGCATTTTAAGCACGTAATGAAACAATACCCAAACGCAAGATCTGCAAATAGTATTACTGTATCTAGTGAAGCAAAATCTTTATGGAATGGAAACACCTTTATTAGCGTGTCTGTTTTTTATGACAATCCTGCATGAAGCAGTACGTACTTCCCACTGTAGTAGGACTTGATTCGTACTGTCATAGGGAGTTTGCTATGATTTCACCTGTTAAGCGGAGCAGATATTGTGCCGTTTTTGTCGCACATAAGTATTTAGCGAATTCAGCGTATTTGAAAACATAACAAGTGCTTTGCATTTATTTCCTAGAATCGGTGGCTTTGGTCTGCTACAAGTAAAGGATGAATAAAGGTCATCGCTGTGTGATATTATTTTTCCTCATTGTCAGTCAGGCTGACAATTACTCCACTCGATCGTAATATAACTGTTTACAGTCTAACGCAAGTTATAATCTTAAAATTTTCGCTTGCTGATTTTAACAGAGATCCTCTTCAAAATAGAATGGACCACTTATTTGAGTATGAGGGTTGGTGTTCGCCATTACTCTACAATGTACAATGTAATACA
Source organism: Brevimyrus niger (assembly GCA_015164015.2). NCBI lineage: Eukaryota > Metazoa > Chordata > Actinopteri > Osteoglossiformes > Mormyridae > Brevimyrus > Brevimyrus niger. The sequence goes on from JAABNY020000019.1 coordinate 553,009, forward strand.
AGTATCACGGATTCGCTATAGGACACGGCACGTGCAATGACGACCGGGTTTGCAGCAATTAATATGTAAATTCACGTGCTTTTTCAAATCATGATAGAAGTAAAAAAACAACAACGTTTCGTACATTTATTATAGAGTAAGACTAACACGTGTAGAGCTGAGAATTCAATTAAATGTAATAGAGTCAAATTCTAATATCCATCCATCTTCTAAGTGTTCCTCCTGGTCAAGGTCGTGGGGGGATGCAGGGCAGAAGGCTGGGGTACACCCTGCACCTTGGATGTGGTGCCTCCCCACCACAGGGCACACCCATGCGTATACTACCAGGAATTTAGAAATTCCAGATAAAATAATTGTTTGTTTTTGGACTGAGGGTGGAAGCCCATTTGTCATATGAAGAAGAAGCTGTAAATTTATATTCCGAAAACAAAATGTTTTACACTTCAGTTTTGTTTCCAACACAACAGCATTACATTGAAAACAGACGAAGGAGACATCTTGCTTGACTATTCGAAGAACCTCATCAATGAAGAAGTGCTGAAGATGTTGATTGACCTGGTAATGATGTATCTCGTGTAGCTGAATTTCAAAGGCTGTCCATTCAAAACCCAGGGTGTTGTACACTGCTAATTTCTGGTATTTCAAATGAAGCATTTTATGACTTCTGTATACTGTATATTTGATTAGATTGATTATAAACTTTATTTTTGTGAATATCATTTAGCTGTAAAATGTGTTGCAGTAAAATTACAGTGATGTTTAAGGTTGTTAAATGAGTTTCTCTCTATAACATAATATGTTGCTGTTGTATTTTGTACAAGTTTTCAAATATCAAATATTGATTTCTTTAAAAAGTTAGCCACTAGTAAGTAGATGTATTTTAGTCTTATGGCTTGTAATGCATACATTTTATTACAAATATAATTTTATTAATTTGTTCAGGCAAAGTCAAGGGGTGTGGAGACAGCAAGGGAGAATATGTTTACTGGTGAGAAGATCAATTTTACGGAGGTATGACAGGGCTCTGCATTTTCTCCCTCAGTAATTTCGCACTTGTTTGCATTTTGGGTGCAACCTGTTACTTTCCAGTTACAGTACTAAGGGTTTGAATTCCACCTCCAGTCTTTGTATATGTTTTTATGTATTTCCTCTGTGTTGTGTGGGTTTCCCCGTACACTGTTGTTAAATGGCATTTTTGAAGTGATATAGTTTAAAATAGAAAGGAGGCCGGAAGGGGTTTAGCAGGCTAAGTCTCTGTATCCATGAGAAGAAGGTTGCTGGTTTCAGTGCCAGCTTTGGCAGAACAGTCACATGTCTGTGGGCCCTTGAGCAAGGCCCTTAGTCCCCGCCCCCCCAGCTCCAGGTGCACTGAACATTGGCAGATCCTGCACTAAGATCCCCCAGGCTATGGAGAGTAAGATGGAGTCAGTCAAGGGAAGCAGTCCAATGCACTTGTACCCATACTTGTGCAAATGGCAAATGAAGTGTTTGTCGTATCAAAGGGCATTGCTGAAGTGTGCGTTGCATGTGACTGTGTCCATGTCCAACTATATGTCTCTTCCTTTCACATCTGTGCATTTTATCCAAGTGGTGCTGCATGCCTGGCTGCCTCATATAACCTGAATAGACCCTGACCAGATCATGCAGTTGGAATTTGGATGTTTTGAGTATTCCAGTTAGAATTCACATCTGCGATGATAGTCACAGTGCATGTGGAGCTCTAGGTTGGTCCCAGTGGTTTGCTAAACTGGCGCTGCACATCTGTCAGTATAACTTATAATGAATCATCATATAAATAAAAGCCCTCATTTCTACAATAAGGTTTTTTATATCGATCACATGAATTACTACATTAGTGGCCAAAATTGTGGAAGCGATTCCAGTTTATAGAGATTGAACTTCATTCAACAGTTGCTCTAGTTATTTGTGTAATCTTCAAATATATATTTGTCACATTTTTATATGATATTCATGTAGTAATTTGTAGTATTGCATGTAGTAAGCGTAATGCCAAAAATGCTGGGTGTTTCTTCAGATTTAGCTACTAATGTATATAATTAGAGTGCTTATATATTATGTATTAATTATAGTAATTAATGTATATATGCATGACTTATTGGGGAACATCATGGTTATATAAGATATAGTTTTTGAACACAATACAGACCTTTTTAAGGCTCATTCTTTATTGGTAGGAGGTGCTATTTTGTATCTCAGTTCCATCCTGCATCTTGGTCTTAAGGGTTATGTTCCCATTCTGCCCCTGCTGTTTCACCCCTGAGCAGGGTCGGGCAGTCCTCCATGTGGCTCTGAGGAACCGTGCCAATTCCCCCATCAATGTTGATGGGAAGGACGTCATGCCTGAGGTCAACAAGGTCCTTGAGAAGATGAAGGGCTTCTGTCATGTAAGAACAAACTGACCTCTTAGCTATAATTGGATCTCTTCCCTTCACATTTGTATTTTGCACCCTAGTGGTGCAGTTATATATATTCCTTACAGGAATAATCCAACGTGGACAATCGGCTCCCTGTTACTCTCTTGAATTAATAAAGTTCACCTGCCTATCTGTCACTGATCTGTAATAGTATCTATAGAGTTACGCTTCCTGGGGTGATATGGTAAAGCCATGACTTTCTTTCCTGTACAGAAAGTGCGTAGCGGTGAGTGGAAGGGTTACACCGGGAAATCCATCACTGATGTTGTCAACATTGGCATAGGAGGCTCTGATCTGGTGAGCGGGGATCCATCTTTGTGACACATAGGGCAGATAACCTTAGAAACCTGCGCTGAGTGTCGGTTAAACAGCGAACTCGTTTGGCCGGTTGGGTAAGCCCTGGTCTGCTGTGCCAGGGCCCGCTGATGGTCACCGAGGCGTTGAAGCCCTATTCCAAAGAAGGACCTCGCGTCTGGTTTGTTTCCAACATCGATGGGACGCACATTGCGAAGACCCTGGCGGAGCTCAATGCTGAGACCACACTCTTCATCATCGCCTCCAAGGTACTGGGATCTGTTTGCTGTCTCCTAATTCTCAGAACAAATGTAGCAGAGCAAGCTGTTGCAAATTAGCTTTACTTACACAAAACTGTTTTGACGCCTGAAAGAAAAATGATTGACTCAGAGAGATAGCCAATCAGATTGTAGAGGAGGAGGGTCCAAGCAACTAGAGGAGGCAGGAACAACCAATCAGATGTCTTGGTCCCACCTGCTGTAGTGGCTTGGGGGAGGCTTAGCCCCCCCATTTCATGAATCTCTAGTGACGTTTCTGTTATTAGTAAAATGTTCTTGACATTAAAGTTCTTGACTGTGAACTTTTCTGGTGTGTTTTATGTTGTCTAACTGCTGTCAGATCTCTGTCCTGGCTGACTTGTGTAAGCATAGCACTGGTGCCAGAAGAAATCTGACAGGGCTCTCATGGTGGGGAAGGGGGGGCAGCAGTAAAAGTTGTCGATGGGCAGGGGCTTGGGGGGTGGCGATGGGTAAGCAGACGGTCTGTAGCCGCATGCCTGGGAGAGACTGGACTTGTTTTACAATGAACCCCTTTATTTCTTTAAAAAAAAAAGAAATTAAAATAAAAGACAGTCTCCTTGTTGTGTGGAGTTTGTAGGAGGCACAATGGCTCATTTGCCTGCAAATGCTAACGCTGTATAAACTGTGAATTTGTTGGTTTTCATAATGTAATAACAGCCTCTAGACAATTCATTTTTCTATGCATTGACTCTGCAACTGTGCCGCTGTTTGCTCAGACGTTCACCACTCAGGAGACCATCACCAACGCTGAGTCAGCCAAGGAGTGGTTCCTGAACACTGCTAAAGATGTGAGTGCCCCAGTGTTACCAGACGGAATGGGGGTGGGGGGGGTGGGGACTGAGCATCACCAAGATGAAAAACACAAGCAGTACAGAGGAAAGAGAGATGATGTTTGATTGTTTTCCATGTGCCCCACAGAAATCAGCTGTAGCCAAACACTTTGTGGCACTCTCCACCAATGCAGTGAGTTCTCAGTGTTCACACACCTTCGATCCCTGCCCCTGGTCAGCACAGTCCAATTGACTTCTGGCTCCGTCTTCTTTCAGCCCAAAGTAAAGGACTTCGGGATCGATACTGAGAACATGTTTGAGTTTTGGGACGTAAGTATGACAGGGCCTTTGCTGGACGCCCGCATTCCGCACCTTATCAGCTAGTGGGAACCCACAGGAAGTTGCTATTAATAGTGTGCGCTTTTGACCTGCGAAGTAGCTGCCTGTGAGCTCAGGCGGACAGCTGTCGGCTGACTGATGAAGAGGCTGATATCCACCACGCCGCTGGTGTGATATTACTGGAGGTGACCTTCTCTCTGGTCCTGTTACTGTATTCGACTGGGTGCAGCAAAGGTCATGGGGCCTCAGTTGGTCACATTGCTGGTAATTAAAGAACAATGACATCAACAGCAGCAGTGTTTCTTGAAAGTGGCACAATTTGTTGGCTTTCTAGGGTAAAATTGTGGCTTTGTGGGTAGTACTGAGAGCTATGGCTTTGAAAAGTACAAGTTTCTCCAAAGACATTTAGTGAGATGAATATGCTTATAGTGTGTATTCTCAGCAATACACCAACATGTCAGGGTGTCCCCCTGCCTTATGCCCCCCTGCCTTGTGCCCCCTGCCTTATGTCTCCCTGCCTTATGTCCCCCTGCCTTATGTCTCCCTGCCTTATGTCCCCCTGCCTTGTGCCCCCTGCCTTATGTCCCCCTGCCTTATGTCTCCCTGCCTTGTGTCCCCCTGCCTTATGTCTCCCTGCCTTATGTCTCCCTGTCTTATGTCCCCCCTGCCATATGTCCCCCTGCCGTATGTCTCACTGCCTTGTGTCCCCCTGCCTTGTGCCCTCCTGCCTTATGTCGCCCTGCCTTATGTCTCCCAGCCTTATGTCCCCTTGCCTTGTGTCCTATGCTGCTCCTCATTAATAGGCCTTGCCCCTCCCTCCACGACCCTATACTGGATCAGTTGTTGATGGACAGATTTCACTGGAATTGCTAAGTATAATCATCCCTTCAGATATAAGATTACTATGAACTCTGAGTGCTACATAAACAAAAAGTAAGTACTCCCCTCACATTCTTGTAAATATTTTATTATAACCTTTCATGGGACAACACTGAAGATATGATATGACACTTTAATACAATGTAAAGCAGTACGTGTACAGCTTGTATAACAGTATAAATGTGTTGTCCCCTCAAAATAAACACACAGCCAATAATGTCTAAACTGCTGGCAACAAAAAGGAGTTTAATCCTAAGTGAAAATGTCCAAACTGTGCCCAAAGTGTCAATATTTTGTGTGGCCACAAAATATGTGTGCATACATGCTCGTATGTGTGTGAGTATACATAATATTGTGGCAAGCAAAGAAATGCACGATGCAGGGACTTATTAGGCTTAATTCAGAAAATCAGGGAAAAATTTGAGTGTGTGTGTGTGTGTGTGGGGGGGGGGGTCAGTTATAAAGTGACAGCCCCTTCAGGACAGTCATCCACCAGGGTCCAGAGCACACACACATGGCTGGCTTATGAGAGAAGTCTGTTCTGCTGCCGAGTTGGTGAAGTATCAGCCACCAGCCGGGTTGCGTTGCTCTCCTTGAGGTAACCTTGGATACCATTGGCCTATGTGGTGCTGATTGCCCCCTGCTGGTGTGAGGTAGATTCCCAGCAGTCTGTCATGTTGCTATATGTATTTTTTTTTAAACAAGTCAAGGTTATGGGTCCTGAGGCCACAGGGCAACCAATACAAGGTCATCGTTGCTATTTCTGGCATTGGGGAAAATGTACTGGTACATGGAGAACGGATCAGTTCCTTACGAGAAAATATTTTTGTCAAATGTTTCTGAAAATATATGTTAGCAGGTTCACTTCTTGAGGGAACAAATGAACAGGGGTGTAAATTATGGGGGAGTTCAACTACCCCCAATAATCAAAACTAGCCAATACAACCCCCTGGACCCCCTTAAATGGGTGGAGACCCCCCCCCCAATGCCCAACCCAAAGATATGCCCTTGCAGATGAGAGTATGCTTGTCTTTGGATGTAGGTGTGGCATTTGGCCATTTCGAAGCATCATTAGCAAGCAGAGCACTGAGCGGAGATGGAGATAGAGGGAGAGGATTGAAGTGGCAAATCCAAAGGCCTGTGGGTCTTCCCTACTGCTGGATGCAGTGTCTGACATCACTGGAATATCTGATGGCTTCACCCGCCGTTCTTGTTTAAAGCGTCAGTGAAGTTTGTATAGCTGGACTCCCTGATGTTTTGAAGTACACGGTTATTGGCAGCATACCCTGAGGTCTTCGTTCCCTTTGAAGACTGAACGACGAGAGATTGGAGATGTGCTGTTTCACATGTGTGTCAATCAAGTCTGGAAAGTGAATATTAACTTAAAAAAAACACAGACTGTAAATGTTCCGTTTTGGTCCAAAGTGCTGGCCCTAAAATATCATAGGTGTATCATAGGCACACCGACTTCCTCTCGAAAATAGAATATCATTATTAGTATTTATTTACTAGGGCTTTTTATTTGGCTGTTTCGGAAGGTGGACGGACGGATTTCTGGTGCATGCTGGGAGTGCAAGGGAAGGGGGGAGGTGGGATGTCTGATGTCGTACCCTGGCAGCGTGTCTCCTCAGTGGAACAGATGGGAGGCAGGAGGCTGCTACGTTGGGGGGGAAATGGCCCGCTATATTTAATACCGAATAAAATGATATCACGCTTTATTTTCCCTTTCAGTGGGTGGGTGGCCGTTACTCCCTGTGGTCAGCGATTGGCCTGTCCATTGCTTTGCATATAGGTATGTACATAAATAAAGCTCTTTACAGTAACCCATAAAGCTCATGGGCGCCTCCTGTTGATCAGACCATTTATGTACCATTTATAGATACTTTGCTCATTTTTTGTAATTTTTACTGATGTACTTGGCTGGCAAAACAAAATAGTGCATAATTCCAAGTTATTTGTGTCATTTTTTTCACTTTGCCCCCCAAAAGTTTCTAAAATAGTGTTCTTGTTTCACACCAGGCTTTGAGAACTTTGAGAAATTGCTGAGTGGAGCTCACTGGATGGTAGGTTTGCTCAGCGGGGGAAGGCAGGGACCACCTTACTTACAAGGCAGCTGTGCTGAGTTATCCTGCATGTGCAGCTTAACGCAAAGCGTCACACGATACTGCAGTCCATCAACTGCAAGCTGGGTAACCAACAAATACAGTGGTACCTCAGAACTCAAACTTAATCCATTCAGAACTCCGGGTCAAATCCTAAAATATTCGAGATGTGATCGAATTTTCCCCATAAGAGATAATGGAAGACCAATTAATTGGTTCCCGGCCCCCAAAAATTACACCATATATTTTTTTTTTTTAGCATTTAAACACAAAATGAACCGAATAAAATAAGAAGAGCATATGCTGTACTAAACACATCTAAGCACATTTATCAAAACAGTAATTTTTAAAGTAACAAAATAAATGTATCCAAACAATGTGTACAGTTAAAAAAAAAACTTATTGTCCTGCCCTGATTGTTGGCCCCGCCTTCCGGGTGCCAAGACCTCTTGTTAACCCCGTGTGGGATCCTCATGTGATCAGCTGTTTCTGGTTGTTGTCATTAATCCTCTGTATTTAGTCTGCATTTCAGTTTGTTTCCCCAGTCCAATCATTGTTTTGTCCCTCTGCGTTTTACCTGCCTTACATGTAATTAAACCCCGTATTCCCCAATACCTTGATGTCTGCTCCTTTGACTTTGTTACTTCCCCACTCGGCATGACGATATTATTATAATTAAATGTATTAATGGTTTATTACTAATATTTAATTAATTCATAATAAATCTTATCAAAATGTAATTTATTATATGATAATTTGTGTTACTGTTTATCATTGTCTAAATGTATTTTTACACTATTTTTACATATATGTATTCAGTTAGTGTAAACATGCACGATGCTATCACAGCGAATGCGAGGCTGAGACTGAAGCATTACCCTTTGTTTCTGCTGAGAGACGTGCCGCGTGACTCATTTCCCCGCGCGTACAAGTTATCTTAGGTCGGCATTCATGGTTTGACTTCTAAGATTCAGATCGAGTTCTAGGTATTTTTTTTCTGACTGGTTGGTTTGACTTTTAAGAAATTTGAGTTCTAAGGAGTTCGAGAACTGAGGTACCACTGTAAATCAAACATTAAATACATAGTGACTATTCCTGACATTGTTGGAAATGAAAAACCCTTTTCTCTATATCGGATGTGGAGGAGTTTCAAATACTTTTGTCCTATAGTGACATGTGTTAAAGTTGCGGTGCTGGTGGATTTAGGCAGCACTGCTTTGAGCCTGCAGGTAGGGGGTGCTGTTTTAGCGCAGCCCCACAGACCGAAGCTCTCACGTGTTCCTGCCCTTTTTCCTGCTCAGGACAGCCACTTCCGCAGCGCCCCCCTGGAGAGCAACGCTCCTGTACTGCTGGCCATGCTGGGCATCTGGTACATCAACTTCTTCCAGGCAGAAACTCACGCCCTGCTTCCCTATGACCAGTACATGCATCGCTTCGCCGCCTATTTCCAGCAGGTCTGTGGGAGGCTGGAGGATGGGAACCTGGGGGGGGAGGGGGGGGATGGAGGCAGAGGAGATTGGATCTTGGACCTTACCCTGTCCAGCAGAAGCTGTGATGGCTGACCTTTCAGTTGGAAGATCACAAGAGTTGTGTGTGTCCACAGGGGGACATGGAGTCCAATGGGAAATACATAACTAATCATGGCACACGAGTGGATTACCACACCGGGCCCATAGTCTGGGGGGAGCCTGGCACCAACGGGCAGCACGCCTTTTACCAGCTCATCCACCAGGGTATGCCACCAGCAGGGGGAGCTTCAATACATGGGCTTACCCAGGGGGAAACCCAGGGGCCTCTACTATTAAGGGGCCTCAATCAGCCTTGTTAGTAACAGTTTATTTGACAAGGCACGAATATAGTATTATATTATTACTTATGTATTAATTCCATACTGATCTCACGCTAATTAATCAGTAATAAATCGTAATGCATGTTTTTATAATTGTTACTATAGTTGTTAATTATGTAAACCTTTGTGAACTACTAAAGGAACTACTGAAGGAATGAGTCATGAATAATAGAACTAACTTGAGCTGGGATTCCGTGACTCCATCATGTCGGTGCGGCGCTTAATGGTCCGGGGGTTTGATGGAAAGCGGGGCGGAGGGGATTAGGACCGCAGCCCAAACCTGAAATGTCACGGGCACATTCTGCTCTCCACACGCTCAGGAACGCGCATGGTGCCTGCTGATTTCCTGATCCCAGCCCAGACGCAGCATCCCATCAGGGACAGCCTACATCACAAGGTAAGCCTGCGTGGGGGTTGGTTTCAGGCACATGCCCCCGCCCCACTGCCTCAGAGAGCTCTGTTTCACCCTTTGATTCTGTTTTATGTGTCTTTAAAACTCAGATATGAATTCAGTGAGTATTCACCTTATTTTGAATTTATTTCTGCAGCTGCTGTGTTGAACAGGTCTTGTAACCATCAAGAAATCACATTTAGTTAGTGTTTCCTAGGCAAACAATTATAGTCTGGAACAAGCATTTTGACAAGTTGGTTGGCGACTAGTGGCAAAGTCTTCTGGTCTATCTGTTAACCACAGCTTAACTGGCAGGTTTTGTCTTTATTTTTGTAAGATCCTGATAGCTAACTTCCTAGCCCAGACTGAGGCGCTAATGAGGGGAAAGACTGCAGAGGAGGCAAAGAAAGAACTGGAAGCCAGCGGCTTGAGCGGAGAAGCTCTGGCCAAACTGTTGCCTCACAAAGTGAGTGGGCGTTGTTCATTTATAACAGTAGTAAACCTGGTAAGCAATGATTCGTGGTGTCTCATTGTGGGCATAATGGTGCGTTCGTTTTTCTCTCGCAACTCAGAAATTCTGAGGTGAGTGACATCACGTCCGACAATTTCCTGTTTGTGCTACCACATCTCGGAACAAACATGGCCGCCTCCATGAACACGCTGCTGTGTGATGTTGCTTTATATTTTAGCAGATTTGGACTGAGATTCTTTTTTCCGAGAGACAAACAAACAAGACACAAACAAAAACACAAACTAGTCAAACCACATTAAAAACTTTATAAAATATTTTAGTACATTCATACCAATGTTCTTTTTTCAAGAGGCAAACAGGCTACAAGCAAACCAAAGACACTAACAAGTCTGATAAGAATCTGATATTGCATGATAGGATACTGTTTACGGTCATGATATGGTATTCTCTAAATCGAGCATGTGCAATTACATTTATAACTATTAATACATTTAAGAAAATAAACATTTTGAAAGATTTATAAAATAAATTACCATTGACTGTGTAAGCCGCCATGTTGAAATTACATAACACGGGAAGCTTGGACAAGAAAATTCTGTCCGTCATCAACGTCATAAAAGAGCCATATTTCCGACGGGAAGTGACATTTTCGTGGCGTTTTGTGACGTTCCAACTCGAAGAGAAATAGTCAAACGCAGGATAAGACTTTGGGCAAAGACACCAAAGGAAATGCTGCCCCCTGTAGGTCATTTAACTTGCATGCAGGTTCCATACTCAACATATAGAAATTATTATATTTTTTTCTATTTAAAGGTTTTTCAAGGAAACAAACCAACCAACTCTATCGTGTTCAAGAAACTAACTCCCTTCACCCTTGGAGCTCTCATCGGTATGTGCCTGAATAACTATTCCTAAAATTTACAACCATGTAAGCATAGTAAACTTAACACAGCATCCATTGTACTGTATTTCTAATGCTAGCACTACAGATTATAATGTTCTTGCATGAGAGTGGTTATTCTCTTGCAGTTTTAATTCAGATAGAGAGGATGTCTTCCTAATATAATGCATTTATATAAGTGTATTGTTACACCCATCAGCCCAGCTGCTAATGATGGCCAAATAATGCTTCATGAACCATTTGCTGTATTTCATTACCTCACTAGATGGGGCTCTTGGTTTGCTTTGGGGCCATGGTTTGAGTCCTTTTTTGAACTGAGAGCACCATCTAGTGGGGTCAGAAAATACAGCAAGTGGTTCATGAAGCTTCATTTAGCATTCATTACCAGCTACTCATTTAAAGGAGATTTTCACTGATAGGGATTTGTGTATGTCTGTAAGATGAGCATACTTGCATAGCATACCTGGTTCTGATGAAACTGTGTTGCAGCAATGTATGAGCACAAGATCTTTGTACAAGGAGTCATGTGGGAGATCAACAGTTTTGACCAGTGGGGGTAAGTGTCTGTACCGGATCGCAGAGTGTTCTCTGCAATTACAATCTCATATAATCCTTTTAAATCATTAATATTATATAAATTGTCATTATGTATTTAAGCCTGTGTATTGGTACATGGCGGTGAACATCTACTGGTTTATGACCCCACCCCTACAATCCCCACCATCCCCTCCCGCTAGAGTTGAACTGGGGAAACAGCTGGCCAAAAAGATAGAGGCAGAGCTGAAGGCTACAGCAGAGGTGACATCACATGACTCCTCTACCAACGGCCTCATCAACTTCATTAAGAAGAACCATGCCTGAAGGCTTCTCCTCCCCAGGGACCCATGGGAGATGGCATGTAGCAGCCCAGTGACCAGAGTCACTACCAGCACATGCTACCATGGGAACAAATACACTTTATTGTTGGTTAAGTCCTACGATTACTGAATCTGCTAAAGAGGGAACATCTGATTTAAGACTGGGAAGATGTTGCACCATCCTACTACCACCTAGTCAGTTGCAACTTATAAGTGTCCGCCGATCACTTTAATGCTTGTCATCTCTTCGTGATGCAACATAATAACATTTACTATATTACTGTCAAACATACATGTAGATTAAACCTGGAATTTGTGAAAATATCAAATCCTCTCTGTGTGGTCAAAATCGACGCATCATGGCAACCCAAGGACACCGTTTTGGAACAGAAGCTTCTTTTGGTTTTCCTTCTCCCCTGGTGATGGGTCTTGAGGTAGCAAGTTACCCTGATGTATGTTGGGTTTTGAGATATCTGTTGAAGAAGCGGGATGCGATACATCCTGGGAGCTACAGTTTCTTCAGATGAGATATTTAGGAACCTGCAGCGCAGGATGTATTTAAACAGGGTGAAAATTGGATAGGCCTCTGTAAGTTACATATTTCAATTAGATATTCATAGGACCATTATTATTGCTTAGTCCAAGTACCTTGCATTGTGCCATTATTTTCCACAAAGTGGCGCTGTTTCCCATGGTCTGGTACAACCAGCTTTTCCACAGCCAGAATATAAAAAAAAAAATTAAAAAGGTTTCTTTCAAGAAAATGTCAAAATGACAGGATATTCCATTGCTGCTTATTGCTGTAGGTTTATACCATTGTGGTGAAATATTAATGTTTCCCAAGCCAGTAGAATGACGGCTTTCATGTATTGAGTTTAGTGGTTTCTGTAAGGCACCCCAGAATTTGGTTTGAAGTGGGATTTAGCAGATTAAGTAAATCTAATCAAAAGAAAGACAAAACATGATGGTCTTTGATATTAATGATAGTTCTGAGATAGTATTTTATGCAATAGGCAGAACTTTAACTCATAGTATGCTGAAGCTGCTTACCGCACCATAAAACAAATCAGTATCTAAACCAAAAAAAAGAACCTGGGCCATCAGACTGCGATGATGGATGAATAGCGTTGCTAGGCAACAGCACATTAGTTCAAACTGAAGTTATCCTTCATCGTGGTACACTTGGAAGTAAGAATTCTGATTACAGTCCATGTTACAGTCTGTATTTCTAAAGGGACTTGTTGACTAATTCGGCTTTTGAACTGGAGGGAAAAATCATACATTTTACGGAATATATATAACACTAATTGCAAAATTAGAACACATTTGCAAATTAATTAGCAAAATTCACTTCTGCACAGTAGGTAATGCTTTAGCTGAAGAAATGGATCAATTTCCAGAATGTCTAGGTTACACTACCAAACTAGTGAAGTGTATATGATGCAGAGAACTGGTGGTACTGGTTTGAGTATATGTTTATTTTGTTTATCGTAGTTACAGGGTGTGACCTTATATTGTATGTCTTTCAGTTTTAACATGCACCCTATTGTCACAACCAGAGACCTCAGTCCTATACTGCAACCACACAGGCACAAATATCAAAGGTTTATTTGGGTCAACAGGGGGCGCCATGTCTTTCCTTTGGCCACCACAACATCCCTGTCAGGAATCGGTCCTGGGTGGTCTTCGGGGTCCGTGGCTCACGGACCCCATTGTTTGGGGCATTCTGGGGTGAGCTGGGCCTGATTTTTAAACCCAGATTTTCTTGACCTGAGAGCCGACAGCTGTGGATACCCTTTAATCTTCCAGCTTCTCCTATGAACAGTAAAGAGTGATAAGTTGACTCAGCTGCATGTTTGACTGTTTGAGCCGGGTCTCTATAATGGCCGCCCCCCCCCCCCCCGCCGCCCCAGCCCACAGCAGCCAAGAACCTCATCATTTCTCTCTCTGTTGTTAGAGATTCCTTAACATTATTACATTTCATGTTCATGGGCTACTTTTATTATGCCTGAATCCTTGTTCCCTTTAATCCGCTCTAAATGTTACTCGCCTCTCTGCTGGGGAAGACACCCCTGCATTACAGATCCCGTGTGGTCTACACCATTGTCAATGCATTTTACACCTCAATTCATATACGACATAAGGATACTGAATTTAAATTTTTGAAGCAAACAGAGCCTAACAATGCACTCTGAAATATACATGTTTTAGAAAAATAATTGATAATTGCTATCTGCCTAATAGCACAGGCAGTGCATTCATACATGTTTAAAATTCTGTTACTTATGAGCATAAAAGCGTGTTAAAAAGCGCACAGCCAATATAAACCCACCCACACATTTGTTTTGGCCTGGAATGCAGAACTCGAGTCTCTTATCATCCCCTTTATCCAAACAGCCACTCTGACGACTCAGCAAACAGCCCTGATGTCTCAACCATAAAGGCAGCCTGTTGACACCCATTCTTTTTCCCTTTCAAAGATACCTGAACCCTTTAATGATCAGCACCTGCTTTTGGGGGGCTGCTGCAAAAGACAGAGCAATGCAGAGGAGCCCCGAGGCAGCAAAAAACACTCAACAATAATAAAAAAAAAGAATAAATCAAGACGACAGTGTAGGATATTTTACATATACATGCAGCTTTGGAAAAATATTTAATGACCACAATTATTTGTTTCACTCGTTTCTCAGTTAATATGTGTGCATCTGTGAATAATAATATTTGCAAACTGCAGCCTGGTTCTTCTGTTTCTTATGAATGAAGGGCTTCTTCCTCACTTTATGGGACTTGAGTCATGCTTCTAGGAGCCTGATATGCCTGCACTTAATGTTTGCCATTCCTTCTGAAGGTCATTTGATGTCATCCTCCGATTTATGAGACACTGCCAAACAAGTTGACAGTCATCTCTGGCATTTAAAGTTACTTCTGTCCTCTACCTTGCTGCTTTTTGGTCTTTGCCAGTGTCTCCTACCTTGTTCTTGTGTGTGTGTGTGTGTGTGTGTATATATATATATATATATATATATATATATGTATGTATGAGAGAGAGAGAGCGAGAGAGAGAGAGAGAGTATAGTACGTGTGTCTTTTCTCAGTAGACTAAAAGAGCCCATAATCTTCAATCCTCTGGGAACAAAGATTATCACCATTCCACACCATTTTATTGAAAACACAACCCTAATTTGCCCAGTCCAAATATGCAGCTGTTAGGGAGACACCCACCATGCACTGGGATTGGTGGAGAGGAACGAGGATCTTTCAAGCTCAATCACTGACAGCAGTGCCTGCCGCCTGGCCATGATGAAGACCTTCGGGACTGACAATACCACACACCAGTAAGGAATTCCAATATGCAGCAGCAGCGCAGGGCATTACTGGACCTCTCCTCTGGCTCTTTCATCTTTTTTATGAGGGTTCACGTTAGATGCCTCTCTCCCCTTTGATCTCAGTTTTGCGTTGACATGAGCAGCATTTTTCACCCTGACAACACTTTTGCCGGTTAGATTAGCTGGCTGCTGTCCCCCCCCCATCAAAACATTTTCAGAATTCCAGGCCAGGCAGATAATCCCCCATCTGATTGGCTAATTGTAACAATAGCTGTTTCATTTGTTTGCTGCAAAATGCCATCAGAAATCATTTTTTTTCCCTCCACCGAGACATGAAAATCAACTAATAGCAGACGCCGTCTGTATTCATTGTGCCCTTTTATGTAGTTTACTTGTAAATCAAACTACATTTAATAATTAGAAAAATGGCCAAGCAATAGCCTATTACTACAATGTGCTTAAAATCACAGCAATAAAAATTACACAACAGATGGTATAGCAATAGATAAAATATACATCAATAATCCTCATCTAACCGGCTGTCAGAGGCTAATGTTGTTATAGGTCACAAAGCCTACCCCCCCTCCATTTCCCACATTATTTGCTAAATAATGAAGCTGGTGTTTTGGTCAAACAGAATTCTGTGGTTACTGAATAGACTCTTGTTTCCAAGGGCTTTTTTCAGAGCAAGCAGACATCTAATGTTAGGATCTCAGCTATGTCACATGATCTACAATAAACTTAGCATGTCAAGTTTCAATTACAAAAATGACTCAATGGCCCCATAATGACACAAACTCTGGTGCGGGGGAGACTGCGTTCCTGAATAAACGGCCTAATCTTTGGCAGTCGATCGCGAAGGAAGCTGCAAAAGCCACATTCGTAAACCCAACATAAGTTGGCAAAAAAATATTAACACCTGTTTTTCAAATGGAAAACAACTTGGAGTTAAATGTCTCAAATTCAGCGTCACAAAAGATGTTTCAAGTTTTTGACATTATAGAAAAACAAAGCAAGACATCACCAAGTTAACTACAAAACCACTTTATTAAAAAAGCAGATTATATCATCTAAGGTTAAATGACATGTCTGACTTTAACTCATTAAATAACTTTAGACTTTTTATCTTTAGATAAATAAATCTACATTTCCTCTTTTCACAAAACATCTAGGAAATCACACATCGAATGATGTTTTGAGAGCTACTTACAGGACAGACAGCAGCTATATTTTTGGACTTTGTGCAAGAAATAAACCTATCCTTATATACAGCTAACCTAGCGGCAGAGTGTCGGATGTGTACTGAAAATGAAGGTTTTTTTTCCACTGTGAAGGATGTGTTGAGAGAATATCCACAATGTCTTCCATTACAAAAGCAACATCAGAGGGAGAAACACTTGGGGATTATGCTGTGCTCTCTCATTATTATTTATAATCTTTTATTTCCTTCAGCAGGGGTTCATTGGGCTATTCGCTATTACTCTGTCAATAAACATCCACTGTGTCGACTACCGGCACTGAGATGGCAACAAAACAATGGTATGTGACTTAGCAGAAATGGTTTGCTGTAAGATTTCAATACTTTGATTTAAAAACTGGTGAGAAGGGACGTTCTGGTGGGACTGTAACTAAGCCCTAAATGCATCAGGTTGGGTAGAGATGTACAGCAATACACAAGTCCTATGAACTCTGAGATCTCTTACACCTGTGGCCGCAACAGAGCCATGCTTATGTTCAGTAGTATCAGAAAGATCAGCCTCACCCCCCCACGGTGTGAATGACAGCTACAGTAATAGAGGCTCCCGTTTCATTCGGACCCGGTGGCCTTCACGTCATTTTGCCGTCAAAATGCAAGCGGGAGGGACAGAGCCAGTGCCCCAGGACTGGCGATCACGCAGAGTGACATCATGAATAAATTAAATTAGCAGTTAATTAAATAACTAAGATTCCCAGCCTACTCCCCCCCGCCCCCCTTTGGCCACCTTCCTGGAGGGAGGAGCTGATCGGAGGGGAACCCAAAACCTTCCTCACCATGGTCCACAGCACAGTGCTGACTTCATATCAGCAGCTGCTTACTTTAAGGCATAGATTTAGAATAAAAATAATAATAATAAATGTGTCTATTGACTTGGTGAGAAGGCGAGGGGGAATTAAATATCAGTGCTTTTGTTTTCTTTGACCAGCGTCCTAAACACATTAACAGCAAAGAAAAATGTTGGAGGGGCCAAAATTGTTAAAAGAAAGAAAAGGCTGCATTCACTTGTAACAGAAATGACAAAGGACAGCGATGTCTCACGATAACAGTGAAAAAACAGACAGAAATGCAGCACTTCCTCTAATAACAGACAGCTAAACCAGCACTGTACAGTTAAATATCTCTCACATGCCAGGGAGTCATTTGGCCTCTGACTCCTTCAGAACGCGCGGCACAAACAACAGACACACATGGGTCGTGACCATAGGCTATCCGTACACAAGCACGAGCATATCTGTATACACGCGTAACAGCCATATACTCTGCATACATTCAACTTCTTTGACGCTGATTGGGTACTTTATGCGAGAAACATAAATCAGCTGGGGTGAATAGGGCCGTCCACGTCGGCGGTGTGTCTGAGCGGTACGGGCGATGTCATGGCGTGCGAGAAGACGGACACGTGGGCGGCGCGACAAGTCCTCAGACGGCGTGTGCCGCGGAGGCGGCGGGCGGGAGAGCGGCTCTTAAGTGCTGCATTCAAGGAGAATGGGCAATTACTCTGGCAGGCAGGTGCCCTTGGCTTGTTACGGGCCGTAATCCATTTATGACGAGGAGAGACAGGAGCGGACTAAAGGGGTAAGGAATGCCGCCGGACCTGCCCCCATGTGCCGGGGGAGTTTCCACAAGGCCTGCTGTGTGGTTTGGCTCCCTTAACACACCCAAGTTAGGTCTGGGTGCTACTCCGGTCCACCGACTGAGCCCACAGGCCTCTCCAGAATAAAATCATGTCTCATTTTAGGATTACGGCGGCACAAGATGTGCTTTCAGGATAACATAACCCCCCTCATCCGCTCTAATGAGACAGACAGCGCGCCCCGTGCCTTTCCCTGGGGATCCCTTCGGCCTCTGATCTTCCTCTCTGGGTTATTCTGTTATGGTACACAGCGGTGTCCCCCCTTTTCACAGCTCCGTGACGTGCACAGGGAAGCTGGGCGGTGGGTGAGTTGCGGCCTGTCCCTTGAGCCTGCGGAGGTGGCAGGCGTGGCAGAGCAGGTGGCCCTGGAGCGGGTAGCAGCGCTGGCCTTCCTCATCGTTCAGCTGCAGCCTACAGTCCTGTGGGGAGGAAGACGTGGATTAGAGAGAGCCAGGATGGCCGGTCCAACTGTCCCATCCTGCCCAGTGCATCTGACAGAGCTTCCTGTGCCAGCCTGAATCCAAAAAACGAGGCACATTGGATTACAGCAGATCCAAGATTCTGGTTGGAAAAGGCGGAGTGTTTATTGGTATAAGCCAGGGGGTGTGGCTCAGGGCGCTGGTGATTGGCTCAGCAGATTAGGCTTCTGTGTGATTGGGTCTTGTTGGTTCAGGCCCTTGCCTCATTAGAATAATCAAATCTCCAATTGGCCCTTGAGAAAGGCCCCTAACCCCCCAATTAATGTTCCTGGGGCTCTGGGTAAATAGCCTGACCCTGCATTCGAGCCCCAAGTTTCACTCTCAACTGTCTGTCAAAAGAGAGCATAATGGGATATGAGAAAATTAATTTTCCAGAGTACCTGGACTTGTGCAAATAGCAAAAAAAGCATAATTTTATTACCATCGCCAGACTCAACGGCCGAAGAGCGCCATGCATCAAAGGCACAAGCGTGATGAGTGGAGAACCCCAGCAAAATTACTGCAGACATTAGGCCACACAACCCCCCACCCCCAAGCCTGTATCACCAGCACATAAGAAGGAACAGTCGAAGGAATCAGAAGAAAGAGTGATGCTGAGGATCTACCACATAGTTAACCCCTGAAACAGGCACCAGGATGTTGGTGAGGCTGGCAGAGAAACCTCCCAGCAAAGACAGCCTTTAAATTCTTCACTTCATCACGCGAAGTAGTGGAAGGGTTAGTTAATAAAGCTTGGAGGCAGCAAGACGGAGTGAAAGGCGCCTTTGTTGCGAATCAGCTTGTAAAAGAAAACGACAACGATGAATAGCAATGTCTCACCTCACAGTGGTAACACTCAACATGGTAATCCTTGTCCATGGACACGACCCTGATGGTCTCTTCAGAACCCTGGAATGAGAGCAGTTGGGAGTCAGACACCCACATAACACCGTACTCAGCGGAATGCGACTGCATCAGGACACTGACGGGCAGCGGAAGGCTACCTGGGCGGGAAGAATGGGCTTGTTGCAAGAGGCACATCTTGGGGCAAAAACCCTGTAGTGTAAACAGAGGGAAACAGCATTTCATGCGTTTGTATCACTAAAATGCAAGAATATAACCTATAAACACAATCCATCATTAACTTGCATATGACAATTCGCCGGAGACTACTGGTTCTCCAGTGTTTCAGATGCAGGCTTTACTCATGAGGGACTCTGCTGGGACACATACCACACAATTTTCAAAAAAGTGGCGTTTGTCCCACCCAGTATTTTCCTAGATTTCAAAAATATGAATAAATCTGTCAGGAAAATTTGGTTCTCATCTAGCCTACTGACCGAGGGGAAGAAGCTTTTAGCAGACGATTTCAGTTCCATACGTATAAACTAATGTATACAATCAATGCTGAGAGGGACAGGTAGCCTATACATAGATACAAAATACAAGATCATAGAGAATGATGCTGGGGGATAGATTTGACTGACTTGATGAATCTGCCTCTATAAACCTCAATACTGAAAACACAGTGACGCCCTTGTCGTCGGGTATGCAAAAACAATCATGTATTCAAGCAGAACAACTATCTGCAGTAAACCTTAAGCACCTAATCAACCAGTATGTTACATCCATACCATCACTTGGACACACTTCTGAAGGCGACCCACTCGGCCCGTTACACACTTCCGGCCCCAAGGCGGTTGCAGGATGTGGGAGAGCTCTTACGTGTGGTAGTCCTTCACGCAGTAGATGTTGTTCTCCACGTCCACGGTGAAAGGCACTCCATCCAAACCCTCGTTACAGACCACGCAGCGGAAACAGCTGGGGTGGTAGGACTTGCCCAGTGCCTGCAGGATCTTTGAGTAACATGAGAAGGTTAGGAATTTGGCCAAAGTGAACAGCATCTTCAATCGCTTAATACAGCTTTTAACAGATCCTGTTTAAAATGATCATTCTACCCAACCCTAAACCCAACCCTCCCCATTTTTCTAAAGCGGTGTATGAATTGTGAGTGTTACTATATGGTGGTCCAGTGGTTAGCACTGTTGCTTCATATCTCTAGGACCAGAGTCCACATGTATGGACTTTGCATGTTCTAATCCCATGGTTTCAAAAACACTCTAATGTCATTTGGAGTCCCCAAAATGCCCGTAGGTGTGAGTGAATGGTGTGTGATGGGTTGGCATGTGATTCAGGCCTCTTCCCTGCCTTCTAGCATCCAGGATAGACTCCCCTGCAGCCCCGAACAGGACAAGCAGTTACAGAAAATGGATGGATGGATGGTTTACAAGTTGATTACACAAGACTTACCATTTCCAGGATGAGGTGGCCGCATACAAAGCATTTGTCTGCCGTTTGCTGAAAACCAGAATACTGTAAGAAGGGGGGAAAAAAAACGAATTGCTTCATCTCTCAATATATATTAATAATATATAATATAATATCCTCTTCATGTTACAAAGTGAGATAATGCTGTGTTTCTCAAACTGCTCCTCAGGGACCCACAATCCAAAATATGGACTCTCCAGCAGGGAGAAAAAACATAGATTGTCTAGGGGTCACTGAGGAACGGATTTAGAAACTCTGCTCTTAAAGACTGACATCTGCCGTTATGGACATGTAATTATCCATTATAGCCATGCTTTTTGGGGGTGCTGTTGCTCTCTTCACTGTGACGAAGACTCACGGCTCCTTTTCGGAATGAATGAGAAAGTACAAGGTAGCAAGTTTCTTGTTTATACCACTGCTTGTTCAGACCTTGAGACCTAATTCCAAGGTCAAAGCAGTCCAACAAACATGGCATTTTTCTCTGCTTATTACTGCCAGCTTAACAGTACCGCTAGGAGCAGACTGTACCCCAGGATCAATACTGGAGGACAGCCATCTGCACACCGCAACCCTGGGGTCACGATCCCCCCGGCCAGGGGTAGAACGCGCGGGGGATGGGTGCCGCAGATTTGTTAGAGGCATCCCTTTCAGCTGCTAACGCTCTTCTTTTCCCTGCTGATTCACCATCTGCCTCCCCAATCAAAAGCTGGATAGGGGAGGTAGAAGCCGCAGACTCCCCCTTGAGTATTGTCTCCTGGCCATATGACCAGGAAATCCTGTAGAAAGTGTGGCATCTAAAAGAACTTTCTAGATTCACCATTATTGACGACTGGCAGGGAAAGGCTCAGCAGATGTCACTGTGAAGTGCTGCGCGTTCGATGGAGACTTTGACGCGAAAGCAAACGAGTGTCGGCACGACATATTGGACGGCATGCATGGGCGTACCAGGAAGTCCTCTTCACAGTAGACTTTCCCGTTGACATTGTAGAAGGCCTTCCCTCTCAACCGTCTCCCTGCCGGAGAGACAAACGGAAAACAAAACAATTTTTCAGCCTCACCCCAGGCCATCACTCATCATCTCAAGATGACGGCACCTGCAGCCCCAGCACCTGCCAGCCGTCCGAGAAGCCAGCAGATCCGGAAGCATCTGTCAGAGCCTCACAGACCCGCCAGATTCTGAGGAGGCACCTGATGAGGCAGCATTCTGGCTCTGTCCAAAGCGCCACGGATAATTACACCTTCTACTGATCCTCAGGGGGCTTCCAGAAAAGCTTCAGAAAAAAGAAAAATCAATGTACTCAGAGGATTACTCCATTCAAAGGCTGCCTCATTCAATAGCAAGATGAAAGCTAGTGGGTTCGTTGGTTATAACTTTGGCAGCTGCATTTGTGCTCAATCAAAGGTGGATTTAATCAATTCGGGAATCAAATCGCCATGGCTACTGTAAATGGGGTTCAGAAAAACTGGTGCAAGAAGAACATGGTTTTTAAGGCATTTTACAGATTTTGGTGTCTCTGAGTTCTCCAACACACACATAAACACAGCGAAAGCTTAATGGCTTTGAAAATGCCTGGCAGAGACACAGATTCGATCTGTCGTTGGGTCGGGCCACTCAAACCTACTGGTTTAACAGCCAAACGGCAGGTCGCATTCCCTGCAAAAAGCAGACTCAGAGCAGTGAATCAGAAAGCGCTGCAGGAAATGAGCTACAAGGAATTAATTACGGGGGGACCTTTAAATAGCAAGGCACCAGAATCACCCAGAATAACATTTTATATGGCGGTGAGAAAAACGTATGTTGCAAACTGATGATCCCACCAATATCGTCAACCTTGCCAAATAAATAAATGAATAAAGCATCTAGTGTGGGTGAGGGAGGTAACCACAAAGTGTCCCTGGTTCCTCTCTGTCCCAAACAGGCATTACTCCTAAAGGACCAGAGGGCCTGTGCAAACAGGGACATTCTTTCTGCCTGAGGTCACTGGCTTGTCCTATTCATCCCCCACCTAGGAGCCGGGCTCCGCGAGCGGGGAGGGGCCTGGCCTGCTGCCTGTTTCTCTCCCTTTGTCACTGGAGACGGCCACGTCTGTGCCGGAGCGGCCCCGCGGAAGCTTTGCAACCCCCCCCCCACGCCGCCGGCCACGCCCGGGGGCCCTGCACCTCTTCCCTCGCATGCCGCCCCGCCGCTGCCCGCCTTCGCCGTGCCGTCTGCCACCGATGAGCTTTTATTGACTCCCCCCCCCCCCATAGAAGCCGAGGGAGCAGCTCGTCATGGCAACACGAGTCTCGGCAATCTGGCGGCGGCTCCAGCCACACTGGAGGATTTTTGAACAAGGCAGCGATTGCAGATAGATACCAGCCTTTAAATGCCCTCCTGACACCCAGCACTGCCTTTTTCTCCTCTGTGGTGGGCATTGTGTTATTTCTCATATCCTTCATACTATAAATGCCACTCTATTAAGTCCCGGTGTTCCTTAAACAGGACAATTTGGGCGTTATGATAACATCACATGTGTGGGGGTGTGCATTTTCTTTTTTACCATTCCAATACTTCAGTAAAAAAAAAAAAAAATTGAAAAAAGAAAGAGCTTTTTTGGCCGGGATCTCCAGAGGAGGCCAGTGAATCTGCAAACAGAACATCAAACGAGCGCAGAACAATCACCCGCAGACGCGAGTCAGCAGGCGCGAGAGGCAGAGCGCCCGGCTTATCGCCGCATCCCTGGGCCCGGCCGCGGGTTGGGCAGATGGTGGGACTGAGGCTTGCCGGAGGCTTTATGAGCCCGAGGCCTGGGGAGGAAGGCTGCCACTCTGGGATCCTGCCTGTTTTACAGAGAATTGGGGCCAGCCAGCCGAGAGGCCAGCCATTGTCTCATCAGGCAGAAAACCACAAGTTTGATTCTATGCCCATGTTTCACCTGTAAACCCTAGGCCCCCCGCACAATGGACAGCATACGTATTTATTGATTGTGTATTGACTTTGCCATGTTGTGCGTATAAATGTTGCTTGAGGTATAAGGTTTTGACACGACTTTATAGAGTTTGATCTGATTTATTGAAATTGGAAGTAGAGACAGACACTAGTATGATTGCAATAGGGGACATGTTTAATGATGATGTATAACACCATATTTCATGGTTATCGTTAGCTATGTCTCTGGCAGGTGGTGTCACACATGAAGCCACCTGTCCCCCATAAATATTTTCACTGAAAACTATGTGGCAATATCTTAGAGGGACACAAAAATCTGCCACCGTCTTTTAATTCCCCCAAACCTTTTCCTCTGTGTGTATACAACACTTCCCCTGGCCCCAAAAGCAGGTACAGACTACAATCCCTTCCATTGTTTCCTCCAAGCCACCGGGCCATTGCCAGAACCAGGACTGGGTTGCTGAAATCCCCCCCCCCCCCTTTCGCCATGTTGGGGGATCAGAGTGCTGCTTTAATCGAACACGGGTCATATTTGCCATCACCTATGTTGGTGTCTGACATCATGGAAGCCAGGCTCAGCAAGTCAAGTACTTCATCCAGAAAGAAAGGCTCATCACTGGGCATTACCAAAAGACCAGTGCGGGGTTTGATTACAAAAGACCTGAACTTTACCTGTAACAGCGAATGGAGGGGGGGAGGGACAGCTCCTGGTCTGAATGCAACCCCCCCACCACCCCCACCATTCGCACGGAGAACAAACGACCCTTTATCACCTGCGGGACCTGCGCTGAGCAGACTCCCCGGCCCAAAGCGCTGCTGTGGATAGCTCCTCAAGCCACTGCACTCCGATGAGCAGGGGATTCCGACGCAGCCTGCTGAGCCAGAGCTACCCCGCCCCTCCCCCCTCAATAACCACTGTGGTTCTGCAGTGGGGGGGTGGGGGGCACACACACATCGCTGATCCGTGAGACTTAGCCTACAGTGAGTCACCTCCAGGTGCAGAGAGACTCGGCAGGCCGACGATACCTCAGATGGAGAAGCAGAAAGCAAAGCGTCACCTCCTCCGCCATAAAGAGATCTTAGTGAAGGTTACGATCCCCACTGGCCACGGAGCGTTTAAGTTACTGTCACTTACACGGCAAACGGCAGATTATAGGGTCTCCCTAAGCAGCTCTTCCTAGCTGGGGTGGTACCAACTGGGACAGTTTCAATAAAGATAAGCAAATCCCCCACCCCTAAAAACAAACAAACAATCAGCCTAATTATTTTTTCTGGAAAATTTATTTCTTTCAATATGATGTATCAATATTGTCTCTTAAATCTGACATGGTGTTATATTCATTCTGCAGCGAAATTGAAGCTGTTTCTCTGCCAACTTAGGCCAATTTCTTAATAACTTAAGCCAACTTCTTCATCACCAAACCCCCTTGTCATCTCTCATAGAATGTATCAGCTCCATAACTTCCGGTACGTTAAAATGGGCAGTACTGCAGGTCACATGTTAAAATGTAACAAATGAGCCCAGTGTTAGTGGAAAAGCAGGACTTCCAGTCACTTGCCACCCGAGGAGGTGAGGGGCTGCGTGTGTTTGTTTACAGGGCACACATACCGAGCGCGGTCTGGCCGATTAGCCATCCTAAAACCACCACTGACTCCTGTCTGCTTCATGCCCACCTGGCAGGAACAGTGTGCCGGGGGCTGGAGATGGGCAAAGCCAACAAATTCCCAGAATATTTGCTGCAGCGCAAGCAGAGTCATGGTCTCTCGCTGTGGTCTGAAAACAAAGGCGGCATGCAAGCGGAATGGAGTGGTCAGGTGATCTGCACTTTGGCGGGACAGGGTCACAGGGAAGCATTAGGAAAGACTCCCAGGAAGACAAAAATTTACCCCCCGCAATGAAAGTTGTTATTTTCCTTCCCGATTTAGACGCTAAGCCAGTCAGGTGCTCATCCTCAGCAGAAGCCTATTCTGCAGCCCGCAGCACAGTGCTAGTGTTGGTTTATGTCATTAGGGAACCCCAACTGGACGTTCTGTGGAAATGGCAGCCAAATGCCGTAGTTTCCCTGAGAAGGGCCAGGCCTGCTCTTTGCTTGGCCACAATGCGACGGCCATTTTCGATTTCCCTAGTGGCTCCCGGTCTGGCTGGGCAGACCCAGGTGACGCGGCAGCAGGAAGGTCTGTGCTGATGGAAACTGTTACCCACAAACACGAGCCTAAAGCAGAAGCAATGGAACCGAAGCAATCAGGAAAAGGCAAGGTTCCCCGACAAAGTCGCTATGTTTTCGGGATACGCTGCCCTATGTATTTGCAGACGACTTTAAAGGCATCAAAGTCTGCAGAAAATGGAAAAGTGCCGACGTAGAGGCACCTGGCCCTTTCAGAGGCATCGCTCCAGATCTTGAGAGCACGACAACAAAGCCGGCCTTTCAAGGGGAACTTTCGTGACCCAGGACACCCATCAAATGCACCTCTCGCGGATTTATGATTAGAGCTCTCTCAGAAATTAAATCCATTTTGAGCAGCTCTCCGCCGAGCGTGAAATAAACGTACTCGCAGGACACATGCTCTGCTTTTAGAAGCTCTCGAAGACAGAGTCCACACCCTATACAGTGATCGCTAGAGCTGCCTGCCAAAAGTAGCCAACAAAGTCAGAAAGAAGCGCATGCACAATGGGGCTCCTGTCGCAGGAATTCCCACTGCCACCCACTCACACCAAAGTATTCACAACTAAAACCTAAATCTGGGCACAATGTAGATCCCTGTTCTGAAACATCCCCCAAGGTCACACGCATCTTGAGGTTCACAGCAAGAACGGCTTCTGCTCCAGCAGACCTAGTGCATTGCAATAAAACGAAGATGTGGAAATTATGCTACAGAACAGTATAGAGGGCATTGTGCAGGAATAGCGGGTCAAGAACAACAGTTGTAGCCAATAATCTGCAGGTTTAAAATTCTTGGAAGAGCATGTTGGCATACTCAAGCGACAGGTTTTTAAATATTTTATGAAAACAGTTCTAGGCAGTAATGGGTGCCACTGAATTGGTAGCATTTCCTAATCCGGGCCTTGGGGACCCACAGACAGTCCACTTTTTTGTTCCCTCTGAGATCTGGGAGGGAGCAAAACTGTCGACAGGCAGCTCAGAGGAAGAAAACATGGACTGGCTGTGGATCACTGAGGACCGGACTGGGAAGCACTGGGCTAGAGGTAGAGGATGGTGGCTTACCACAGGACTGGCAGATGAAGCAGTTAGTGTGATAGAGGTTCCCCATGGCTTGACAGGCCTGGCTGGCTCCATAGACCCCCTTCCCACATTTGATACAGATTCCTGAAGGCAGGGAGAGAGAGAGAGAGAGAGAAAGAGAGAGAGAGAAGGGTGGGGCATTATGGTGAGAATGATATGCTAAAAATCACACACATCATGGCATCATGGATAGAGGGAGGTCATGTTGCCTGGGCCCTTTGTAACGTTCAACCGAAGTGCAGGATCAATGCATTTTGCAGGAAGTGGTGGGATTCAGTGCTAAATAAAATGTGCACAAAGAAACACCTCAGTCTCACGCCTCTTATTCCATCATTAATAAACAGAAACACCTTCAAATGATACAACAAACCACCAAGAATAACTTGCTGGTTGATCAACTTTCACTTTCTGCACCAACTCTTCAGAGAAGCCTTCCAAAGTTAATGACTTGAGCACTGTAGTCTGAAGGACGGATTTTAATTGACCTTTAATTCTTTTTCCAAGCAGGTTAAATGAACCAAATTAAAAGGATCACAGAGCTGACAGACAGAATCTACGCACGGAAAATTGCATGTTTGCCTAGTTTTAGTTTGACAGATGAAAAAAAAACAAATGACAGGCTCTCTTTGTGTTCCCCTACAATGCTCTGCATTAAGACGCGGATGTCTGTGATGTGTTTGAAAATTTAACATTCAGGGTCTGACAGAAGTTAACAGTGTAATGGCTCATGAACTGATATGATTGTGGGAAAATGGGAATTGTGTTTGACTTGGCAACCAGCTTGCAGAAATGGCACATTGTCAGTTTATGAGAATATCTAAAACCAGGAATAATGCACAACATATAATTAGGCGCTACATCAACTCTTGTTGTTCATCTCTTAAGTGTGCATTTAGGGAACGGCAGAAACAAGCCACTTCTGAACTGGCTGACACATCAGCTCCTCACACATTACTTTCACAAGACGTTCTAGAAGTTTTAGCAAGTGATCCATCTTTGGGAGCAGAATGACACTGGAGAACCTATATAAAGTAATTACAGAAAGCTCCATCCACTGAAAAAATCCTCTTAACTATGTCACTGTAATTCCATGTTTGTGAGATACGCATCATTACCAGCTGGGCACCAGCCCAAACTGCCTTTCCCCAAATCACAGCCCATTCAAAGCTAAATAAGGTGGTTTTGCAGGCAAAAACAAACTGTGCCCAAAAACAGTTCAAAAAGTAAACAAACAAAAAAAAATCCAAGGAATTTCATGGGAGCTCAGGAAATTATTACTGGTAATCTTTCAAGTTTTGGGTTATTTCTGCAAAATGGACTGTGTTTACAAAGAGGGCAGATACTTAGAGGGATATTCTACAGTAAAAATCTGAATATTTCTGTCCATGGATGGGCATCAGAGCCCAATTCCATTGAAAAGGGTCAAAACGAGGCACTACAAAAGTTATTTCTAAAAATACTGTCATATGATTGTAATACAGTCTCATCAAAGGGAGGTCACTGAGAGATATCAATACAAGACAGCAGCGATATTCACTGATGATAAACCCAAGAGGTAAAAAATGTGTAGTCTACAAAGTAACATTTTAGAAACAAAACTGACGACATCAGCGGGAGAAATAGCTTCAGTAAACAATATTAAAATAACATGCTTTACTATCAGTCCACCCAGACACAAACAATAACAGGAATATAAAAGAAGTGGGGGGGGGGGGGGGGGGGGTTAAAACCCCTTTTTTTACCCAAACAAAAATATTTTTTTTGCAAAAAAAATTTTTTTTTCCTCTTTTTTTCTTTATACGGG